>CM052709.1:92098576-92128975 GCA_028551405.1 Uromys caudimaculatus | reverse complement strand
GTGTGTGTGTGTGTGTGTGTGTGTGTGTGTGTGTGTGTGTGTACACATGCGCATGCATGCAGTTATGTATGCTGTGGGGAGGCTAGTGGTTAGTGTTAGGTGTCTTTCGCTCTCCACCTGATTTTCTGAGTCAGGGTCTTTCACTGAACATGGAGTGCACGGGTGTGGCTGGACTGCTTGGCCGGTGCACCCCAGGGATCCTCCTGTCTCTGCCTCCCAGGTGCTGGGATTACCGCCATGCTTACCACTGTGCCTGGCACAGGTCCTCCTGCTTGTGCAGGCATTTTTCTGACTAAGCCGCTTCCCCATCCTCCGCAGACTGCATTCAAATCGTCAGAATCTAAGAAGTCAGGTCCGTCTGTGTTTAGTGCAGGAGTAGAGGATGCAGGAGATTCCCACGACTCCATCGGTCGCAACAGTGTTTGCCTCCTTTAGCTCCTGTCTCCAGGAGGACCAGCCTATCTGGTTTCTTCTGAGCCCTCTGAGCTCACCCGGCTCAGGTTCTGGCCTGTCCAGGTTGGTACTGTGTTTAAGGAGGTGAGGGGCTGTGCTCAGGCCGGTAGCAGGAGGGAACGAGGAACCACCACTGAGCATGCTCAGTAATGATATCCGGTCCTCCATCAGTCTTGTTAGCAAGGTCAGGTGCTAGCATTCGGTCCGTGGGTCTCGCATCCAAGCCTGTGGTGGGTGTAGCACTGGAGGCACTAATGTGGCAGCATAACGCTGTGGGGGTTCCTCGTTCTGAAATGTGCTGGTCACTGTATTTTGGTCGGCGGTGGGAAAGCATGCGGAACTGCAAGCCGCATTGTTTCCACCACCCATGGCACTTTCCGTGCTGGACACCCTAATATCCCCCCTCAGTGTGATGTGAGTTCAGAAATTGTAAGTCAGGAGGATTGAGTCCAAAGTGGGGAACAAACCGGGCTTTGTGGACAGTGCATTCTATCTAAGAGGATCTCAGAGGCTGCATCCTTTGTTTTCCTAGAATACTAAGCAGAGGGGCTGGGGAGGCACCGCTGACACCAGGACAGAACTTTCAGTGCTTGGTGGCCAGCTGTGGTGCTGGGTTGCCACATCCTGGCCCCAGACCTGTCCCACTTTAACAGGGACTTCAAAAGTCCAGGCTCTCTTGATTCATTGCTCAGCCTAGAATTCCAACTCCCACTCTCTGCATGGAGCGTCAACCCAAATCTCAAGTCTTGCTCCATTTTCCCCCCGAGTCCCAAAACTGGGTGGGGACAGTTCTCCTGGGAGCACAGGGGCTGCTGCCTGCCCTGCCCTGGTTTCTCTTCATTGATCCTGAGCCGTCAGACGCCATCTCCCGTCCTTCCGCAGCCTGCCTCTCTGTCACTCTGTCAGTTTGTCCGCAAGGGTGGGCCCGTCCTTCTCAGAGGGACAGAGGGCCTTCATGTTGAAATTGTCAGTGGTCCTCTGGAGAAAGGCTCCTGAGGTGTGAAGCCGCGACTATTTGAAATAAAAGGCGGGAAAAGATGCAAGGTATATACGTTGGAGGGGTGGGGGTGGTACTGTGAAGTCATTATTAAAAACTACATAAATAAAAGCGAATTTCTGCATGGGCTTACGGGGTAGTGGTAGAGGGTTTGCCCAAATACTGTTCAAGGCCCCGTGTTTGAACCTCACCACCACCACCACCACCACCACCACCACCACCACCACCACCACCACCACCACCACCTCCATCAACCACAACAAAATTCTCTTTCGGATACTCCCGTTGACAAAGTTAACTTGGCTGGCATGTGAATTTTGCTGGCATGGGTCTAACTCTAGCTGAAAAGAGAAGTATCTAAAACCACAGAGGAGAAGGAATGTACTGTTGGATAGGAGCAGATTGGTGGGTTGCCAGGCTAGTCCTGTCCACACTGAGCAACACACTGGGGTCCTCAATCAGCTGTAAGAAGTAAACTCTTCATGTGCTGGTGTGGTGTGGATGTCCCTGCATCGTCTAACTGCCAGCCCATGAAGGGGAATATGAATTGCTCTTTCGACAGAGGAAACTGACTTTAGCTGGAAAGGAAGCACTGGATAGTGTCTGCAGTCCTGAACAATTGTGAAGTGAAGGCTTCCTGGCTGGGTCCCAGATCCACACAGAGCTGCTTACAGAGCGGGCCTGAAGCGTGGGGAGAGGGCACTCCTTCCACCCCATTCACCCCAGCTTCTCCAGAGTGACCAAGCTGGTGTGGTACCGCATCTCATTTCACAGACGGTCAGGTCTGTGTGACAAGTGTGAGCTAACTTTCTTTTCTTTCCTTGTATCTATTTTCACTTTAGAGGGAAGAAGATCTCACCCTTCTGCCTAGAAGGGCAAATGATCAGAGGCCCTGGGATGTGCTCTGGGAATGGCCCCCAGGATCTGAGATGAAGGAGGATGCATTTGTGTGGGGTAGGCGGTGACCACATGGGGTGGGTCAGGCATTATATCTTGGGCAGACTCCTCTTTGCAACCTGATAGTGTGGTATGATTTTGGCTATGACCATTAGGCAGCCCAGTGTTCCAATCCCTTGAATATCTTGTGAGAATTTCTCTTTGGCTTCTGAGGTGCTGGGGACTGAGCCCAGAGCCTTCCATATGCTGGGGAAATTCTCCACATTGAGCCATACTCCAGCCTTGGTGTCACCCAGCCTCGCTAGCTTCCTAAGTCTGAGTTCTGTCTCCTGTGAGGAAACTCCCTGACAAAAACAACCTAAAGGAGAAAGGATTTTCTTGGCTCAAAATTCCAGCTGACAATCCTTCACTGCAGGGAAGTCAATGCTGGAGAAACCTGAAGCACCCTGGTCACATGACCTCCACGGACAAGGGCAGAGAATGATAGATTAATGCATGCCTGCTCCTGCTCAGCTTACTTCACGTTCTCCCAGTTTTATCTCATAGAGCTGGTCCCACTCAAGTGATGGGTCTTCCCAAAACCTCAAGTATCCAGTCAAGAAAACCCCTCACAGACTTGCCTGGGAGGTTCACGTCCCCGGGTATTCCAGATGTCAGGTTCAAGGTTAGTGCTCTCAGACTCACTCTGTGTGTACATTCTTCCTGTGCAGAAGGCTCCTCCAGAGGTGTCCGCCAACACTGTGAGTGAAGGGCCTCCCATGTCCAGCTCTTCCACATCACCCGTGGCCATGGCTCCCCTGCCAGCCTCTGGCTGGCCAGCCTACCTACAATAATGACATCAAACAGGCCCAGGCCTGGGCAGTGGAGGCTAGCGCTTCTTGTCTCCGGAAGCAGTGTTTCTGTGTCCAAGAGCTGCTCTTTGAGCAGATCTCTCACTGACCAGAAGGCTCTCGCCACCTGGTGCTAACCATGAAGAATCTTACCTTGCCGAATCCCTTCTATTCCCTTATTGATTAGTAGAAGGAACATTTTCCAATGAGTGAATTTGTTATTGTTCAGTTGTAAATCCCGGGATGGCTCAGCACACCACAGTAGTGGCACTGTCTTGGTCAGGTTTCTACTGCTGTGATAAAGACCATGGCCAAAAGCGACTTGGGGATGAAAGGGTTTATTTCGCTTTATGTCCCAGGATGTAGTCCATTGAAGATAGCTAAGGGGGACACCAAGGCAGGAACTTAAGGTAGTAGCTAATGCAAAGGCCATGGAGGAATGCTACTCACTGGCTTCT
This sequence comes from Uromys caudimaculatus, assembly GCA_028551405.1. NCBI lineage: Eukaryota > Metazoa > Chordata > Mammalia > Rodentia > Muridae > Uromys > Uromys caudimaculatus. The sequence goes on along the minus strand of CM052709.1, from coordinate 92,125,340 downwards.
TGCTCAGCCTATTTTCTTTTCTTTTTAAAGATTTTATTTATTTTATGTATATGAGTACACTATAGCTGTCTTCAGACACACCAGAAGAGGGCATCAGATCCCATTACAGATGGTTGTGAGCCACCATGTGGTTGCTGGGATTTGAACTCAGGACCTCTGGAAGAGCAGTCGGTGCTCTTAACCACTGAGCCATCTCTCCAGCCCCTCAGCCTACTTTCTTATACAACCCAGGATCACCTGGCCAGGTGTAGTACTGCTTGTGGTGTGCTGGGCCCTCACACATCAATCATCAATCAAGACAATGTCCCACAACTTGCCAGTATAATGGAAGGCATTGTTTTCAACTGAGATTTCCTCCTTCCAGGTGGGCCCTTGCTTGTGTTGACAAAATCCTATCCAACATAGACATCTTGGGGATTTGGGGTAAATATTTCTTGGTTGTGCTAAGATAGCTAAGCATTCCAACTCAGCAAATGCTTGCTCATAATGAGATAATAGAGTCTTGACTGAGCTGAAAAGCCTTCAGACTATAGCACTCGCTATTCGCTGAAATATGCTAGTCTCTTACAGTAAATTTACAACTTCTGTCTGACACTTGAAAATATCTCAGTGCCAACGGGTGAAAGAAACAGGGCTCGTTATTTTCATTTCAAAATATGTATTGTCTCTAGTTTTTTCTTTAAAATAGCTACCTGAAGATTCTAAGGCTGCATCAACCGATTTCCACGTCTAGCCGAGAATGGATTAATTAGGTTTGAATTGTATACCAAGGTGACTTTCTCAGCTTTATGACTCTGCAGAGGTGAAGTGTCACCCTACTGTGACAAGGTCAAGCACATAAAAATTCAAATCAAATGCCATAAGGAGCATGGTTCAGTATGTCATTTCATTTCTGTAGCAATCCTTTTTGTCAGTGGGGATTCTCTCTGTTTCAGTTTAAGGCTAGCGCCAGTCACGCCTCCGAGATAGGTGATATACAAACACACATAATAAATCCATAATGCAATATGTGTGATATATGATAATCTGTAATATAAAGAAATCCCTTTATTTAGGTTGTAGCAGAGGCTGAGTCGGGCAATGGGGCTTCTATAATTCAAAGTACAACATCTTTCTTTGTGAGATATATTTGTTTTTCCTTTGAGTGCTTGGTTCGGGGTGGGTAAATAATGACAATATTTATGTTACTACTAATGAGCAAATTACTGTCATCTCCAATATAGCTCTTCTGCAGAAATGTTGCTCCCAGGAGAAACCACACGTATTTATTATTCTGGTCATGGTCTAGCACCAGGTGTTACAGACAATCATTCGTGGATTGGTAATAGGTTGTCACCAAGGCAGAAAATTGCAGGCGAAGCCAAACTGTCCTATGCTGATTATACGATCTCAGGCAATTATGGCTGGTGGCGTTCGGAGGGGCAGAAACACTCTGCAATGGAAGGAACAAGGCAGAGGTCCCTAAGTTGCTCAGCGCGGTCTAACAGATACCCCGCCACCCCGCCTGCTTCTTTTAATAAAAAAACTTGTGTTTCTGAATGGTTCTGAAAAGAGTTTTGTCTAATGGACAGGGCAGGGTTACCAAGAGCAAGGGCCTGTCCTGCTGGTATTAAATGATGCTCACTGATGTGATAACCTACAGGCCTTTCATGCTGAAAGGGGAAGCAGCTGCCTAAGGAGGGTCAAGGGTAACCAAGGGGGAAGGTGGTAGCCAGGATGACATTCCTGGTCAGTCATGTTAGGAGATGACAGTCTGCTGGGTGTCTAGCTAAATGTGGATGGATGATATACTGTTGGGAAATGTATATTGGGTCTTTATCTTTGTGACCTGACACAAGTGGACTTTAGGGCTCTTGGAACTCTTGTAATCTCCAGAATGTTCTATACCATGACTGGTTAGTTGCTAGTCATCTTTCACAGCAAAGACCAAGCATGATGAGATTTTTTCCAGTCCCATCCACAACCTTTTAAGAGGCCTGAAGGTTGATTTTGTCACCAGTGACTAATGGTTTAATCAGGCATGCCTGTACCCCATGCAGTGAAGTCCCCACCGAGGTTCAAAAGAACAGGATTGGAGCATGTGAAGACAGATGAATTTGTGGAGATTCCTGAGGGATGAGGCACTCAGAGAGGGCATGACAGCTCTGAGCCCATGACTCCAGGCCTCACCTTCTGTGTCTTTTCATCTTTGTTTTTGTAATGCCTATTATAATAGACTGGAAAGCATATTTCTTAAGGTTTGCTGGAAAGGGAATCAAATTTGAGGAGAGGGTCATGGGAACCCCACAGATTGTAACCAGTTGGTCAGAAGTCCATCAGAAGCAGAGGGGCCCTCCTCTAGGCTGAGCCCTCAGCCTGAATCAGCCAATCTGTGATGTGGTCTCCAGGTAGATGACATCAGAACAGAGCTGAATGACTGGAAATGAGCTAGTCGCTACTTGATGTCTTGAGGAATTATTGGAAACCAACCTGTTGCAGGATATTTGATCTCGTCGTGAGCCCCAGGATTGAGTTATTTATTGAAAAAAACCTATTTCTAGTTGTGGTGCGGCTCAGCCCTTAGTACACATCTTTAATCCTAAACAATGAAGGCAAGGTTAGTTTGTAGAAGGAAGAATCCACATTTGAAAGTGATGTCTGATTGAGTGGCAGACAAAGGGATGGATCAGAGAAAAAGATTTGACAGGCTAGATAGGCCCAACTTTCACAAGAAGAGAGAGCAAAGGGACGCTACTTTGGGGCGGTGGAGAGGGGAGAGGTGGCAGTTTTACTGGGAGAGTTTTACAAAGTTAGGTTGAAGAGAGAACAAGCAAGACACAGATGAAGTCGGAATGAGCCAGAGAAGGAGAAGGAGCCAGATTAACATAGATTATTACTCTGAAGATTAAAGATTAGTTTGAGGCCAAGCAGAGCAATTCTGTTAGAGACCGAAGAGAGAGAAGCCCATTTCAATCAGACAGCCTGGTGAGGAGTTCGAGCCAGAATGGCTGAGTTGAACAAGTCAACAGAGTTCAGAAAGAACTAGAAAGGGCGAGGCTCTTCAGCAGGAAGTCTCAGAGGCTGAGAACATTCTAAGCCAAGATAAGATTCTACAAAGGCTGGAAGCTTCTGGGACTAGGCCTAGGTTAGCAGATGGAAGCAGTAAGCATTGGTGATAACAGTTACTTCAGGAGAATAAAAGTAACACCAGCCTATAGAGTGCTTGGTGTCTGAGGGGGAAATTATACATGAGAGCCACAAAAATGGTCTGTGTTGTGACACTGTTATATGGTAGGAAAGTTCAAAAAGAAAAGTTTATGATCTACTGGGGTAGCATTTTCCAAATAGGGACATTGGTAAGAGTATTAATTCCTTTAAAAAAAAATGGATTATAATGCCTGGTATAATGAATGACATGCTATATAAATAAATCTTATAAACATGGATTTCACTGCTGTAAGAATTTGTGAGAGTCAGGCTTGTTAACTTACAGCCCTTGAGAGGCTGAAGCAGGAGGATTGCTGTGAGTGTGAGACCAGCTTGAAGAATAGCGTACTGAACAAACACAGAGGCCAAACAATCTCAGAGAACAACACACAGATTGCAAGTTCCTTAGGTGCCCCTCCGCCCCCATTTCTTTTTCTCCTTTGCAATGTTATCCAGGCTGGCTCAAAACTCCTGGGCTCATATAGGACGCTTGTGGCTCAGCCTCTCAGGTAGCAGGGACTGTAGTAGGCTCACCAGTCTGGGCACAGTCTGTTGATGAATCCACAGGAAGACAGGTCTCAAATGCAGAGCTCCTAACAGGGCAAGAACTATCTTTCTCCTCTGTCACCCAGGTGGCTGTCTCAAAGCGAGCTATGCCTGTGGGGTCAGGGATTACCCATGCTCCTTCTTGTTAGTTCTTACGCACACAGGCACCTGGCCCTGAAAGGGAGCCGGGAAGATAAAGCTATCTGTTGGGTGACCAAGCACTTTGTTTTTTTAAACTCAAGAATCTTTCCCTAATAGATGAAGCGGTGTGGGATTGCAGACCCCAGCGTTTCATGTTCCATCCAGGAAGGGGGTCTTGTTAGGCCAGCTCTGGGACACAGTTCTAGACTAGGTTGTTCCTGTGGACTCTGGACTCCAAGAGAAGCAACATAGTCTTGTGAAAAGTCTTGCCATTCTGGTTAGATTGCCTATATCCACATGCCCTAACTCTGCCTCTGTGCTGCTCCCGCGGCCTCAGAGGACTATGACAAAGGACCTCAGAGATGGCTGTGACAGCTGGGAAGCTCAGGGCATTGAAAACATGTAGGATAATGCCCCTCATGTGGTAACTTCTCAGCACACCCTAGCCTGTTCCTCTCCCTCCAACCAGAAAGAGGGGCGCGGGTTCATCTGTTCCTCTAACACTTCTGGAAAAGCAAAGTTAATTTGCTCAGAAACTTGATTTACATATTGCCTCAGGATGACGCCACTTTCCAGTAAGGATAACTTCTTGAAGTACAAAGTCAAAACTTGCATTTATGGGCTAGTGTGTCCTTAGCAGTGACTCATCGTCCTCTTGTTACTGGGCTCATCCTACTGCTGCCGCTTTGGAGGGGAAGACAACTAAGCAGGTTTCCTGGGGAAGACATATTGACAGCTGTCCCACAGGGGTCTTCAATGGTAGCAGTGGCCTCCAGTGGGCACTGGGATACATAAGATCTTCTGACTGGTAGCATGTGGGCCCTGAGTTCATAATCCCAGTCCCTACTGTGCAGGATGTTGATCCTGGTCAAGCCATTTGCAGGTGCTATGTTAAGGCAGGTACCAGTCATGCGTGTGTCCCTCACCCCCCACCCAATCATTCTCAGTAAGTGTAAGAGGATTGACTCTTGGGATAAACCGCAGACTATGGCACCAGAATTGGGCACCCAAGATAAAACTGTCTGGGTAGATTTCAGGGACAGAAGGTCTGGAGTCAGGCATGATAAGGCTTTTCTCCCAGCTGTGTCTGCCTGTCCAGGGACATCTGTCCATGTTAGAAGGGCCTGGTGGCGGAGGCTACACATTCCACAGGAAGTCATACTTTGTCCTGAGCAGCATGCCCTCCCTGAAAGGTACTCACAAATGCATCTGCACATAGATCCTGTGTATTGCTGGCTTTCTGAGCCTTGACAGGCTGCCTGCCATCAATCGCAGTCACCCTGGCTTCCCCATCAGTCTCCTCATGGACCACAGGACCAGCTTGCTATGGATGATGAGGACCTACCTCATTTTTCCAGCGGGGCACTGGACATAGCCCACAGTCATTGACCACAGGTGTCCTGTATAACAAGGTACTTGGAGACTTTTAGGAAAGGCAAGGAATTAAGTTTTAGAGCGTTCCCAAAGCGACTGCCAGCACCGTGGGTGGGGAAACTCGGGTCTGTTCCTCACACACTGTTCAACCTTGTTCTTAGCCTGCACTGCCTATTAGAAGACAGAGTTAACTTCACTGCAGTCCAGGCCAGACCTCACCGAAAATGCTGAGTTGATTCGGGATTGCTTTCAAACGGGCTTGGATAGGGCTGGCTAAGCGTCTCCCAGGAGCAGCAGGGCTGGGCTGGGCTCTGAGGGCTTCTGAGACCCTGGTGCAGACTGTGGTGATGCTCTGCACTGCAGAGCTGCTGTGGGTCTCCAGCCATTGCCAGTCTTCCGTTGGGTCAGAGCAGTCTCGGACGCAGACACACCACCAGGAGAAAGTAGTAGATCCCGCTTGGAGACAGAAGGAAGCTTCCAGGGCCCTTAAGGATGTGCTGTGTATTTTTTCCATCATTTTCTTCTTTCTGACATCTAATATAATTTTATTTATAAATAATCCTCATTTAAGAAGCAATCTGATACCGGGTGTGCCTCATGCATTTAATCCCAGCACTCAGGAGGCAGAGTTAGGGAGATATCTATAAGTTTGAAGCCAGCCAGGTCTCCATAGGGAGCTCCAGGACAGCCAGGACTACATAGGAAGATCCTGCTGCAAAAAAAAAGAAAGAAAGAAAGAAAGAAAGAAAGAAAGAAAGAAAGAAAGAAAGAAAGAAGAAAAAAGAAAAAAGAAAAGAAAAGAAAAAGAGGTCAGGCTTGCAACTACAGCTGCTGGGGAGGCTGAAGGCAGTAGAATCCCAAATTCAAGGTGTACCTGGGCTGTGATGAAATCAAGGTCAAGCCTGAGCTTTGGTGAGATCAAGGCTGAGCCTGGGCTAAGGTAAATCAAAGCCAGCCAGGACTAAGGGCTAAGGTGAAATCAGGGCCAGCCTGGGCTAAGGTGAGATTAAGGCCAATCTGGGTTACCTAGTGAGCTCTTGTTCCAAAACAAAAGTAAAAAAGAGCCAAGAGACAGTTCAGTTGGTTGAGCCTTGGGCCAGCAATTGTGAGACCTAGTTTGTTTTGACTCACAGGAGCACAAAACAAAAACAGACACAAAGTAAGAGGAACTGAGTCCTGGACTGGAATTTTCCCAGGGGATAAAGTGTTCAGAATGCAGCCCCTAGGCCTACTTTTTCCTCAGGTGACTTTGCTTGCAATCATGTATTTTCTGAGGATTTTGTGATTTTTCTTTCTACTCATTGCCAGCTGATGAAGGAACTAGGACTCGATACCTACAAATAGCTTTAATTGACTCAAGAACTAAAAGCAAGCTTGTTGCGGAAAATAAACAGAACAGATACTATCCTGAGTTAAATAACTGGACGTTTTGTTTTGTTTTGGTTTTTTGAGACAGGGTTTCTTTGTGTAGCCCTGGCTGTCCTGGAACTCACTCCGTAGACCAGGCTGGCCTCGAACTCAGAAATCCACCTGCCTCTGCCGCCCAAGTGAGGGGATTAAAGGTGTGCGCCACCACTGCCCGGTGATAACTGGAAGTTTAAAGCCTAAGAAACATACAGCTGAGTATCGTCTCCCCCTCCCCCATTCCCCCTTCTCTCCCCCCCCCCCCCCAACAGAAGTACACTCCAAGCCTTGTGAGAGTTATCCCTGGATTTTTTAAAGGCAAGTTCCTAAGGAAGGGGGCTCTGGTGTAACCCTTTATCACTGGTCCTGCTGGCGTAGATGTGGAGAGATAGTAAACCTCCGTTGTCGGATGTGCTTCCTGTTCCCAGCTGCTCTAGCCTGTCTGCTCCAGTGCAAAACCAGTTCTGTGACTCATCCCTGACACACCCTGAGTCAGAGGAGCCCAGATGTCTACCTGCCTGTTACATCCTCTTGCAAGCCAGATCTGCATTTTTCTTTCCTGTGCTCTTAGGCTCCCGCCACCACTGCGAGGCTCCACCCACGGTTCTGTGGTCTGCTTCCCAACCTGATTAGTGAGATAATTGTCTCTGCAAATTCCCTTTCTTGTGCTCACCTTTAGTTTCTCTCCCTTTATTTTTTATTTACATTTACATTTGTGCTTGTATGGGCTGTGTACATTCATGCTGTGGTATGTGTTTGGAGATCAGAAGGCGTCTTGAGGGGTGTTCTCTCCTTCCGCCATGTGGGTCCCAGGGATCCAACTCAGGTCTTCCGGTTTGGCCATAAGCATCTTTACAAACTGAGTCATCTTGCCAGCCCTTGATAGGAAATTTAGAACAAGCAAAAAAGGTCATTTACTGTCTCCAATGGGAAAGTGTGGTGCATTTGTTCACTCTCCAAAATGTCTGATTCTACTCTTGTCTCAGATCAGCTTAAGTCCTATGTAAGCTGGTAGCAAGGCAAAGTCATTATCCTTTGTATTTAATAAAAAGTCTGTTGGCAACAGGTAAAACAAACTTCTCTAGAAAATGCCAATTTGTGTTTGCAAATTTATTTTATATCTGTTTGTTTGTTGAGATAGGGTTTCTCTGTGTAGCCCTGACCATCCTGGGATTCAAATTGTAGACCAAGCTGACCTGTGACTCAGAGATGGCCTGCCTCTGCCTCCTGAGTGCTAGGATTAAAGGTGCGTGCCACACCCAGTTCTATACCCATTTACTCTAAAGATTATGCTTTGACAACCTATTTTAATTGATTGCAACATCCCAATTTATCATTAACAATGAGGTCAATAAAACCTTAACACATTTTATATCTGTGATATAGCTTCAGCATGAAATGAGTGATTCACCTTTGACAATCATTCTTTTTTTTTTTAAGTTTAAGCAAAATGTTTTTAGCCAGGCTAGGTAGCACCTACCTTTACTCCCAGCACTCTGGAGGCAGAGGCAGATGGGTTTCTGAGTTCAAGGCCAGCCTGGTCTACAGAGGGAGTTCCAGAACAGCCAGGGCTTCCAAGAGACACCCTGTCTTGAAAACAATAAAGAAACAAACATACACAAAGTCATACAGGAGTTTAGTAGCTATTTCTCTAAAGACGTTAAAGAGACAAACAAGTACATAAAAAGATGCTCGGTACCATCAGGGCAATGCTGATGAAAACCACATGGTACCCCATCTCCATCCACAAAGATGGCTGTGAGTTGGGGTGAAAAGCTGATGAATAAATGTTCTGAGGCGATCTCGGAACTGAAATGCTCATTTATAGCTGGTGCTCAGGTAAAATAGCGCGTTCAGCCTCTGAGGGAAGCAACACCTTCGTGGCTTCTCACGTTAATCAGAATTACAGTTCTTAGGATCCTGCTTCTGGGCGTATGCTGCAAAGCTGCAAACACACAGAGAAGGCAAGAGAAGTATCTCTTCATAGCAGCCCTGTTCAGAAAAGACAAAAGGCAGAGACCGTCTGGGAGTCCATTAACAGTGAATGGATAAACAAATGGTAGCCATACACAGAGACATATTCATGAAGGAAAGGAGCAGGATGGGGCTGGGGCAGCTACGTGGTAGGATGCTTGCTTAGTGTACCCAAGTACCTCAGCAGCAAGAAGAGATATCGGTCATGTAGTCTGATGAGGGTGAACCTTGAAACCCTGTTGTGAAACAAAGGAAACCAGACAGAAAAGGTGACATTTCATATAGTACTAGATGCTCAGAGATGTGCAGATGTGATCTAGGGGTGTGGGGTTCAAAGAATGGAGAGTCTGTGGCTTAATGGATATGTTGTACAAAACTGTGTTTGGGAACTATGTAAGTGGACAAAAAGTGAATGTACCAGGTGCCACCAAGTCTGTCACTTTAAAGTGGTTAATCTTATTACATGAATTGCAGCTCAATAAAGTATTTGTAATAGTTAATATGAAATATATATATTAATGCAGAATATATATGTGTATATTTTTTTCTAGAAGAGGATTTAGACACCAGTATTAAATGTTTTTTTTTTTAAAGCTATTTGAAATGGTTCAAAACCCTGTACATGTAAAGCCTAAGATCAAAGACATTTCCACAAGAAGTACTTGCCCAGGAGCTCCAGGGAGTATCTCTAATAACACAGCCTCAGCTTTGGTAGGTAAATGGCTACATACCCCATAGAAGTGAAAAATTGTGATTTGGTTAAAATGTAGTTAAAAATGCTTGCCACACAAACATGACAATCTCAGCTGGCTCTCTAGAACCCATATAAAGGTGGGAGGAGAAAACCAGCTTCCAAAGTTGTCCTTCAGCAGTAACAGGTGCACAGGGGCATGTTTACAGGGGCACAGGGGCATTCCACAGGTGCCCAGGGGCATGTCTACAGGTGCACAGGCCCATATGTACATGTGATATGTGTGCACCTGCACACAAACATTGTATATGCAATAACAGTTAAATTCTAACTGATACAAATCAAAAGTTACATTGTATATCGTGGATAACACAATAATGTGCGACACATTTGTACGTTACATAATGTTTAAATTGAGTTAAATGTAATCATCTCCACAGATGTTTGTCAACCCTTTGTGGTAAATGCTTTCAAAATATTTCCGTCTAGTTTTTGAAATGTTCAGTATGTGTTATCTAGAGCTTTACACTCACACCCTGGAGTGTTCAGCTTTTAACTATGACTCAGTACCCAGTGGCGTGTGTGTGTGTGTGTGTGTGTGTGTGTGTGTGTGTGTGTGTGTGTGTGTTAAGAGTGGTGGTCATGTTAAATCACAGTAATTTGAAGACTGTGGCACAGAAGCATGTCAGTGTCAAGAGGTAATTATACAGAACTAGACCCGAGAGAAGGCCACAGCATTTGTATGGATTCCTCCATCTAGACAATTCTAACACGAAAAGACTCGACAGAGGAGGAAAATTGCAGACAACTTTGGCAAGTGGTCTGCCGGGTTCTTTAAAGGAACTACTTAGTGCTTGTGTGCTTGTTATTGCATGCAGTGCCATTTTTAAAGACAACCCCGTCATATCTCATTGCATATGGCAGATTTTCCCTTCACAAAGCCGGAGCTCTTGCTGTACCCACCAGTGAGCACCTGGAGATTAACTCTGTTTTTCTTGATGGCTGAGGCTACCCCATCACAGCTAGAAGGGTTGAACCTTTGCTTCCTGCCAGCACATTCTGTTTAACCTTCACACAGTCACTGGGGTAAGGATTACTCTTGCTCTGTTTCTACAGAACTGAGCACCGAAGTGCAGAAAAGAGGTTTAAATCTTGGGTGTCTGCTCCCTGATCCCAGACTCCAATCACACGGAATTCTACATTTTTGAATGGTGTGTGTGTGTGTGTGTGTGTGTGTGTGTGTGTGTGTGTGTGTGCGCGCGCGCGCGCACTCATGCGTGCACACCTGCACAGGCAGTTGGGGGGCAGGGGGTGGGGCTGACTTTTTAAAATTTAATTTTTGTGTTCTATACCAATTGTATCAAACTCTTTCCTGAAAATGTGTCTCTGGAACAAGCTGCATTACTGCCTTAGAGCGGCTTTCTTGGTGCCAGATAACAAAAATCATCTCCAAGAGCAGCTACAGATCTGATCTACCAAGTTAGCGTGGCTAAACTTTCTGTATTTGTTACTGGACCATTACAGTTGACCACTCTGTGCTGTTCGAGACTAGCCATGTTGTTTCTGTTGGATGCTGTGGGCACTGAGGCAAGGGAGCTCATTTCATCCTCTGGCTAGTAACTCTGTCTCTGTCTCTCTCTCCTTCTCCCTCTCTCTCTCCAACTTTCTCCCTCCCTCCCTGTCTCTGTCTCTCTCATTCTCTTTCTCTGTCTTCCTCTCCCTCTCCTGTTCCCCCTCCCTCTCCCTCTCCCTCTCCCTCTCCCTCTCCCTCTCCCTCTTCCTCTCCCTCACCTTCTCCCTCTCCCTCTCTCTTTCTGTCCCCCTCCCCTTCTCTCTGTGTACCTCTGCTGTGTCTTTGTGTCTCTCTGTACTAGGGGATTGCAGGTGTGGTCCAGGCTCAGCTTCTGTCTTCTCATCACACTGTGTTATTATCTCTCTGGAGACTGAGCTCTCTAGTATAGAATTACTGTAGAGCCAGCTAACAAGCAAACCTCACCTAAGCAGGTCAGAGGGGTGGGAAGGAATCTGGTTGGGGTTTGTGAAGGACAGAGAGCAGCAGATGTGCCAGATGTTGGTGAGGAGGGGACATACACTTCCCGTTTGGGATCTGACATGGAGAAGAAATGCAATTTAAAACCTCATGCTCCGTCCTTTCTTCCTGTGCTCAGCAGAATGGCAGGGTGCACCCTGGCTGACCCTGGCATTCATGGCCATTTATGGCCATATGGTTTCCTAGTTAGATGAACTTAGTGGGAAGGCCTGTTCATTGGGAAGGACCCTGAGTGCTTGGCGTCTGCCGGGACCTTGGGAACACCTCCTAATCTGCTGATCCAGGGTTTGGAGCCTGTCATTTGCATTTGTAGAGGGAGATACTGGACACAGATTCCTCAGCATGTGTTTGTGGATGACAGACACTTGGGAAAAGAGTTTTCTGTGCTAATTTGGGCAACAAGTCTGATTCATGGAGAAGGAGGTCAAATTTCCAAATCTGCTGCTCAGGTGGAGCGGTCAGAGGAGGGGAGACGCATGTGCTGAGCTCAGGGAAGGTCTGCGGTAGCTTTCTTGGGCCCTGAAGTTGTCCAAACCACTAAGTGAAGAAACAGACTTCCTTTGGTATGTCTGACCAAATCATTATCGGAAAACTTCTGGCTAGGTTGCTTCAGTCTAACGGCAGTCTTCCTGACTGGGAGAGGTGGGGGTGGGGTGGGGTGGGGGATGGGGTGAACAGACAGCCTCTGCATTAAAACTAGAGTGTAGCTGTCACCCCTGGATCAGGTCACTGCCTCTCTTCGCCCATCTCATTTTCCTTTATAATGCCAGTCGTATTTTTATAAAATTGGAACGTAGACGGGGCCATTTTCTGACAGATGAATGGTACACATAACTGTATAACTTAAATTCTGCAGATTAGATTACGTGTGTGTAAAGTCGTGCCTCTCAACCATGACCTTGACTCCCAGTGCAAGATGAGTACCCTAGCATGAAATGTGGCTACGTGATCACTTCTGATGCTTTTGAGGTAGAAGCAGATGACTGGGCAAAGCATCACACAGGACCCTGGGACACTGAGACTCTGGTGTATTCATGAGTGGAGAGTCTTCCACAGGATCATGTGTTTGAATGTTTAGTCTCTAGCTGGTAGCTCTGTGTGGGGAAATTGTGAAACTTTAGGAGGTGGGTCCTTCTCGGGGGATGGGGACTTGAGACTTTATAGCCCAGCTTCACTTTGGTCCAGTCTTTGGTTTCCTGGTCTGTAGAATGATGAGCAAGCAACATTCATTTCGCTCCTGCACTCAAAGCTGCTCTGCTTCTGTCACGGTACCTCCTCTGCTAAGATGGAGTGTATCTTTAAACTGCAAGCCAAATAGACCCTTCCTCCCTTAGGTGTCCTTGTGTCAGGAATTTGGTCAAGACAACAGTAAGGTAAAAAAGCAGCACAGGTGGCTTGTTGAGAAGGGCCATAATAAACCAGGTAGGAGGGGCCATAGCAAGCCAGAGTAGCTGCTGTGAGCCCAGCCCCAGATAGAGCTGTGTTATTGTGTTAGGTTTGGGTAGGGCAAGTGGTTCAAAAGGGCACTGAGTTTTATTTCTATGGACTAAGGAGTTTATCAAGAGAAATACTAACGCCACAGACAGATAGATAGGCAGACATACAGACAGACAGAAGGATAGCAGTGTGGCTCCAAGGAAAGTTCAGATCACAGTACCAGGGACAGACAACATCACTGGGGGTTGCAGAAGAGAAGCGGAGGCAGTGTGGCAGGGGAGGGAGTCTCTTTTAACACATTTTGTGGGAGAGGGTTCACAGCAAAAGCCTGTGGCCAGTTTCTTTGTTTCTCAGGCAGGAGTCAGAGAAAAGGGTGGGGAGAGCAAGACGTGGTACCCCTATGTGAGATGTCAGGGTACCAGCAAGTCTGCTAGCTCTGACAGCAGGACCCTGTCAGTGTCTGAGCAGAGACCTGAGCAGAGGCTGGATCCTTCTATCATACTCTTGCTGTTCCTTGTCTCACCTCTGGGTCAAAGCCTGCTGCTATTCAGCTTCCCCCCCAAGCCCTTCAGGATCCAGTGTGAAAACATCTCTTAAGAGTATTGGGAGGGGGAGTGTTAACTGAAAGACCTGAAGCGCTGAGGTGAGGCAGGACCATCATTTCCAGTTGCACACTCCCAATACTGCTTCTGGCCCTTCTGCTGGATAGAAGAACATTTCTGTCTCCTCTCAAGTGTGTCTTGGTCCTCAAGACTGACCAAGAATGTCCGTGAGGAGGAAGGAGAAGCCTGGTGGCTTGGTGTTGGATGCCCTGTTGATGCAGTGCATGGGAACCACAAGCTTGAGGACCACAGGGAGTCGCTTTGCAAGCTGCCTACCACACCTGTGCTCACTCTTGCTAACTCTGCAACTCAGGAAGAGTAAAAGCTATTTTGAAAGCCAGTAGTAATAGCACCACCACTACCGCCAATGGATGTCACGGCAGAGGTCTATGGTTTGGAGCCTGGTGTCTTGCTAAAGTGGGTATTCTGTATGATTGGGGGTTTCCTCTGGGAGATGAGAGCTTGTGGGTTTTTGCTCTGTGCTGGGCGACTCATCTTGCTCAATCAAGAGCTTGTGAAGAAAGGAAAGTTCACAGAGGAATGATTGCTTCCTGTGGCAGACAGCCCCAAAAGGAAAATCTGTGTTTATTTTAACACGAAACATGTTCAGAGACTTCACTAGATGAACTGAAATTTCTGTTGAGCTGTGCAGAGTTTGCACATTGTGACAACTGCTCTCTGGAAATGACCGGAAGCTGGGGCTATTCTGAGAAAAACAGGAAGCAAAGGAATTAAACTTCCTCCTTCTCCTCATTCACAACTTGCCTTAATTCCCCCCTTCACTGTCTGAGGAGTCAGGGCAGGCCAAGGGGATCCTGGGCACGGGGGGGGGGGGCACACAATTGAAGCAGGACTTACGAGGCAGAAGAGTCACGAGTTAGAGGCCAGCCTGGGCTACATAGTGAGCCCCTGCCTCAAAGATAAAAGCAAAGCAAGCCCCCAACATCTATAAAATGGATTAAATGAAAAATATACAACTGAAAAAATATAATTGGTATTGGGAATTATATGTGTGGGTCTGTCCTGTTCAGTGTATCTGTAGGAAGAACTGGAAGGTGGGTGAAAAGGAAATCTCCAAATGAAATTGAGAAAAATGAAGATAAAGAACAAGAATACACACACACACACACACTCACTCACACACGGTTTAAATAATGCTTTGAGTCCCAGAAGAGAAAAGTATTTTCTAAGGTAGAAGCAATATTTAGGGCCCAAGGGTGTAGCTAAATGGTTAGTGCTTGTCTTGTATGCATGGGGTCCTGGCTTCCCACCTGTGCGCACACACACACAGACACACACACGTACACACGTGTGCACCTGTATATATACACACATGCACACAGATATACACAACGCCTAAAGAGATGATGGCTGATACCTTTTCTTTTTCTTTTTTTTTTTTTTTGGTTTTTTCGAGACAGGGTTTCTCTGTGTAGCCCTGGCTGTCCTGGAACTCCCTCTGTAGACCAGGCTGGCCTCGAACTCAGAAATCCGCCTGCCTCTGCCTCCCAAGTGCTGGGATTAAAGGCCTGCGCCACCACTGCCCGGTCTGGCTGATACCTTTTCAAATATAGTGTTTAGCTTGTGTCTGGGATTTTTTTTTTTAATGTGGTCAGTGAATATGTCCTTCCATTGTCAATCTAATTGTCTTACTTATCGCTGCTCCCACGTGATATTGGCAATACGATCCTGGAGTCCGAATTGACTAGGCTTTTGTTTCACCAAGATCTTCCAGGCCTGGGAAATTCGGCTCGTTCTAAAGACTTGGAAGTTGGGTTCGGTTCGATGGAAGTTGGGTTTGAAATTAGAGAATCAGTTTAGCCAGTGGGCAAATGTTGCACGTGAATCTAGTACGTAGCTCTGTAGTTCTGTGGCAGGCTGGGAAATAATGATGATTGGCAGCTTAGGTTCAAGTGACCAGCCCACCGATGCTCTGTGGGAAGCCAGCCACCAGCACTCCAGCTGATCGGCACCCCATCCTTGTCCTGGTGGCTCTGTCATGTCTAAGTCTGGCGACTTTACTGCAGGAACCAGGTCTTCATGTTTTCGTCCCTCGCCCCTGTGGACTGCTTGCTGCACAGGCAGCAGGTGGATGAACAGAGAGTTGTCTCAGTGGCGACAGCACTGGCTGAAATGAAGCCATGTCTGAGTCCAGATTTGCTTTTCTTTTCTTTTCTTTTTTTTTTTTTTTTGGTTTTTCGAGACAGGGTTTCTCTGTGTAGCCCTGGCTGTCCTGGAACTCACTCTGTAGACCAGGCTAGCCTCTAACTCAGAAATCCGCCTGCCTCTGCCTCCCAAGTGCTGGGATTAAAGGCGCAGATTTGCTTTTCTAGTGAGAGAATTACAGGAAGTCCACGCAGAGTCTCCGAGTGGTTTCCTGATACGGAGATTGAGAACAGAACCGTCTGTTTTCCCCTTCGCCAAGGACTGCTGGGGGCTCCAGGGAGATGCATTGGCTGGGTACTGTGTCCCACTGGGATTCAGATTTTCTACAAGAATGTAAGGTCCAAATACTTGACTCAGTGGATGGTAATGAAGTAATAGATGCAAAATTCCTTGCTGTTCGGTTCCGAGACCAGAGGTACCCCTGAGGGGGCGTGGTGTCCTGAGTGGTTTCTGTCTCCTACAGATGGCGAGACTGGGAATTTCACCTCCATGTGAGAGTGTAAACCACACAACCTCTCTGATTTTTTACTTTACAGGAGGTATCCAGTATCTTATTGTAAAGTAGCTTGTGATAGGTTGTGCACACTGTAGGCTAATATAAACTCAGTGCTCTGAGTGTATTTAAGGTAATGTAGAGTAAGATACACTATTCGCTGAGTTATGATTATGCAGTTGATAATAATTATAGATGATGTATTTATTATTAATGTATTTGTGAATTTTCACTTAAGATGTTTTTGGGCAATGATAGTTTTATCAAGACCCAGCCGGGCAGTGGTGGCGCACGCCTTTAGTCCCAGCACTTGGGAGGCAGTGGCAGGCGTATTTCTAAGTTTGAGGCCAGCCTGGTCTACAGAGTGAGTTCCAGGACAGCCAAGGCTATACAGAGAAACCCTGTCTCTGAAAAACCAGGAAAAAAAAAATACATGGCCCCATTGTAAATGAGGCACATGTATGTTGTGGGTAAATTGTATTCTGTCTTTTAAACATTTTGACAGGAATAAAATCAAGGCCTCAAACATTACTGCTTACGCTACAGTTTATTTGATTTATAATTAAATTTACTTAAGTCGCACCTCATTTATAAACTGTAGTGCAAAGGACTTGTACCTATTTTAAAACTAATTTTAACTCCATTCTTAGAACTGGAACTCCTGACTTACGGGTATGATTTATTTTGCTTCAAATGCTTTCGTCAGTTCCTTGTTAACTTTCTAATTCCTACCTACCTACAAATATTTCTACGTCTGAAGTGCAGTGCTTCTTGCTTGCATCTGGAGCGTGCGCAGGAGTTATGAACTTGTAAACGGTGGAGTTTTCCAGTTGTGACGTAGGAGGACCCCCAAAATGTAGATGGGGGTCAGCCACACATCTGCTATGCACTGTACCAAAATCTTCCCCAGGGGAGATTCTCCTCGACTCTCCCCCTGGCTTGTAGAGTCAGTTTTGGTTTTATTCTGTTGCTTCTCAGCCAGTAGGGACTGGGTCTCCATTCATCACTGTCAAAACAGTAGCATTGTCTTCAGGATGGCTGAGTAACCGGAGCAGGCGAAGTGAAACCAGAAAGGGGCCATCTGTGTACTTGTGAGGTCCCACAACTAAACTTTTTGTTTCTCCCTGTAAAGAAATCCGTGCTTGGCTGGGAGGTGGATTTAACCCGATAGGAGCCTTAGAGAAGATTGGACAGGGACTCAGAACACGTGCTTCTGACTTTCCCAACCAACTAGCGGCGTGACCTGAAGGAAGTCAGAGCAGCTTCTGCTTTTGTAAAATCAGAGGATTAGACAAGATGGCCTGTGGTAGCCTCAAATACAGAGTGGAAGAACTATTCATAGACAAGTTTCCATTAGCAGCCAGGCCCCTGCTCTCTGTCTTTTGGTTTGTTTTCTGAGATAGGGTTTCTCTGTGAAGCCCTGGCTATCCTGGGACCCACTCTGTAGACCAGGCTGGACCAACTCAGAGATCCTCCTTCCCCAGTCTGAGTGCTGGGATTCTCTGTCTTTTTTAATGGATTAAAAAAACAAACAAACAACCCAGTTGGGTTTGTTCTTTCTTGCTTTCTACTTCTATTGCCGTGGGTGAGTCATGTCTCACTGGTCTTGTCTCCATGAATTCGGGTCATGGTCCAGTTAGTGTGGATCCATCTCAGTCAGATCCTGGCAGGAAAAGGAAGGCCCTCTGGGCTTTCCAGCCAGCAGGTGAGCAGGTCTCCCCCTTGTGGTCCTTGTTGGAACTACAGATTCCCAAAGCTGAGTTCTGGGAGCCCCATAGGCCGGACTAGGCAGATTTCTTCGCCGCATTCTTTATCAAATATCCTATTTTCTAGCCAATTTAAAATGAATATATTTTTGCTATATCTTTCCTATGAAATGTATAAGACAAGACAAAGTGTAGATTTGACAGCCATTCAGCTACATTTGAGCAGGCTTGCTACTTTAGCTCACCAGAAAAGCTGTCTTTTTCCTGGGCTACCTGCAGAAGGCAAAGAGTGGGGTCAATAATTGTAACTTTCACTGGGAAGGGTGTCTCAAGAGCTGGCCTTCAGGCTGGACTGATTTAGGGGGAATGAGGTAGAGCAGAGATCCCCCCTTCCCTCAGTGTGTGCTCCCCAGGTGAGCTCTGTCATCACCGGTGTGTGGCAGGGGTGGAGCCACCACAACACCCTGAGAGCCCGGCCAGAGAGTCCAAGGAAGGCCTCAGGCCAAAAGAACTGTGGGCATTTCTTTTCTTTTCTTTCTTTTTTCTTTTTTCTATTTTTTGTTTGTTTTGAAACAGGGTTTCTCTGTGTAAAGGCCCTGGCTGTCCAGGAACCTACTTTGTGTACCAAGCATTTGTTGTGTCAGGGAAGTGTTAGTGATCCCCCAAACACAGACAGGAGCCAATCTGATACAACTCACAGCAGGGTCCTTGTTCTATTCGAGCTAGCTCGCCCCCCCCCCCCAATGCACCACCTTCACGCAGGACGGTTTTGGTGGTGGGGGAGCCCAGAATGTCTATCGGGGCAAGGCTTTATAGTAAGCAGCAAGCAGGGAGCACGTGTGCAAGCTTCTAATTGGAAAGCCACTGTGACCTTTAACATAATTGTCTGGTGCTGGGAGTCAGATCAAAACTTAACTTCTGCTCCCCTCTGCGTTGGTGGCCCTTAGGCAAGGGGTGGGCTTGTGCAGGTTTGTTGGGGGAATAACCTGGAGACACTGGTCTTGTTGAGGGTGTAACCTGGAGATGCTGGTCTTGTTGGGGATTAGCCTGGAGACTGGAGCTAGGCTCGGGTTTTGTGTGTGTGGGGGGGCAACTTGGAAACTAATGCTAAGTACCAGCCTGTTAGTTTACCTGAGTTCAAACTTAGGTCAGGCTCTCTAAAATGGAGTCTGAACTTCAAAGATTTGGCATCTCACCTTGAACTCACGGAGATCCGCCTGCATCTGCCCCCTCCCCTCCCCCCCAGTGCTAGAATTAAAGACCAGTAAGCTATGAGCATTTCTAATTGGCAGTTTTAGGGTACGGAGTTGGTGAGCTCAGGTGTTAACCTAAAAATATGTGAGGGAGGGGAGAGAGAGAGAGAGAAAGAGAGAGAGAGAGAGAGAGAGAGAGAGAGAGAAGGGAGGAGGGAGGAGGGAGGAGAGAGGAGAGAGGAGAGAGGAGAGAGAATATTAATTAATTAAAAAAAAATTAAAGACTCCATTCACTGCCACCGCTGCCTTTGGCTTGCACTTTAATGTACTCTGGCCCGGCTCCCTCATCACCCTCCCAGGGACAGCACGTTTGTCCCTCCTCAGCTGCTTTAAGATGTACTTCTTCAACCATGCCACTCCCAGGGCAATGGAAAGTACACAGCTGCTCTGCCCTCCTCTGCCCTGCCCAGGAAGGCACCGGAAACGCCCCATGCTGCAAGCATTTCTCCAGGAAGCAACTGTGTCCTAGAAACTGCAGCACGGGCAGGGTGGGAGCCTCACCCTGTCTGGACCCACGCCCCGTTCCTCATGGTCCGTGGTTTAAGAATTCTTTCTCAGGCGTCTTCCATCCATTTCTTCATTCTTTGCTCAAGCAACACGCATCTCCGAAACTCCACCTTCTCTGTACCGATCTTAGGCTGGACATCACCGGCTACAGTTATCAGCTACCTCCCTGGTTTGCAAACTCCGTTGGAGGGAGGTGGTAGGCTACCCTTCCTGGCCTGCAGGGTTCCCAGACACAGTAGAGAGGGTCTGAGCACTCAGAGGTGCCCACCCATGTCCAACCCCAGCACCCACGGCTCTGAATCAGATGCTCCACCTGGCTCTCCTCCTCACATGTTTTTGAGTCCCACCCAAAACGGATCACTCTATTCTGTACCCTAAAACAGCAGCCGGAGAACTATGCACTTCCTTGTACTTCTTTGTTCTTTGGACTCTCCGGCCGGGCTCTCGGCTGTTGTGATGTCTCTGCCCCTGCCGCGCACCAGCCATGACAGATGCTACAGCCTCTCAGTTGTCATGCTTACTTGGGGAGCACGCATGGGGGAGCACGTATTCGGGGAGGGGGAGAAGCTCTGCTGTAACTCCATTCCACAGATCAGCTGAGCAGAGCCTGCCTGAAGGCCAGCCCTTGAAATACCCTTCATGGTGAAAGCGCTAAGCTGTCTTAAAATTATTAACTCCGGTCTGTGCCCTCTACAGATGGCCCAGGTGAAACGCCATCTTTTCTGGTGAGCTAGAGTAGCAAGCCGTTCATCTGTCAGAGGGCAACTTGGGGGAGTTCTCCTCTACCATGTGTGTCCTGGGGATCGAACTCAGTCCATCAGTCTTCATGGACCTGTTTTCTGAGCCAGTTCATCAGCCCTTTGATTAGAATCTTTAAAAAAAATAAAGTACGTGTATTTTGTCCAAATGTCTTTTCTGTGCACCATGTGTGCGCGATTGCCTGTAGAGACCAGAAGGGGGCGTTGAATCTCCTGGAACTGGAATCACAGATGTTTGTGGGCTGTTGCATGGGTGCTTGGAACTGAATCTGGGACCTCTGCACGAGCAGCAAATCGTCTTAACTACTGAGTCATCTCACCAGCCTCAAACTTTGGGCTTAAAAAAAAAAAATCACACCTTTAGGGGTTGGGAATGTAACTCGATTGGTAGTAGAGTGGGTGAAGCCCTCTCTGGGTGTGATCCCTAGCGAGGTATAAGCCAGGCTTGGTGGTACGTCACCCTGCAATGCTAGCACTTGAGATGTGGAGGTAGAATGGTCAGTTCAAGGTTATTCTAATCTATAGGGAGCTTGAGGCTAGCTTGTGCTAGAGACACTCTCATAATAAACAAATGAATACATAAATAAAGTCACATATGAGAACCATATACATCTCTTAAGCATCTGGGTCACTCAGCTTTTTGTTTCTATGGAAACATCCCCATGACAAAGCAGGAGGGGTTTATTTTGTCTCGTAGTTTCAAAGGTTCAGTCCATCGTTGGTTAAAAGTTCTGGGGTTGTTAGCTTGGGCACACGATGCTCTTTAATTGGGACACCTGGTATCTCTATATGTGGGTTATCCCTACCCACAGAGAGGGGGCTCCTGCTATTTCTGTCTAAGCTTACACCATTCCTTTCTTCCTCATGCTGATTCCTGAGTCTCAGGCATGACTTGCTGCCTGCTGGGTTTCAGGCTCTTTCTCAGGCACCGTCTGTCTCTCCAGACACTGTTGGTATCATCTGTCTGGGATTTCTCTCTTTGACCTTGTGGATTTGTGCCTGCTCCCAACACCACTTTGTAAGTGTTTAGAAAGGAAGTAGCAGAGACACATGCCTGTGTTTGACCTCCATGGTGTAAGGGATCCCTCTCTTGACCAGCTCTAAAGAATTGTTTAGTCAAGAAAGATCTCAGATGAGACCTTTATAGAATTCAGCAAAACCTGAGGTTAGTATTCAGCCATTAAATTCTAACAGACATTGGGGATGCAGGAATTTAGAGATCTTCCAGTGTGTTCCCTAGAGACAGACGAATTAACCTGACAATGTGTCTTTGAAAAGCATCAGTTCTCTAACAAATAACACGGCAGGATGTGACATGTCTTCTCTAGACCCTTCCTCGGTCCTCCAGCTCTGGAATCAAATATATTATGAACATGATAATTTGCTGTGTGCGTGTGAGATATGTTTCTAAACTTGCTTTTACCATATTTATTTTCTTTCTATGAAAGGTGTACATTTACATCATAGAACATTCTGGTAGGGAATAGACTTCCTCTCTTGCAATTCTGTCATCATGCTCCCTTGTTGCATGCTCATAGAAGGTCAGAGGTGGTGGATTTTCACGGCTATGCTTTCATTCTCTTCTAGGACACGGGGGTTGGGAAATCAAGCATTGTGTGTCGGTTTGTCCAAGACCACTTTGACCACAACATCAGCCCCACCATTGGGTAAGTGCCAATTGTTCTTTTATTGACATTCCTTCTTTTTAGGGTAAAGATGTCCAACCCCACCAAAGAGAACTGATCCTAACTCCAGAAATTTAGGGCTATTATTCTTGTGATTTTTGTTTCTTGCCAACCTTCTTCCTCTTGAAGGACAAGACCATTTCTTGACTATCAAGAGCATGGATCTGAAAAGCGGGGTTCCTATATTTCTAGATGAGAGGGAGATAGTGTGCATTATCAGTTCCTGATTCAAGGCTAGACACCCGGTTTTTTTTTTTTTGTTGTTTTTTTTTTTAAGATTTATTTATTTGTTAATGTATATGCGTACACTGTCGCTGTTTTCAGACACACCAGAAGAGGGCATCAGATCCCATTACAGATGGTTGTGAGCCACCATGTGGTTGCTGGGAATTGAACTCAGGACCTCTGGAAGAGCAGTCAGTGCTCTTAACCACTGAGCCATCTCTCTAGCCCCTAGAGGCCCAGTTTTAATTCTCAGAAAAGTTGTCCACTGCACATTGAGGAAGTCTAAAATTTATGTGGAATGAATAACTTTTCCTTTTCTGAAATGATCTAATGCTGAGCATTCCACCATAGCTTAAGTTTGCCGTGACAACACAATTTCTGATGGTTGCAATGCCTTATGGAAGCTGCAATGCTTTATGGTAGCTGCAGTGCCTTACGGGAGCTGCAATGCCTTATGGTAGCTATAGTGCCTTATGGGAGCTGCAGTGCCTTATGGGAGCTACTGTGCCTTATGGGATGTGCTCTACTTCCTCCCTGCTTTGCTCCTCACTGTCTTCTGGTTTTAGGAACTCTCAGCTCTCTTATGGGCTTAAGAATACCTAAGGCTTTTCCTGATATAGTTAACTTGCTCTCAAATTTTCTCTTTTGGAACTTGGAGATGTTTCTAAGCTCTAGTTTCAGAAAAAAAAAAAAAAAAGGCTATCAGAAATACTTCCTAAGTAAAACATAGACGTGTTGGAGAATGCTACAAGTGGAAATCTTTTTCAAAAGCTTGATTGATTACCTATCTCTTAACTCAGTGAGCCAGAAACCTGGCCTGAGGGTTTGTTTTGTTTAGCTTTTATGGTGCTTTCAAAATTTTAAGCCAGTATATCAGTTAATTTCCTTACTGCAATAAGCAAATACAGGGCAACTTAAAAAAGGAAGAGTTTATTTTGACTCACAGTTGCAGAGGGATCAGTCCATGGCTACTTGGCTTTATATGTTCAGACAGAACACCATG
Organism: Uromys caudimaculatus; assembly: GCA_028551405.1. Classification (NCBI taxonomy): domain Eukaryota; kingdom Metazoa; phylum Chordata; class Mammalia; order Rodentia; family Muridae; genus Uromys; species Uromys caudimaculatus. Next base: position 92,102,139 of record CM052709.1, on the reverse strand, counting down.
GCAACAGGAGCATATAGTAGAGGTGAGCGTTGCTCGCCTTGTAGGGGTCAAGAAACAGGGAAAGAGAAGACAGGAAGAGGCTAGGATAAGATAGAGCATCTAAGGATATGCCCTTTGTGACTCACTTCCTCTACTTAGACCCTTTTCCTACTTTTCAATAATGTCATCCATATGATAAACGCTTCAAAGGATTAATCTGTTCATCAAGTCAAAGTCCTCATGATCTAATAGTTTCTGGAAGTGCCCTTGTAGACACACTCAGAGGTGTGTTCCACTACTCCCTTAGGTGTCTGCCCACCATAGCCAATATTGGAGAATTGAGAGATCCGTGGATGTGGAGCAGAGGGGGTGTGGTCACCTGCCTAGCAAGCCAGCCAGGTACATGCTATGGGGTAGTGTAACAGAGTCTCAAGCTTCGGGGTACCCTATGACTTATTGTTACTGTTATCTATAGGCTATGCGGGGAGTCTAGGGATGCGGCTTTCATGCCCAGACAGGTAAGGTACACCTTATCTGCCTTGCTGGACTGTCTTACCTGCCTGACCCTGTGGACATTTCATTTCAAGTCCCTGACCCAAGAGTTAATTGTGATGGTTTGCCCAGGTCAGAGCACATCAGTAACCACAGAGTTTCAAAATTGACTCCGATCATGCCTGGCAGAGTTGGGCATGTGTCCTCAGCAATATAGTGTGTGTACAGCATGGGTTTGCACCACCGGAACCACCCAGACAGGCGGTGACAAACCAAGCCCATCTGTTCTCAAAGCCTTCCCAGTTCTTCCTATCAAAATCACAGCTGTAAAAGGACATCACTTCTCATCAGAAGCATTTACCCACGTCACCTCAGTGACGCACAGATTATGAAGCGTGGGTGAGTCAAAGGCAGCTATGCCATGGGCTGTGTCCGGGCGTGAACGCTGCACCCCCCAAACTTCCTGCACAGCCGGCACACGTGATCATGTATGCTGCAACTCTGTCAGCAGGTGTTTCTTCTCCACAGCAGTTGTTATCTTGTCAGACTTGTTTTATTATTTACAGATGAGTATTTCTTGGGGGAGGGTGGTGTCTGCACACATGCCACAGAGGACAACTTGAAAGAGTTGATTCTCTCCATCCTGTGAGTCCTTAGGCTCAAACTCAGGGTTTCAGACTTGGTGGCACACACCGTGTTATAAGTCTATTCAGTGTTCTGTGGTGGATGCTATGTCTGTGTAAGACTGTTTTTATAGACTTAATTATCCTCTTTTCTATTTCCTTCCTTTCATTTGTTTGTGGGGTGACTGCTAAGGTTGATTCCAAGGTCTCGAATGTAATTGCTAAACACTTGCCCTGCCATTGAGTTATACCTCCCGCCCCTTTAGTCTTATATATTTTTTTGATTTTAATTTATTTTCTTTTGTCTAAGCCAGCTGTCCTATATGACCCAGGACAGCTTTGAACTCCCCCTGTGGCCAATCTTCCTGCCTTAACCCCTTCAATGCTAGTATCACAGGAATGTGCCACCATGTGCAGCTTTAGCCTTAATTCTTAAAAATCGAATAGGCTCCACTCTGATGCATATGCCAAATTCAGGTTATCCACACTGTACATGTGTGGCATGTGAGAAGGCCTTCTCTCCAGCCATCTTTCAGAGTTTTCCTTTACAATCGGTAGAAAACAACATCTCGTCCCTGTTTTTATTACACTCTGTTGATTAGAAAGTTCATTCAATTTCAAATATTCCTCCTGGAAGCAGGAGGGAGGTTCATGTTATTCAGAAAGGAAGGGAAACACAGAAGTCTCAGGAAGTAATCAAAACTCAGAAGACCCAGGATGCAACTTACAAGATTCACAGTGCATTTTTTAAAATCACACACACACACACACACACACACACACACACACACACACACACACACACACACACACTGTAGCTGTCTTCAGACACACCAGAAGAAGGCATAGGATCCCATTACATATAGTTGTGAGCCACCATGTGGTTGCTGGATGGTTGCTGGGAACTGAACTCAGGACCTCTGGAAGAACAATCAATGCTCTTAACCACTGAGCCATCTTTCTAGCCCCCTGTTTGTTTTGTTTTTGAATGAGATACTTTAGCCCATATTAGAAATATAGAATTGAGGAAAGTATATTAAATATTCTGTGTATTTGTTTTTTGCTCCTTTATGAGCACAAAGAAAATAAATGCTTATTTGGAGAAAATAGGTAAAAAAAGGATAGCCAGTGTTTTTTTGATTTACTGATGCCTTGAAGTTCTTCCTTTGTGATAGAAGCATGCATGTGTTTTGTTATTTATCCCTGTCCTGGAAAGTTATATACCAACTTGACACAGGCTAAAGTCATCTCAGAGGAGAGAACCTCAATTGAGAACCTTGCTCCATAAGATAGAACTGTAGGCCATTTTCTTAATTAGTGATTGATGTGGAAGGGCCCAGCCCATTGTGGGTGGTGCCAGCCTTGGGCTGGTGGCCCTGGGTTCTATAAGAAAGTACGCTGAGTAAGCCATGGGGAGCAAGCCAGTAAGTAGCACCCCTCCATGGCCTCTGCATCAGCTCCTGACTTTAGGTTCCTGTCCTGTTTGAGTTCCTGTCCTGATTTCTTTCGATGATAAACAGTGATGTGGAAATGTAAGCCAGTAAACCTTTGCTTTGGTCATGGTATTTCATCATAGCAATGCAAACCCTGATTGAGACAATCCCTACATTGCAGACAGGTTGAGACTTAGATCTCTTCTTCCATTACTTCCTGCTGGTATTGAATGTCAGCACAGGGAATATGTTAAGACAGCTTTCTTTTTATGCTGTTTTGAAGTCAAAGTTTTAAAGGGATAAGACTTTTTTTTCTCATACTTGTTTTAATAATAAGGCTTTAATATCTAAGGCTTGACATTCAAAATTCCCTGATATCCAGAGAATTTTTTTTTTTTTTTTTTTTTTTTTTTTGGTTTTTTCGAGACAGGGTTTCTCTGTGTAGCTCTGGCTGTCCTGGAACTCACTCTGTAGACCAGGCTGGCCTCGAACTCAGAAATCCGCCTGCCTCTGCCTCCCAAGTGCTGGGATTAAAGGCGTGCGCCACCACCGCCCGGCCAGAGAATATTATTCTAGGACAATTGCATCTGTTTCTGCACTCATTTTCTTTTATTATGTTTATTTGTTTTATGTGTATGAGTATTTTGTTTACATGTGTATATGCACAAAACATGTGTTCAGTGCCTGTGGAAGCCAGAACAAGGTATTGGATCCCCTAGAACTGAAGTTATGTGAACTGTTATATGAAGTCATAGAACTGTGAGCTGCTATGTGAATGCTGGGAACCAAACTTAGGCTCTCTGCAAGAGCACTCGGTGCTCTTAACCTCTGAGCCGTCCCTCCAGTCCATACATGTTGCATGTAGCGTTCCCTGCCCTGCCTTAGCTCCAGGAACAGGCTGCACTACCAGCCCTCACCCAGCTTCCCCTGAATCCACAGATAAAACACACACACACACACAGGTTGCTCATTTTCAACTTGCCTTCGGACACAACTGCTGGGTGCTACTATTTCGCACCTTGAAAAGCATGCCCTT
>CM052709.1:92028062-92085649 GCA_028551405.1 Uromys caudimaculatus | reverse complement strand
TCCTCCTCCCCCTCCTCCTCCTCTCTCCTCTTCCTCTTCTTCCTCCTCCTCTTCCTCCTTCTCCTTTTCCTCCTCTTCCTCCTCCCCCCCTCCCCCTCCTCCTCATTATTATTATTATTTCTGAGAACTGAACCTGGGGCCCCCTGATGCTGCTAAGAACAAGCACTCCACCACTGAGCTATACCACCTATACTGTCTCATAAAAACACTAGTCTTGGCACTACAGATGACTCAGCAGATTAGAGCACTGGCTACTCTTCCAGAGGATCTGGGTTTGGTTCCCAGCACCCCTATGGCAGCTCACAGTTGTTTATAACTCTAGTTCCGGGAACCTGACACTGTCTTCTGAGGTCTTTGATCACCATGCACATTCTTGGTGCTCATACATGCTGCCAAAACATTCATACACATAAAATAATCTAACAACAGGGGCACACAGCTTGCTCATCTTTGTGTTACCTGCCTTTCATTCCAGGAGGCAGAGACACATAGCAAGTTTCCAGGCCAGCTAGAGCTATAGGGTCTTGAAAAAAACGGAAGCAAAAGACACCAAAACAGTAGACCGTGCTCCCTTTTAGTCAGAAGATACTTGGATCTATATTGAATCAGTTTCTATTGGAGAGGATTTTTAGGTTGTGCCTGTCAGAAAGAAGGCCACATTGGTTCCACTGAGGAAGCTCCTCTCTCCCCTCCCCCCTCTCCCCTCTCCCCTCTCCCTTCCCCCCTCTCCCCTTTCCCTCTCCCTCCCCCCTCCCCTCTTCCCTCTCCCCTCTCTCCCCTCCCTTCCCCTCTCCCCTCTTCCCTGTTTGGTTTTGCTTATTGAGACAGGATATGTAGTCTGTGCTATCCTACAACTCACTATGCCTGGCCTCCAACTCAGAGAGATCTCCTGCCTCTGCCTCCTGAATGCTGGGATTAAAGACATGAGCCCCCAGGGCTCCCACGCACGAAGAAGCACTTTTGGATTTAATGACATATTTATTAAAAAGGAATAAGAAAAACCTTTCTTGTCATTGCATAAGTCATGTATCATGTTAAAAACACTCTATTAACTCAGAAATATTAAAACAAGTCCTCGGGATGACGGTGCCGTTTTTTGGTGCTAACCACTGGGAACAGTTCCCCGTTGTCTCCCAGCCCTCTCTGTTCACCCCTCCACTCTGTCAGGTGTCAGGATGTTGAAGCAGGCATATTAACTAGGCTCTCTTTTCAGGGAAGAGAGGAGGTCTGTGTGAAACTGGGACAGAGAGGTCCTTCATGACTGGCTTTCCGTTCAGCTTCTGCCAGCTGAGTACTCTGGGAATGGCAAGAATTTTCTTCCATCCTTCGCCTTTGTTACAGTTTTCCAGGGCCTCGGGGCCTTTTGGCTTCTGCCCTTGACTTGTCCTGGCCTTAACTGTGGCTGCTCTGCATTCCTGGGCAGGGCTGGAGCTTCTAATTGGGAGCTGGCACCTGAGGCCCATCTGCAAACTGGCCACAGACTAGTTTTGTCCCTGGCTGCCTCTGCCTCTCCAGGGACAGATCATTCTCTGAAAATCACTCTGCAGGATCTGTCCTGCAAGATCCGGAACCTGAAGCCAGAATGTCTGGCAGGGCTAATTCTCATCTGGGGAGCAGAACCCAGCTGGATCCATGTTTGTTTGGAAACTTCGTTTCTTTTCCTCTGCAGCTCATTCCTGACCCGCAGTTTTGCTACTGTGAAATTTATGAAGTCATCACATGCGATTAAAGAATCTTGTTTGGAGAATTTCCTGGCATAATACTTTCACTGTATTAGAGAAAGGGAGAAAGAGGGCAGGAGGGAGGGAGGAAGGGAGGAGAGAGGGGGAATGTGTGTGTGTGTGTGTGTGTGTGTGTGTGTGTGTGTGTGTAGAGTGTACAGTCTATAGACACTCAAAAATGCCCGTCTACTTTGAGTCAACAATTCTACCTCTTACAGGAACTATCACAGATGACGCCCAGAATCCATTGTGAGTTTCAGAGACAGAAAATTTCCAGCCACCATTTCTAACACCGTCCTTACCTCCGTTCCCATTTTATAGAATACGAAGACCGAGATCAAAGAAGGCCAGGCCTTAGTCTTAGAGAATCTGAGTCTTATTCTCTAAACATTGTTCTATGGTCCATTATTATAATGATAGGTCCCATTAGCTAACAAATATTATATAGAAAAAGGTTAAAAAAATAATAGGAAATTCTGAGTTAAAACCAAAATAAATAGATCTCCTTCCTCTAGAAGTGTTTACAACCCTTGATCTACTGATAATACTTTGTCATCCTCTGGGAGCAGTACATGTAGTGTTCCTCAAACTTACTGTATCAGGAAACCTCCCCCCCCAACCTACCTCCCCCCACCCCCTCAAACAGCGCCACGGGGCTATTTGTTCAGAAAACACCCACAGGCCAGCACCTCCTGTGACGTTTGCTGTTTTTGAAAACCTTGAGTCTGGTTATTGTCCAGGATCTTGTAGGACTAAACCAAAAATCTAGGTTTCCATTTTCTGATGATTAGACATTGAGACCATTCTTGATTCCTCGGTATAACTAGAATGAAATCTGGTGGTTTTGTGACTATCTTCATTATTACCTTAAGAGGTGGGGTCCTATCCAAGAGCCTGGGCATTTGTAAGGCTTTAGAAATATAGCGTCTATGCTGTTACAGATGGGTGTTATAGGGCTGATGGGGTGGTGTACAGGAACCTGGAGCTCACAATTGCTCTGACTCTGAGCAACTACAGGATGTCTGGGATGACTCTAGATGGAGGATGGTTCATTTGTGGATTGGACCTCCTCAAAAGACCTACATGATTTGTGCTGCAGCCCACAGGGGGTGTGGGGGCATGCAGATGTTCCTGCTCCATGTTGCCTCTGAGGGCCACACCAACTTCCATGATGTGTGTTGCTACCGGAGGCCATGTTGATGTCTGTGGTCTGTGCTGCTGCCGGCTGCTATGGACAACGAAGCTTCATTTGCCGTGGTATCTATGACTGCAGACTCATAACTGAGAATGAGAGGTAGTGAAGGTTTCTGTGACGACCTTTTCCCTCCATTCTACTCCCCTACCAAAAAGTACAGGCAGGAAGCTATTAACAAGAGTCCTTAAAAACTGCGATAAAGACACCGAAGCTTCAGTAGCTCCTCACCATCGATGGCTTCTGGCAGGAGGGTGGGGAAGGACTCTGGTTTCTTTAAGGGGCTTTAACTGGGAGTTCGACCATGCTCCAGTGAGTATATGCACAACACAAATGGTACTCAGTGTCTTTTCTCCCTCCCTCCCTCCCTCCCTCCCTCCCTCCCTCCCTCCCTCCCTCCCTCCCTTCCTTCCTTCCTTCCTTCCTTCCTTCCTACCTTTTTTTCTTTCTAGAGGGCACAAGGGTAGCAGGACGGACCTGGGAGGAACGGGAAGTGAGTGTGATTGGGGTGCGTTGTATGAAATTCCTAAATAATCAATAAAAATATGTTGAAAAAGAGAGAGAGAGAGAGAGAGAAAGAGAAGGAAATACAGTGCGTAGCTGCTTTTTCAGAAAGGTCATATGGCCCTATAGCTTGAATCTTGAAGGTCCATGTGTTAAATGTCTCATCCTCAGTGTGGTGCTATTGGAAGGTGGGGGAAGCAGGTAAGAGCACCAGCCGCTCTTCCAAAGGTCCCGAGTTCAATTCCCAGCACCCACATGGTGGCTCATAACCATCTGTAATGGGATCTGATGCCCTCTTCTGGTGTGTGTCTGAAGACAGCGACAGTGTACTCATATAAATAAAATAAACAAATCTTTTTTAAAAAATCCCAAACAAACAAACAAACAAAAAACCCAAAACTAGTCACATGTCCATAGATAACCATCTCTTTGAAGAGACAAAATGGCTTTCCAGAATTTTCTGTGCTGCTCCTAAATGGTACCTGGGCATTTTCTGAACACTGACATTTAAAGTGCGTATTTTGTGGAGTAGTCTGTGAAGAGCTGGAGTCTGCGTCTGATGTGTTGGTTGCTAAATAGCCTTTCAGAGGAGGTTTTACTAAGAAAGCTTTTACCAACCTCCTGCAATTGTGACCTTTATTCTGGAGGATCTTCTGCGATCTTCCTGTCGATATTAATTCTGACCTCTTGGAAAGCAAATTATATCACGCCAGTCCGTGGCTGAGTGTGTGCACTTCTGTTCTCACTGTGTGGAATAAACGGATAGAAATTGTAAGCTAGAAATGATTTATCTCTCTGTCCTTCAGAAATATTACCCTTTGGTCAATGCATTATTGAGTTTTGGAACTGAGACATTAACTTTTAATTTATTAAAACCCCTATGTCTCCAGAAATAAAGTCCTTTAAGTGGCTTCACCACCAGATTTATTTCAGAGTGACTCCTTTTGTGGGGAATGGAAGAATGCCTTGCAGGCTGAGGGTTTTCAATAATTCATGAGACCCACACGCTATTGGCGGCTTTGGCCCGTCAGAGCCCAAGGGGAAATCTGTGTCACGTGTGTGCGTTCGTGTCTGACTTCTGGGAAGTGGGGTTTGTGCTCACTCTTTACCAGAGTCTGTTTTGAAAACAAGAAATGGGGTGGGGGAACTCACCTGATTGGCTGAAAGGCAGCTTTGTATGCACCCTCTACCTTTAACCTGGTATTTATAGACATTTCTTTTTCCTCCCTTGAACCAAAATCCTAACTGGTCTTGACTCGGGAGGAGGGCATTGCCAAGGGTGGGCTGAAGGTGAACCTCAGAGTGTAGCAGTTAGGACAGACATGGGAGGTCTCTGACTGTGAGAGGCCTGTGTGGTGTCTTGTGCTATGAGCCCTGGCGTGGTGTTTGTGGGCAGCAGAGAGTGGCAGACTCTCCCTCACCCCATTTCTTAAAATCCACCGAACTCCAGGGTGGTCATCCTTCAAAGAGAGAGTTGTTTGTGATCACAGCGTCCTGGCTCCCTCTAGGTCTTCAGAGCATTCCAGTGAGAAGTACCGAGTGGGAAATAGAGAGAATGAGTAGTTTTTCTGTTTGCCAGAAAAACTACAAAATTCATCTTTCCTCTCCCTCCTTTATGCCCCAATAAAAATGAGCTGATTTTTAATTAATTTTTTTGAAATATCTTATTTATTTTGCGTGGGGGTGGGGGACATGTGGCCCTGCCACACCACTCAGAGGTCAGAGGACTCGGAGGATGTGGTTCTCTCCTTCTGCCATGTGGGTTCCTGGGGTCAAACTCAGACACTCAGGCTTGCTGGCAAAGTGCCCTTGCCAGCCGAGCCATCCCACCGGAGTTTGACTTTAACCTAAAATCATTATACTTAAAATTATTGTATGATTTATGTGATATAGCCTTTTAAATGTTAAAATTACTGGCCTTCTACTGCTAACAGTTTGGGAATGGTCTACCATTTATACATCCATTGCTGGCCACCTTTTCCACAGGAAATTCTATCTCTGCTGCCTTTACATATTTTTTTCACTTCATAGTATGTCAGAAAAGATGTCTTCCTTTAAATAAAAACCCTCTTCATTTCCAGGGGTTGTAGAACATTTCGTGATCTACATATGTCTTAGCTCCAGCTGGAACAAAATGCTGCAGAGTAGGTGGTTTAAAGAACAGACCTTTCGGGCTGGAGAGATGGCTCAGGGGTTAATAATAGCACTGATTGCTCTTCTAGAGGACCTGAGTTCAATTCCCAGCAACCACAAGGTGGCTCACAACCATCTGTAATAGGATCTGATGCCCTCTTCTGATGTATGTGAAGACAGCTACATGGTATTCATATATATATATATATATATATATATATATATATATATAATCTTTTTAAAAAGTTTAAAAAAAAAAGAACAGACCTTTCTTTCTCATGGTTCTGAGGTAGATCATGGTGCTACCTGTTTTAATGTCTTGTGAAGGCTTCGTTCCTGGTTCATGGACAACCTCCTTCTTTCTGTATCCTCATGTACAGGGTGTGGAGGGGATATTCTTCCTCTCTGTGTAATACTCCAATTCCATCATGAGACTCTCTTCGTGACCTTGTCTGACCCCGTGACCTATGCCCTCCCATGATCCTCCCTGCTAAATGCCATCACATTGACAAGGAGGTCAACATTGGAGTTATTCTAAGCACACAGACATTCAGTCCAGGATATTACACTAGTGGGGAAGCACTAAATACCATCCCCATGAAGTAGATGAGGGTGTCTCCCTCCCCAGACCCACTCCAACATTGAATCTAAGGCCTTTTAACGTTTATTGAGTTACTAAGTACCTCGCCATATTTAGTTCATTCTTTTTGTTTATTGAGTAAGTGTAAACATTTACTGGTAACTTGTAGTGAGTACTTACCTCTCCATCTCCCTGTTGATCTCTTTTTCACTCACTGGTCTATCCCAACAGCCTCTTAAATTTGAAAAAAAAATACAAATTAAAACTAGGTCCTCCTTCAAAATATACATGTAATGTATACATTCAGAGAATAACTAGCCATCTTATTTGAGGATGCGAGATTCTGGTTCTTAGCATTTCTGGTTTGGGGGCTGAAGCCCATCTGATGCAACCCCATTAGCTGACCTTGGTAGGCAATAAAGCTTTGCCCGATGGAACTGGCGGTCAGCTGGCTCTTTGCCCCTCCCCCATCGCTCTGCAAGGGTTTAGTGCTTCGAGCTCCTAGGATTCTATCTTTTCCTTAGCACTCTATAGTTCTAATGAGACTGTCCTGGGTCAGTAGAGAAAAGAAAATTCAGAGGAAGGCAACCCTGAAAATAAATCTGTATCTGACTTTTGGCCCAGAGGAGATTTCACAGTCCATAAACCACAAGTATATGTATAGTTGGGGAGCAAAATTTATTATTTAGTATTAAGTCCTAGAGTCCAAGGGGGGGAGTTTGAGCTCCTACAGGAACGATGCAACATAAAATTTTAATGTGTAGCTTAGCAATGCTTAAAATCTGTTTGTTCACTGCCGCCTAAGACTGCTGATTGCCTTTCAACAGTTCCACTCCCTGGCTCCCATGTACTACCGAGGATCGGCCGCAGCTGTCATAGTCTATGACATCACTAAGCAGGTAAGAGTGCTCCAACCTTACATGCCCCACTTGGTGACCGTCCCAGAAACACCAAAGCAAACTGGTGCTTTGTGATTCTTGTTAGCACCCGGGGAGCCTGGGCAGTGTGGCAGGCAAGAACACTGAAAGCCATGCAGCCTGTGTGTTCTGCTCACAAAGCTGCTTTGATTGATCTTTTCTCAATTACAAAAGCAATAAACATTCATCTGAAAGCTGACCCTTTTAAAAATATCTATTTTTAAAAAAGATTTATTTATTTATTTATTTATTTATTTATTTATTTATTTATTTATTTATATGAGTACACTGCAGCTGTCTTCAGACACACCAGAAGAGGGCATCAGATCCCATTGCAAATGATTGTAAGCCACCATGTGGTTGCTGGGAATTGAACTCAGGACCTCTGGAAGAGCAGTCAGTGCTCTTAACCACTGAGCCATCTCTCCAGCCCCTAAAAACATCTATTTTATTTTATATGTATGAATATATGACCTACATATATATCATACACTACATGTGTGTCTGGTTCCCACAGAGGTCAGAAGAGGGCACTGGATCCTTTAGAACTGGACTGGCAGATACTTATGAGTTACCATACAGGGAACCAAACCTGCTCCCTCTGAAAGAGCAGCCAACGGTTTTAACTGCTGAGCCATCTTTCCACCCGTTAAAAGTGAGCTTTCACAGGGGCCAGGCCACGCGGGTTAGCACTTTCCTTGAGAACATTTTAAGTTCTGTGTGTTTTATCATTATAGGTTATTTGCTGTTAGTGGTTCAGTTGCACCATTCAAAGGTCAGATGTAATATTTGTGTACATAGAGGTCACTGTGTGTGTGCTGTTAGGTGGTTGTCCCCATTTATCTGTGGTTTGACTTTCTATAGTCCTTGTTATCCAAGGTCAACTGCTCTCCAAAACTATTAAATGGGAGCATTTGAGAAACAAGTGGTACATTTAAAACAATGTATTCTACTATTATGATTGCACTACTTTGTTACTGTTTTTATCTTACTTGGCCCACTTGTTTGCTTCAGCTGTGCCATAGGCACTCATGGGACAAAAGCAGCTTGTTTTTTGGCTTGGGTTCTAAGCCAATGTGTCAGGTGTCCACTGAGGACCCTGGAGTGTATCTCCTGCGGGCGAGACTGACTGGAATGGATTTTGACGTATATTCGAGGGCTTCGATTTGGTGGCGTTCTTCCTGCCCCAGTCCCTCTGGAATGCTGACTGGTAGCTGCTTCACTGCTGTCATATATAGTCCATGAGTTCTGACTGCCACCACCAAAATGTCTGTCCACCTGACCTCTGCCCTAGAGGAAGGTTACAAGGGAAGGGCAAGCAGGGCCTGAACAAACATGTTTCTCCTGAAGTAAGCCCCCATATTTGCTTGATTCTGAGATCCTGGTTCCCACAAAGTCAAGGCTGTTGTTTCTAGTCAGTGGTACTTACTGAAGAAACTTACAAATGCGATTTTTAACTTCCTTAAGCTTGAATTTAGAAAGAGGCATCTTGGCTAAAGACGTCCCCTGCAAACACTTTGTTTTATTTTTCCACTGAATTGCACAGGGTTTGTATCTCTACTTCTCTGAAGTGTACTGACAGGTCTGTTCAGTGACACATCTTGTTTTTTGGTTAGGATTCATTTCATACCTTGAAAAAATGGGTTAAGGAGCTGAAGGAGCACGGCCCAGAGAACATTGTGATGGCGATTGCTGGGAACAAGTGTGACCTGTCTGACATTAGGTAAGACAAACTGTGTGTTCATGTGTGTGTGTGTGTGATGTGTACACAACCTAGCTGATACGAGGTAAGACACACTGTGTGTGTGTGTGTATGTGTGTGTGTGTGTACAACCTATCTGATATGAGGTAAGACACGTCTTAAGTGTGTGTGCATGTGTGTGTGTGGATGTGTGTGTGGCCAATCTGATATTAGGTAAGACAAACTTCAAGTGTGTGTGTGTGTGTGTGTGTGTGTGTGTGTAAGTGTGATATGTGTGTGTGTGAGAGAGATGTGTGTGATGTGTGTGTGATGTGTACACAACCTATCCGATATTAGGTAAGACACATTTCAAGTATGTGTGTGTGTATGTGTGTGTGAGATGTGTGTTTTTGTGTGTGTGATGTGTGTATGTGAGAGATGTATATGATGTCTATGTGATGTGTACACAACCTATCTGATATGAGGTGAGACACATTCCGAGTGTGTGGTAACATGTGTGTGTGTTTGTGTGTGTGTGATGTGTGCATGACCTATCCGATATTAGGTAAGACACATTTTAAGTATATGTGTGTGTGTATGTATGTATGTGTGTGAGATGTGTGTGTGTGACCTATCCAATATTAGGTAAGACACATTTCAAGTGTGTGTGTGTGTGTTTGTGTGTGTGTATGTATATATGTGTGATGTGTGTGTGTATGTGTATGTGTGTGTATATAAGTGTGTGTGTATGACCTATCCAAAATTAGGTAAGACACATGTGTTTGTGCGTGTGTGTGATCTGTGCACATGACCAATTGATATTAGGTAAAACACGTTTCAAATCTGTTTGTGTGTGTGTGTTATGTGTGTGTGTCACAGATCCTACCCACAAATATCTCCAAGTGCGATTATGTCTTTGCTTATGTTTATGCTTTCTGCGTAATGATTTAACTGATGGCCCCTCACTGTGGCAGTCAGCGTGATATTATTCTACCAGAGTGGAATTATAGGAGAGGGATAGAAACCTTATGGTTCCCACAATGATGAATATACACAGCACAGCTGCATTGATTACCATTATTGTCAGACTAGATTGTTTTATCACCTTATTCTTCTTATTAACATTACTAATAGCATAATTTTAGTAACACTTTCATATACAAATGGCCATGAGAAGTCTTGTTATTGTTCACAACATCTGCTTGTTTTAGATTTTAACTTAAGGATGTGGTTCAGTCTATATAATAATGTTACTATTCTGACATAATATCTGAACAGGATACATTGTATCACCCCAGCAACGGGACCTCCTTGACTTCCTGTCTCAGTTCTTTTTCTAATCCTGAGATCAAAATACCCAAGCTGGGCAGTGGTGGCACACGTCTTTAATCCCAGCACTCGGGAGGCAGAGGCAGGTGGATTTCTGAGTTCCAGGCCAGCCTGGTGGAGAGTGAGTTCCAGAACAGCCAGGGCTACACAGAGAAACCCTGTCTTGAGAGAGAAGAAAAAGAAAAGAAAAAAGAAAGAAGCTCATTGTCCTTTGCCTATATTATAGACTATATTATGGTACAATGTGGTTGAGAAACAGAGAGGGAGCAGTGGCCATCTGCAGAGTTGACCACTTGGTGAGGCAGGAGTGACTAATGTCGCTCTTTTTACAATGAGCCGTTCTTGCAGGAAGTAAGCGGCGTGTCATGAGGACCACGCTGATCCCCTTCGAGGGTTCTCACCTCCGTAACCCAGTCCCCATCTATTCTTCCACCAAGCTTCTTGCTCATGAGCCTTGAGAGCCACACCCACATGACGTAACCAAGCTGTGCCACGTGGAGAATGGATTAGAGGTTTGATGACCTTATCTTGCCCATTAAACTCACCATTTTTGTAATGAATGCCACTTCAAAGAGTTATGTATTAGTCATCCTTCCTCGTGACAGATCCAGTCCAATCTCCAGTGGATATCTGAAACCATAGATTATTTCATACCCCATGGATGTTATGATTTTTTCCTATATATACAAATCTATGATGAAATTTATTTTATGCAACAGGCATAGTAATAAAGATTAAGAACACTAATAAAATAGAACAAATTGTAATAGTATAATATGCTAAGAGGCAGTTTAAAATGCAATGAATTATTTATTTCTGGAATTTTCCATTTGATATATTTGGATTCAATTGATTGTGGGTAACTGAAGCCCTGGGAAGGCAAAACACTGGTGGGGGAGGCTTCTGTTGCATACTTGTTTTTCCCTTGACCCTGAGTTCTCAGGAATTCCTGTCGTCGTCCTTGTCATTGTTCATAAAGAGCTACACCACGCTTCTGGTTTTGATATCTAAACACGATTAAACAAAATTAAATAAGCATTGAAAATGGATCTTGCCAAAGTCCTTAAAGTAGCATTTGGTAAATTGCTCTGTTTCTTTGTGTTTGCAAACACGTTATATCACACCGCATCAGGTTAGCTTGTAATCTCCGTGAACTCTACTTAATCGTTTATTTTTCTGGTGGTTGGACTAGTCTGTAAGCTCTCCAGAGTCAGATCAGATATACTCCTTCATTGTAATCCTGAAGCAGCTTTTTGGCCAGTGTTTCCTACACTGGGTGGTTGGCTGAATTGACCTAGCTGAAAGAGGTGGGTTCATCTGACACCTCACTGTGGTAAAGGGGAACTTTGACAGAGAAAAATTCTCCTTTCGTGTGTGTGTGTGTGTGTGTGTGTGTGTGTGTGTGTGTGTGTGTGTGTGTGTTTGAATGGGATAGGACTGTTTGCTACAAGGAGCTGAAACCTAACTGAGTTTAATCTTAGAAAAAAAAGGCATGAGAAGGTGTTGATATCCCCATGGTAAAAACATGTCTGCCTTTAGCTCCGGCTTTTGGTACGTTCCAATTGGTCTGTAGAGAAACATTGGCCTGGCACCTCTGTTTCAGTTCTCCATATCTGCCTAGGAGATTGTGGCCCATAGAAGGAATGTGACCAATACAAGATGGGGGAGGGTAGGAGCTCTTGATGAGGGACAGCCTCCGATCAGTGCAGTCTCCAGATAGAACAGGATCGCTGCCTCTCATTCCCAGGGTAGACTCACTGGTGTTCTCTGCAGACATCCCAATGAACTGGCAAACAACCTAGCCATCTTACTCAACTATAAGTCCACTCAGGGCCAGCTCTTTGTAAAGGATGTGGTAACGTCTGGGCCCACTGTCCAGGTGGCACACCAGCCTTTCTGCTCAGCTTCTTTTGCTTCACTAGTTTGGCTTCAGTGAAGTCTGAACCTAGCACTTCGGGATCCCACAGATGTACAAGAGCATGGGTATATAGCCTTTGTTGTGCTTACAGTCATTCGAGAGGGCCCTTGCTTGGATTATGCAACAGAGGAAATGACTTGTTATTGTAGTTCTTGTTCAAACCTCCATATAGGTCAGTGAGAAAAACGAGTTTTATTTTTATTTTCAAAAAATTGATTAATCAGTTAGTTTATTATCTCTCCATTCATCATCCATCCATCCACCCATCCACCCATCCATCCATCCATCCATCCATCCATCCATCCATCCATCCATCCATCCATCCACCCATCCACCCATCCATCCATCCATCCATCCATCCATCCATCCATCCATCCATCCATCCATCCACCCATCCACCCATCCATCTACCCATCCATCCATCCATCCATCCATCCATCCATCCATCCATCCATCCATCCATCCATCCATCCAGTGTACCTACCAAGGCATGCTTGTCAGAGACAACTCATGGGGGTTCCTCCTTCTACCACATGTGTCCTGCTGATTGAACTCAGGTCGTCAGGCAAGCACCCTTACCCCCTGAGCAAGCTCACCAGCTCTGCAGGAGTTCCTTGAGGTTTGTTTTATGGCTTAGCATATGCTGTATCCTAGAGAATGTTCATAGAAGCCACAGGCCAGTAAGGTGCTGTTTGGTTTTGTGTTTTGTTTTGCTTCTGTCTGTGGTGTGCATGTGTATGCGTCTGTGTGTGCAACTACATATGGAGGTCAGAAGTTGGTGTCAGGTGCCCGCTTTGATCTGATACATTGAAGCAGGGTGTTCGCTGAAGCCAGCGCTCATCAGTTCAGCTAACGCGGCTAGCCGGCTTGCCCTGGGGATGCAGCGCCACCTCTCAAGTGTTGGGATTTCAGATGGGCCGCCATGTCGTCCAGATTTAATTCTTTTCATGCATAGCAACGCTTTCCCCACCGAGCCATCACGCCAGTCCTCCCATCGAGTTTTTAACACTTTTTAATTCTTCTTTTCTTTTGTTCAGTGGAGCTAGAGATTGGGTTTAGGGTGTGTGCATGCTAGGCTGGTGCTGTACTCATGGCTAAACAAACTTAGCTTCTCTAAGTCAACCTTGCCAGCCTTGAAACAGCTCAAGGCAGGCCTTGTGGTTGCTACCCTCCCATCTCTTGAGTAGCTGAGATTATAAACAGGTTCCACCAGGCCTGGCTTAAAGACATATTCTTTTTGTTTTGTTTTGTTTTTCGAGACAGGGTTTCTCTGTGTAGCCCTGGCTGTCCTGGAACTCACTCTGTAGACCAGGCTGGCCTCGAACTCAGAAATCTGCCGCTTCTGCCTCCCAAGTGCTGGGATTAAAGGCGAGTGCCACCACTGTCCGGCAAGACATATTCTTATATTTGCTTTCTCCCTTTGAAGAAAGAGACAGACAGACAGACAGACATGACAGAGAGACAGAGAGAAACAGAGAAAGACAAAGCGCACCAGCCTTCTGAAAATGACACTGCTTTAGCTAAATTTTAAATTCCTTTTAATTTTTAGAATCTCATTGTTTTGTAACTAGTTGACACTGGTGTTCCATTTACAATAATGATATAAAACTTTCTAGAAAAATTTCGGCGCTGGCTTATGTTTATGACATCTACAGGAGGAAACTTTAAGGAGCTATTGGAAAATTCTTACATGTAATAAATAGGTTCAGCAAGGTTGTAGGATACAAGGCACAGAGAACTGAATTACATTTCTGCTTATTAATAATGAGAATGCAGAAACTGAAATAAAAAAACAAACAAACTGCAATACCTTTTACAGTTGTTCCAAAAAAAAAAAAAAAAAAAAAAAAACAGAAAAAAAAAGAAAAAAAAAAAAGAAAAAGAAAAGAAATACTAGCTATGTACAGGATCTGTGTACTGAAAATTACAAAATGCTCGTGAAAAACCAAATAAGACTTGAACAAATGAAGAAACATGACTGTGTTCACCTGTTGATAGTCTCATCGTGTTAAAGGCCTGTTTGCTCCAAAGTGATTTCTAAATGTAAACGAAATTCCTGTTACTATCTTAGCAGGGACTTAGCACAAACAAGCAAATTCTGGGACTCAGGAGATGGCCCGAGGGTAGGAGAGCCTTCCGAGGGAGCGTGAGGACCTCAGCCCCTGTAAAAATCTGGGGTGTCCACTGGTGCCTGTAACTGTAGTGTGGGTGATGGGTAATCTTGATGGACTGAGGAGTACCTAGGCAGCTGGTAAAGCACATGAGCATGTGTCTGTGAGAGCATTTCCAGTGTGGGTACCACTCGACAGGCCGGGGGCCAAATGGGACACTGGGGGTGAGGAGGCATATTCTCGATATCCTTTCTCACACATTCTCTTGCTCTCACTCTACCCCTTCCTTCCCTCCTTCCCTCCCTCCCTCCTTCCCGCCACAACATGAGCCCTTCTGCTCTGGCACCTTGTCCTTGCTGTGGTGGGCTAAGATCTCTGAAGTATAAGCTAAGGTGAATCTTCCCTCCCTTCAGTTATTTGCTCAGGTGAGAGTCCCAGCATCCTGGAGCAAACACACAAGGATTAGTGCAGCGACTGTACAGAATTCTCAGAACTTAACATGTGAGAACGAAGCTCCGAACTGAGAAATGAGCAAAAGACCGTGGAGTCGGAGAACAAAGACGAAGAGATATTCAACATCATCACTGACCTTGCAAAATGGCAAAGTGAAGATCAGAGCCAGTCCCCGGTGCTGGTGAGGGGCTGGCAAGATGGCCCAGCGAGTAAAAACACCGACTATGCACATCTGAGCTCGGTCCCTGGAACCCACGGTGGAAGGAATTAACCAGCTCTTGAAAAGTTGCTTCTCTGGTCTGCACAAGCACTCCATGGCACGTGTGCAGCTGTGCACAGCCCCATTCTGTGCACACAAACAACAATGGTAGTTAATAAAACACTAGTGAAGCTGGAGCAATGTAGGTTGTGATGCTGACCTGGCATGAGGGCAAGGCACAGCCCTCAGCAGAGCCAAACTGTGAAGCAGTTCTACAGTTGCTTGCCAAGGCAGACCTGCAATCTCCGTTTACAAAAGCAACCAGATACCTGGGCATCTGCCACAGAGAGCTGGAGTTTATGTTCACACCAAATCCAAGCATGACTACTCATGGACTTTGGGCAACATCCCCAAACTGTGACGAGCCGGGTGTCACTGAGCAACTGACTGGCTAAACAGATAGATTGTGATATACTTACTCAGTGGACTGCTGCTCAGTTATAAAAGCAAACAGACTGCCCGTTGGATGAGCCCTCAGGGGCATTGTGCTGAATGAATAAAGCTATGAGGGAGCTCTTCATTCCTATACCAAATGCCTGACAGAATTCAGTTTACAGGGAGAAAAGGCTCATTTTAACTCAGACTTCGGGGATTTCATTCTGTGATTGGTTGGCTCTGTTGCTCTGGGCCTGTGATAGTTCTTGACAATGGAAGCTTGTGGCAAACCAACCCATTCACTTCATGGTTTGGGATGAAAAAACCCAAGCGTCATAATTCTCTTCAAAGGCTTGTGAGTGATGACCTACAGCCTCTCACGAGGCCTAACCGCAAGAGCTGACACCACCTCCAATATCCGTGATGTGGGGCTCAGCGTGAGGGCCTTCTTTGGGAGACATTTCAAAGTCAAGCTACTTCAGAGTTCAGTTCCAAACATTTCACCGTGTGTGATGCCGTTCGTAATGTTTTAAATTAAAACACTGTAGAACTAGATAACAGTATTAGGAGTGGTTGCCTGAGGTTATGTTTGGGGGCTGTAGATAAGGGACTTTCTGTGGTTGTAAAAAGACCCTCTAAGTGAGAGCTGCTCATGAACCTACACTGTTGTGTGACACTGTTTCTGAGGAATCTTGAATACTTCACATAGGCAACTGAGGGCAGGCCAAAGTAACAATACCACCAAAGTCAACTTGGTGAAGCAATGAGTTTATTGGGGCTACTTACAGGAGTAGGGGTGAGGGGTTAATTACAGGGGCAGGGATGACTCAAAGGCAGTGTCCTCACTGAAAGGCCACACAAGCATGAGTGATGGCTCATAAAAGCTGGAGACTGGGAGCACACTGTGAGACTTGCAGGCAGCTTAGGTCAAATAGTCTAGACCAGGCAGCTTGGCTGCTCTGAGGCTCCTCATATGTCCTTTCTATCCTTGGGGGAAGGACGGGCTTTGTGCCTCTAATTAGTTTCAGGAACTTTCTAAGACTTATGAGTTGTACACTTCATGAGTCTTAGAAATATTTCAAATTTGGAGGAAATGGGTACAAATGAGAGACTATCAGTAGATCTCAGAAATCCAATTAAGAACATGTCAGTGTTAAATCTCATATGCAATATTATGGGATAGTTTGCAAAATGTGACTAAAGAAACTTAGATCATTATTTTTTTGAAACAGGGTCTCATGTAACTTAGGCTGACCTTAAAATCACATCCTGCCTCTGTCTCGCGAGTGCTGAGGTTATAGGTATGTAACACCAAATTCATTTATTTTGCTTGACTTTTCTTTTTCCCTTCACTTTATTTGTTTACTTAGTAGGGTGGAGGATAAGAAAGCATGTATGGAGGTTAGAGGACACCCTGAGGGAGTTGATTCCCTCCTTCCTCCCTGTAAGCTCTGGAGATGGAGTTCAGATCACCAGGCTTGGCAGCACGCACCTTAATCCACCACGCCATCTTGCTGCCTACCCTCTCCCCTGTAATAGAAGTTCATGTGTAGCTCAGGATGGCCTTGAACTTGTAATCCTTCCTTCTGCCTCAGCCTACTGACTACTGCTGCTGGGAATGCAGACAATTGCTGCTATGACTGCCTTCTTAAGTTAGTGATGGGTGTGTGTGTGGCCAGACATCAATACTGAGGGTCTTCCTCTGTTGCTCACCAACTTGTCCCTCATCAGTTTGGCTGGGCCGGGATATTCCTCTCTCTGCCTTCCAGTGCAGGACTTAGAGACACACACTGCTGCAACCATCTTTATTGTTTTTTTTTTTAATTGTTTTTTTTTTTTTTTTTAACATAAGTGTGGGGACCCACACTAAGGCCCTGCATCCTATGCACAAATCTTTACTGTCTGAACCGTCTCTCACGGTCTGAGGGTGTCGTTTCTTATAAGTGCTTGTGAATCTATAATTATAACTATGAAAATTTCAGTAAATAAAATTTTGGCTTAGATGGGGGAAAAGTTTGGATAGTGGTAAATGTATGCACATCAGACACACATCATTTATATATATGCAGCTGAACTTCTGAAAAGAGTTGTGCGTGACTGATGTTTTGCCAGCATACGGAGTAAGATAATTAATTTGGACATTGTGACACGCATAAGATACAAAAGAAATAGAGAATGATGCTATTAAAAGCTTTCAATTAAAGCTTATTTGAGGCCCAGTGTTTAATTCTCACACACACACACACACACACACACACACACACACACACACACACACACACATACACACACACACACACACATGCACACGTGCACACAAGCATGCATGCACACCACCAAGAAAAATATCTCTAAAAGAAGACAGGGGAAGCCTGCTGTATTGGTCTCTGTCCAGAGTACGTGTGTCTTCCAGAGACAGAAATAGAAATAGTCTGGCAAGTGACAGGACCTGTGAACCTAGTGGGCATCTGCCTGTGGAGCGCTCTCTGTGGCAGGAGAATCAAGCAGTTGGTCAGCCAATCTGGCTGCTCCAGATTCTGCCTGCTGGCATGACTCTTTCAGGGAGTGAGCCAAATCTCTAGGTCCCAGACCTTATTCCAAGCCTGCCCTCATTTTTCTCTAATCCCAGAGTGCTTTGCTCTTCCATTATTTCAAGAAAGCTGAATATTTCGTTGGGAGTTACAGAAGGACGGTGTATAGAGTTTCTGTCTGTCTGTCTGCCTCTATTTCTCTCTCTCTCTCTCTATGTGTATAAATGATCTAATGATCTCATCTAACAGACATTGGTGGTGTAAGCTGGTCCGCCCTTAAGAGGAGCTGTGCACAGCATGTTTTGAGAGCATGCTGGGATGGAAGTAGATTTAGCCTGAGTCTGGCAGACCATGTGAGGTGACAGGAGTGGAGGTCTGGGCAGAAGAGACAACAGCTCCTCAGTCAGGGCATCTCTTGTGCATGTGTGGACCAGACAGAGGACAGGAGAGGTTAAGTAGCCCTCATCCAAACTGCCTAGGACTGGGGCACTTGGGAGTTGAGATTTCAGAGTTATTTTCTTATACATAAAGTGCTATATTGGAGTTGGAGCCTAAATCTAAATACATATACCTTACAAACACAGCCAGAAAGTAATTTTGTACAACATTGTAACTTTGGTTTTGTCCATAATGTTTTGTAGTATTGAATATTCTACTTATCCCACTGGTGTTCATAAAAGCTTCTGACTTCTGGGCTTTTGGGGTGCTTGGGCTAGGCCTGACCTATTATTCATCAGGGTGAAAGGCCCAGGCAATTCACGAGATCCAGCCTAGCTCCTGATCTTACCAAGAGATTTCCCTAATGTGCCTGGGAGATCAGTAAAGA
This sequence comes from Uromys caudimaculatus, assembly GCA_028551405.1. Lineage (NCBI taxonomy): Eukaryota > Metazoa > Chordata > Mammalia > Rodentia > Muridae > Uromys > Uromys caudimaculatus. The sequence goes on along the minus strand of CM052709.1, from coordinate 92,067,119 downwards.
AAAACCTCCCTGTACCAAGGGGTGGGAAACATGCAAGAGCCGCAGAGTCCCAGTGAGGAGATATCTGGGTTACAGCCATGGCGTAGCAGTGGCACTTGTACACCCAATGGCTACTAAACACCCAGTCATGGGTGGGGGAGGGTGCACGGGTCCCTGCCCGAAGGCAGTGGAGGACTAGTAGGGGAAGGAGGGAAGTGTCATCCTGAGTGATGTAGCCACGAGAGGGGTTGTTCAGGAGCTAGTGGATAGCCTCCCACTCGTCCCCATGCAGGTGAGCCCACTGAAGCCCAGTGAGCCACAGAGGAAAACAACAAAGCCACGTTGAAGTAGCTCGGGACTCGGTAGAGGAAGGGGTGGCTGTCAGGGGTGTGGAAGAGAAGAGAGGGTAGAGCCATGGGGTGACCAGAATTCATTCTATACATGTGTGAAATTACCAAAGAATAAATTCATTTTAAAAGCTCTCCCCCTGCTCACCCTGCTGACCAAGCTAGAAGAACAGGTAGCCTCTCTCAGCCTGAAGCGTGCAGTCTGGCTGTGGGAAGATGGGCCTGGGAACTCAAAGGTGTTCTGTGGGCACCACTCCCCAGCCTCCTGTTCCCTGCCCCTACTCCCAGCATTGACCTTGAGGAGCTCTGGCCCAGATCCCGGAGCCCAATTGCTTCTCCCCCTGAGGCAAAGGATTGCTATGCACAAGGCCATCAGACCAGGCTTATTTTATCCTACATGGGGTATCAGTGAGACGTTATCAGTGATGTGGAGAACAGGGACTCGGGGAACAAAGGGGCCCTTCTTCTCAGGTGCTTGAGGGGACCTTGCTGTTACTGACCTCCCTGCCCAGGATTTCTCTCATCTCCCATGAAAGCAGCAGCGCCCTAGACCTGTGACAGGCATGCTACGTCTGTGGTATGACGGTCTTTAAGCTTCCCAGTAGTGTGCTGGCCTCCGAGAGGAGCGCTGAGAGAGACCACTGGGGTTGTTGTTGCAGGGGGTAATGAATCTGTTACAGGAGTGGAGGCTGTTGTTCACCAAGGACAGACATTGTGAGTAGAAACAAGACCTATAGATAGGAAGAAAGAAATTGGCTTTATCAGTTCTCAGCCATCCAGTTACAAATCGGTGATGGTTTTCTGTGCAGCCAAGTACTGTGGGAACTAGGAGAAAGGCTGGGGGTGTGTCTTTCAGAGAGTTGTTTGGGGAGCAGAGAGGAGGCAGAGAAGTAACTGAAGAGCAATACAAGACTGCATTTACTCCTGACTATCCTTTCCCTTACAGCAGTACAAGCAATATAAGGGCATAGTCCAAAGCAGACAGAAGAATTTAGGAAAGGGGACAGCCACATCATATAGCCTGACTACGAAAAGCCAAGATAATGTGTCATAGACACAGCTGTGTCAGGGCAGAGCTCGGAAAGACTCTGATGGGTGACTTCTGTCAGAGGAGGGCAGCAAAGGATGATCTGGGTAAGAAGAAATCCCAGGAGCAGAATTTCCCTGTTAGTGCCAGAGGTGGGGATGAGCTTGACTTGTGTTGTGGGGGAGGGGTCATAAAGAACATGGGTGTGAATATGGTGCCACTCGGGGAGGGAGGGGAAGATGGAAGGTATCTGGAGAGTGTGCTGAGGGGCTAAGCCTTTGATGCCGAGTCAGCATGGCTCATACACACACACACACACACACACACACACACACACACACACACACACACACACACACACACCGTTTCTTAGACATGCAGCAGTCATAGAGCCATAGTAAAGCGGCCCGGACACTGACCTCAGCCTCCTCTTCACTGTGCCACAGATGCTGCCAGGCCAAGATAGAAAACCAGTTTGCCAACCTTGAGGTCAGCTAAGAGAGGAGTGTTGGGTCCCTGAGTAGGCTTGAAATGACCAAAGCTTCCTGTGCAGTCAAGAGCTACAAAAGGGGACTTCCTGTGTCCCAGAACTCCTCAAGGCTCACACTAGCTAGGGCAGCAAAACGCCCAAAACCCAGTCATTTTATACTTTAATAAAGTTGACATTTCTAGAAGATTGAAAATATGCTCAGAATAGGCGATTCTTATTACCACATGCCCTCTGTTCTCTTTCAAGTAGAGTAAGTAAACATTTTTCTAAAATGATTTTTTATTTACATCTATTTGCATTTGTAATAAAATATTTTGCTAAAAATTAAAATGCCTGACTTCTTACATGCAATTTTAACCCTAGTCATGAATGGATCAGAAAAAAAGAAACAACACTTCTTTTTATAAGCAAACCAAAGAATGGAAACTGAAATCCTAGATAACAAAAATCCAATGTATTATAAATGCTAAAAACACAAAGCCCCAAACCAAACCAACCAAACAAAAAAATGCCAAGAAGTCAGACATGTGGCAAGCCTTAAAGCCAACAGCACTCTGCTCACGGGAGAGCACGAGGCATGCACGGTGGCTTGTGCCTCTGTAGAGTACGTCCTGTGCTCAGGATGCCCCTGGTCCGGCCTCTACTGATGCAGTTCCCAAAACAGGAAGGAAGTAGCTGAACAAGGAGCTCCCAGCCAGCCCTGAGAGCACATCTGGAATCCCTTCAGTTTTAGAGTGTTCTTAAAGAAGGGTCTATAAACCACTGGTGTGTGCTTAAGGGTGAAAAGGCTTGAAGCGTTGAGTCACCCTGTCAAGCAGCCTTCCTTTCCGGCTCCAGCCGCTCCTCTCCGCTGTCCTAACTTTAACGAGAGCCACACTTTGTTTTTCTCATGTTCTCCACATCCGTGTTTAGGGTTTGTACTTCTCAGCACGCGATTGTTTGGATTTGCCCACTTTTGAGTTTTGTGTGAATGGAATAATGTCGTGTCGCGTGATGACTGGTTTCCAGTTCAAAGTCAGCTTGTGAGAATCACCCAGTGAATACATGCCAGCTGTCATCTGCTGTCTGAACGTGGGTCTGTTTTACGTGTCTACCCACCCTAGTGCTGATGGGTATTTGGGTCATCCCTGAGGTGGTTGTTTTGAACATTGGTTGGATAGCCTCATTCATGTCTCACAGTGCTCGGCGTAAGCATGTCTCTAGGCTGCAGAGTGTAGCAGTTTTATTGCTGGCTCACAAGATGTGTGCATGCTCAGTGTTACGAGATGATGCTAGTGTTTTCCAGGGTGGACACCAGCAGCATCTGTGACTGCTTGTCCTCTCACCCTGGCTGAGTCTTGTGAGGCTTCTAGGGATATCGGAGAGTAACTTCAATTTACATTCTCTTTGTTACCACTGAGTGGGCAACTTTTCATGTATCTGCTGGCCACTAAAGTCTGCTCTTGTGTGAAATGGCTCTTCAGATCATTACCAGGTTTCCTATTGGGTGGTTAATTTTAATCAAATAAGAGTATGACGTTTAGTCAACTAACCTGGACCATTGGGGCTCTCAGAGTCTGAACCCCCAACCAAAGAACATACACGGGCTGGACCTAGGCCTCCCTGCCTGTATGTAGCAGATGTGCAGCTTGGTCTTCATGTGGGTCCCAAACAACTAACCTTGCAGAAACATGACATGCCAGGGTGGGGGGATAACCATTGGGAGGTCCTACCCCGCTCGGAGGAGTAGGGGAGGAGGAATGTGAGAAGGGTGTAGGAGAGGGTGACCAGGAGGGGGACAGTGAGCAGAATGTAAAGTGATTAAGTAAAAAAATAAAATTAAATTTAAAAAGATAATGATTTTTAAAATACATATATGTAATGCTGTTCCTTTGTTTCTAGTGTCTGTTTAAAATACCTTCTTCAAGGGGATGGGAGGCGTGGCTCAGCTGGTAATGTGCCCGCCATACAGGCACAGGGACCTGAGTTCAGATTCCTAGCACCCAAGTTAAAAATTAAAGAAGGCGAGGCATGGCTGCAGACGAATGTGACATTACTGCTGTGGGTTGGAGGCAAAGGAGATGAGACAAAAGGGAACCCCAGCCAGACTAGCCAACAGGAGCACTTGGTTCAGTGAGACCTTGTAGCCAACGGGCGAGCACTCGGTTCAGTGAGACCTTGTAGCCAACGATCAGGTGGCACATAATGGAGGAAGATGCTGAACATCAACTCCTGACCTCCTCACGCACACAGGCACACATGCCTGTGCACACGTACGTGCACACGCATGCCACACACGCACCCAGTCCCTCAGGGTTAGGTCTTACCTTTCCACTCTAGCCTGTCTCTTCATCATCACTACCTTAGCATTGATGGGGGATTATTTGCCAACTTTTTCCCTTTATAGGTTTTCCTTTGGGGATTTATTATTAGAAATCTTCCTATAACCCCAAGCTTGGCGATGTGGCCCTCTTTGTTAACTATCCTTCACAGACACAATTTTGTAATTATCTCTCTTTATGTCACATGCTGTTGCTCATTTATTATTAATTATTATTTTATTTAATATATTTATTTTTTATACCTTCTGTTCACCCTGCCCCTGTAGCTAACAGGCTATCTTGCCATTATTGATCCTATAGCCCATTCTGTCCCCCACTGACATGCAACCCTGTCTCAGGCTGATATCACATGCAGTGTATATACAGATTTGTTTCTAGGTCGATATTCTTGTCCATCCTTGTCCATCCGTAGACCAGCACCAACTGACCTAATTCAGACAGCTTAAGTGATGCGGACTTGCGATGTGCTCTGTAATCTCTAACCAGTATTTTTGGTCCCCGAGAAGTTGTAACAGTATGGACAGGGATCTGTAATGGTCTGGTGGACTAGGTTTCTTTTATACTTTGTTAGAAAGCAATAATTAAGGTTTTTTTTTTTTTTTTCTCAAACTATTCCAGTTTCAACCACTAGGAGTCCTTCCCTTGTTGGCTCTTGTGTCTTGGTGGACATCTTTCTTGTACAGTAAGTTACTCTGGGCTTGTCTTGTATATATTTTTCTCCAAAAAGCCCCGATTTCTTATATTAGAAAATGGTATTAAAACCCACAAACTGGATTTCAGGTGTGCTCAGTGCTGTGGGGTATCGTTGCTTTTCAGCCCTTTCAACGAACAGGCTAGGATACATCAATACCTGCTAACTGAAGTGTCACCTCGAAGATAAAAAAACCCTTCATGTTGATGCTGACTCTGATTTAGAAAACAGGCTTCATTCTGGCCTTGAAGTGGAAAGAATGTTTCAAAATTGTCCTGTTATTGAGTAGAATCCCTAGCTTTTGTTTTAAAGACTTTGTTTCCTTCCACTGCTGCCCGGGAGTTTCAGAGTTGATAATGTAACTTCTGTTAGGAGCTAAAATGTTCTCAGTGATGAGTTCTTTTCTTTTTCTTTTTTTAAATATTTGTTTATTTTAATTGTGTTGGCGTTTTGCCTGTATGTATGTATATGTACTGCATGTGTGTCTTGTGCCCACGAAGTCAGAAGAGAGCATCAGATCTCCTGGAACTGAAGTTACTGATGGTTGGTGAGCCACCCCATGGATGCTGGGAACTGAACCCAGATCCTTTCCGTGAGTGGGAAGTGTTCTTAGTCACTGAGCCATCTCTCCAGCTCCTCTGTGATAAATTCTTGATGGCCGTTTATTTTTTTCTCTGTCTACTACTCATCTGATCAGTAAGCTAAAAACAAAATATTAATCTATAACATTATATATTAACATACACTATAATTACTATATAAAATTAACATATTAATAATATATTAATTATATATAATATAAAGTGGTGTGTGTGTTTATGCATGTGTGGTGTGGGTGCAGATATTGCTCTGTTCCTGACCATATGAGTCTCTCTGTGAGCCCAGAGCTCACCATTTTGGCCATGTTAGCTGGCTAGCAAACCCCAGCAATCTGCCTGTCTCTCTGTATCCACCCTCTAGAGTTGGGGTTTTAGGTGCACCCCACAGTGCTTTTATGTAAGCAGTGGTTACATGGGCTCAAATCCTCACCCTTACCCAGCAGGCACAGGCACTGCGACCACTGAGCTATCTTTCCAGTTCTTGAAAACAAATCCATCATCCTCACCTCCAGCCTACCCTGGATGCTCACCACGTACTAGACACGGTTACCAGTAGGTGTGCTATCTTCATAACCCTACAGTCACAAAAGGCTGTCTTTAAACCTGTCATCTGTTCCAGACTCTGTGCCCCTGACTTTCATGTCACACAGAAGTGAAATGGCACACCAGATCCAAGGTGGGAAACGATATCCAAGCTACTGAGAGGGGGAGTTGGTTTGATTAACTCAAGACTCTGGTCCTCTTCTCCCTGGGAGTTCTCTTCTCCCTGGGAGTTCTGCAGCCTCTTCAGGACCAGCCAAAATTTGTTTGAGAAAGGAATGACTAAGTCCCTTAAGAGAGCCCATGTATTTTTCAATCTTTCTTCTATTCCAAATTCTAATATTCTTCATGAGAAACAATTCATTTAATTCTTTGGCCAAGAACCTGACACTGCCTGCTTGAATTTGACACCAGAGATTTGGCCCCAGGTGAATGGTCTTTCCCGGCAATGCTATTAAGCAGGGCAGACCTCATGGGAACAGAAATTCTTCCCAGGGTACCCGTGTGAAGTGCTTTAACTGGAAAGGCTTACTTAGATCGGCGTAACTGTCCAATTAGGTGTTTATATTGAAGGTGTCAATTATTCTTCCTTTTTCAAAAAGAAGTTGGTCAGAGTTTTAGTTCCTCTCTCAGGTAAATCGATCCAAGTGTCCGGAAGAGCTGAGGGTTTTGCTGCTTTTAGCATTGTCAAAGTGGCTTTGCATGTGTGTTACACAGACATGTCTGCTATTTGGAAAACATACACACTCATGGGAGAATTCATCTTGTGGCGCCCAAAGGAACAGAGAGCTATGAGAATCTGTTTCCTGGCAACCGTAGCTTTTGCAACCCCCCCTTACAGCCTTCCCCCGCTTCATTGGAAGGGATGTTGTGAATGACTTCTGCTGCTTTTGGCAGGAATACTTTAAACGTGGGATGGTTTTGATGTAATAGCCCCAGTAGCCATTTACCAGGCATTTCCCGTTCACTACTGATGTGATGTTGGGGGCAGCTTGGCCTTTCTTTGTATTTTACATTGATTTACTGTGTGTGTGTTTGTGTGTGTGCACATAGACATGTGTATAAATACCACAGCACATGTGTGGAACTGAGAGAAAAACCTAAGGGAGCCTGCTTCCTCCTTCCACTATGTGGGTCCTGGGGAATGAACTCAAGTTGTCAGACTTGGTGGTGAGCAGCTCAGCCTGCTCAGCCATCTGTGCGGTCCTTGGCTGGTCTTTTAAGCTGGATCTTGGAAGTAGAGAAAATAAAAACACAGTGGGCAACATTTAAATGAAATGCTAGCTGCTGTATTCTAAGAAGGTGATAGGGGGTAAAATGCTTAGTTCCTATGGACACAGAGCTTACAAACCCTCGCGTGCCTGTTAGAAATCACTGGATCGGGTTGAGGAAAAGTTCCTACCCACCGTTTAGTTTCCTTCGTTTCTACCTCGGAACGGTGTCTGAGCAGTGGCTGTTTTATCACAATGACCTCTAAACTCTTGGTTTCATAGTGTCATATTGTAGACAGAGTCTAAGACACAGCCCACGGGGTGCTTTAGAGCCCCCCTCTCACAGGACTACTCCAGCTTCCAAACACAGGAGAAGTTGTTAGGAAGCAGGCTGCCGTGCTGAATTCTGGGGCTTGGACAGAAGATACTCCAGGTCCATAGATCTGGGGTATGGGGCTCTTCGTGTCTCATAAGCTCAAAATAGGCATTGGTGGAGGTGGGAAATCACGCCCGAGGGGCTCAGAGGAATCGAGAGAGGGTCCTGGGTACTCTTGTTCCACCTCCTTGCTTTTAGCATGAAGATGGTTTACTTTTCTGAGAAAATGATGGCTTTTCCACGCCTGCTCCAAAGTGCTTGAACCAGTATTAGAGAACATGGTTGGCTCCCTTGGTCTCCATGGACCGTGTCTCTCTGTGTCTCTGTCTCTGTCTTTCTCTGTCTTTCTCTGTCTTTCTCTCTCCACACACACTCTAACACTGCCTGTCTGTGGGATGAACAAATATTGTGATGTCCATCCTTGTGGGAATTTTCTTTAACTGTTTGAAGGAGTGGAAAAAACCAAGGTTATTTCCTGATAACCATTAGAATAGGCGGTCTGTTCTTATACATGAATAATTGGTGAGAAACCCTACTCTTCATTGTGATAGCAACATACGTTTAAAATACCTGGTATTCCATTTTTGTATAGATGTAATATTTTAATTTTTGAAAATTTAAATCTTAGGAATGAATTCAGGCAAGGAATGAACTGGCCTCAACAGATAAAACCTTAAAACACGGTTGCAGGACATAAACAAAGACTTAAAAGAGTGCATAGGTTTTCCTTGGGAAGGACGAATCCGTATTGTAAAGATGTCAGTTTGCTTGAAATTAACCCAGAATCCACTAAGGAATCAGACCAGCTACCAAAATATCCGCATAAGAGCAATTTCAGAGGATAGTCCTAAAACTTGTCTAGAAATGACAGACAAAAGGTTCTATTTGGTTGGGACAGGGTCACCAATCCCAGCAAATACCGAAGTGTAATCTTCGGTAAGGAGCAGAGCCATGGAGTAACAGAAAATCGAGCAGCAGAGAGCCAGGAATGAGATGGAATATGTAAGAATATCTGATTTAATCCTGAAGCTGTTATTGAAAAATGGTGTAAAAAGGGAGTCTTCAGTAAGTACTGTTGGAGTAACTACCTGGTTGTGAGAGAAATGAGAGAAAATACAAGAAAAGTAGAATAAATATTTCAATATAAAGTAATAAACCATAGCCAGTTGGTGGTGGTGGCACTCAGCACTTGGGAGGCAGAGGCAGAACTCTGTGAGTTCGAGGCCAGCCTGGTTTCAAGTTCCAGAATGACCAGGGTTATATACAGAGAGACCCTGTCTCAAAAAAAACAATGAATGAATGAATGAATGAGTAAATAAATAAAATTTAGAGGAAAATGGGGCTGTAGAAGTGGCTCAGTGGTTAAGAGCACTGGCTGCTCTTCCAGAGGACCCAGGTTCAATTCCCAATACCCACCATGGTGGCTCCAGGGATCTAATGCCCTTTTTGGCTTCCATGGGTATTGCATGCAAGTGATACATGCATCAAACACACACACACACACACACACACACACACACACTTTAAAAAAATTTTTGGAACTAAAGTGAGTTACTTAAGCATTATATGAAGCACAGAAGGCAGTGAGGAAAGTGGTTAGTAAGACTGACCGTGCCAAAGGTGGAAGACTCAGCAGTTCAGAGCACTGGCTGCTCTTGCAGAGGACCTGGGCTCAGTTCTCTGCATCCACACTGAGAAGCTCATAGTCTCCTGCTCCAGGGAATCTGAGATCTTCTTGTCTCCACAGGCACCGTATTCGTGTAGAGCACAGAATATACTCAGGTGTACATACATACACATAAATAAACAATTCTTTACAAGAAAATGCCACGAGCAAGCTCTAAAGACAAGTGACATGTTGAAAAAGAAGTGGGAAACATTAACAGAAGGCTAAGTTTTCTAATATGTAAAGGACACTTACCCATCAATAAGAGAAAAAAGACAGCACCAATAATAAACTAGGCAGGAAAGATGCATAAGAATATCACAGAGGGCTGGAGAGATGGCTCAGCAGGTAAGAGCACTGACTGCTCTTCCAGAGGTCCTGAGTTCAATTCCCAGCAACTACATGGTGGCTTACAACCATCTGTAATGAGATCCAATGTCCTCTTCTGGTGTGTCTGAAGACAGCGACAGTCTACTCACATACATAAAATAGATAAATGGAGCAAGTGTGTCCAAGACTGGTTCAAAAAAAGAAGAGAAAAGAAAAAAGAACATCACAGAAAAATGTCTGTGGCTTAGGGAAAGTTTTTTGCCATCCATGAATAAAAACATTATGCAGAATTAATGTAATGTTTCTTTAATCCAAGGAAATCATACAGAATATGATAGTTTTACTCTTGGGGCCATTGACTGAAATGACTGTTCGCAGTGGGTGGCTAACACAGCTGGTGCATCTCCTACCCATCTGTGGAACACTGGCCTCCCTGGTGTTTGAATCCTATTCTCTAAAACTTCTGTAAGAATATGGCACCATGTTGTCATTGTCCCTGAGACAGCTTTGTGCATATTTATTCGAGTCGCTGATCTAAGGAGGTGAGCGTTTTGCAGCACCAGAGTTCTTAGCACGGACACTGAGAAAGAAGCCTGGTTGAATGAAGGACCCAGGACCAAGGGGACAGGGAAATGGAGGTAGAAGAGCAGTCACCCCTCGCTCCTTGAGAACTCTTGGGGCCTGAGCCTGTTCACCTCCTCCTCTGGGTACTTTTTGTGGGCATCACTTCCTAAAACCAATGGTTGTGAAGCTGCACTTCCTGGAGGTAGAGAGCACCAGTCAGCGGAGGAGAGACCCCGGGAACCACACTTCCCTCAGACCCCTCAGGAGGACACGCTGTTCTGGTTGAGACCCACGGAGCTGACCCTGCTCACTGGTGGTGCTTCTGAGCTCTGTTGAGGGAGGAGGCCCATGGGTACTTGAATAGTCCTGCAATTAGAGTCAGCTGCCATGTTGCCAGGTAACACCCTTACACAACAAAACAAAGACCCCCTATTGGGCAGTGCAGGCATGTTGAAATTCTAGAGCCTGTAGGAACACTGTGTCCTGATCTCCTCCCTTGATGAGAAGTCTCCCAACACAAGCGACCAACTCAGGACTTTCTGCCTGAGTCCAAGAGACACAGAACTGGCTGCTGTCCAAGCTTGATAAGACCCAGGCTTATAAGTTCCAGAGCTCCGGCCACGAGGAGTCTCCCTTTGGTGTTACCTTCACCTCAGCACCCTCTTCCCCGCCCTCTGGGAAGGGTGGGCCAACTTGTATCTCTCTGAGTTTCTAGCTGACCTCAGCAATAACCACACTTCCTGTTTGGTCCGAGTGGCCCCTCCTGACTTCCTCCTCTTTCTGTGGATGGCAACTGAGCTGACTTGTCATCTAGCATTACAAGTAAGCCACTGACCACTTCTGCGATAGCACACAGGTTCTATCAGGTCCGTGTGCAACTGCAGGCAAAATCACCTGAGAGTTTCTTAAAATGCAAAGGGATTTTGATTTCCTTTAAAATAATCATTTATATCTCTGATTTCTTCTTAACCTAGGCATCTTTGTTGATTTGTTGTTTGTTTATTTGTGACTAGGACTCACTTAGCCAAGGCTAGACTCTGAATTTTCTGGCTTTATTTTGTTTTTAAATCTTTTTTGCCAGACATTACATTTGTAATGTCAGATTCTGGGGTGTCAGGCAGAAAGATTGACACTAACTAAAAGCAAGCCTCGCCTGGTCTAATAATTCCAGGCCAGCCTGAGCTACAGGTCCAGAGCCTATCCCAAAAACTAAAGGGGGAAAAAATAAGTGTCAATAGCCTCTTAGTGTAAGTATTTCAGGCTCCCATTTAAAGAAGTCTGGTAAGAAGATAATTTGATTGCTGTTACTATGAATAAGACACTCCTCAGATCTGGTCACTCAGAGACAAGAAAGATTATGCTAGAACCTTTGCTTTCTGAAATGGGCTGGATCCTGCCACACCATTACCCACTGTTAGGGAAAGTTAGAGCTGAGTGGAGGTGGTCCCCATGTTCTCTCCAGCTTAGGAGCTCACTGTGCTCCTGGTATATTCTGATGACAAAAGACAAGAGAATTGTCCTCAAGTTCAGGTCTGACCGCTAGCTAGGCAGTTACCAACTAAAGCAGCAAGAAGTAAGGAATGTCCGAAGCCAGCTGTGCCAGATGCACCATTGGTGGCATGGCCTCTGCCTTTTCTACCTTTTCAACCCTGCCTGTTTCCGACCGGTCCACAAAGGATGGAACCCGGCCAGCTCTGAATTGCAGTCTTCATCCTGACCGCTCAGCCAGCCTATAGCTGGATAGCCCTGCTGTTTTGAAAGGTGTGGACTTAGTCTCATCTGAACCCCTGAGTGGAGCTGACAGGAACATGCTGAATATGGTCAGCTTGGAAAGAGGATGAAGGAGGAATCCCCATCTATACTTTCTTTCAGTTTGTAACTTCCTTGTGGTTCTGTATGTAGCATGGCGTAGAAATTCTATAGGTAGTGTGTACCATCGGAGTCGACTGCCTCATGTCTGTATCTTGACCTGGACTAGATAGTTTCAGCTTAACTGTTTCAATGCCTGTCTCAAGACCCAGCGTATAGCAGACACTCAATATTTGTTGAAGAGTATCCAAATCACTGAATATCAGGACTGGGGAGTCTGCTCAGGGGCTAAGAGCACTGGCTGCTCTTCTCGAGGTAAAACACTTCCCAGTACCCACACGGCAGCTTACAACCATCTGTAATTTCAGTTTCAGGGGATCCATAGGCCTTTTCTGGCTCCTCGGGCACCAGGCATGTGTGAGGTATAAATATATACATGTAGACAAAACACTTACACACACAATTAAATGAGCATATTATAGCCCTTCATAGTCATAATTACAGAAGGCTGGTGGCAGCAGCCTTCCAACCTGTGCCATGGTTCCTTCTGAAACACAGCCTGGGGGAGTTCTCGTCTATACACCACTGTACATGACTAAATATGTTCTCACTGTGCCAAGGGTCTTCTCTCAGGCAGTAGTCACACCATTTTGAATGACAGCAACCAGTACCTTGTAATTCTGTTCCATTCTGACACAGACGACAGCTGGTGAAGATTCTGCCTACTGAGGGGCTTGACACACCACATCATTATGCCGTTTCAGATTCCACCTGTGGGTCTCTAGTAACCCCCAAATTACCCACAGGTTTGCCCAGCAGACTGCAAATTATAGGGTTCTGACGACCTCCCTCATGGTGCGTGCTAGAACGAACACAGGAAAGCACTTACTTAGAATTATAGTTCGGTTATAAAGGCTGCAAGTCAGAAGAGCCAAATGGAAGGGATGCATGGGTCACAGTCTGAGGGGCGGGGAGGGACTTCCAGCTCTCTTTGGGTGTACCACTATGCTGGTAGCCATGTGCTCACCAACATGAGGCTCTCCAGGCAGGGCTAGAAGTCTGTCTCTAACACTGTGGTTGGTTTCTTGGATAACCAGCCCAATTCTGCCACTGTCTCTAGGTTCCACACTATCAAATTCTGTGTGGTCAACTGGAGACAATCTTTTTTGTTTGTTTGTTTGTTTTTTTTGTTTTTTTGTTTTTTGAGACAGGGTTTCTCTGTGTAGCCCTGGCTGTCCTGAAACTCACTCTGTAGACCAGGCTAACCTCGAACTCAGAAATCCGCCTGCCTCTGCCTCCCAAGTGCTGGGATTAAAGGCGTGCGCCACCACTGCCCAGCAAGGAGACAATCTTATTATCACTTTCATACTTGCCAATTTGGAGATCTCTGTATTGGAAACTCCAGGCAAAGACTACATATGTACTTTTAACTTTTTAAAAATTAATTTGTGTGTGTGTGTGTGCACGAAACTGTCTTACTTAGGGTTTCCATTACTGTGAACAGAATGACCGAGACAACTCTTTTTTATTTATTTATTTATTTATTTATTTATTTATTTATTTATTTATTTATTTATTTATTATATGTAAGTACACTGTAGCTGTCTTCAGACACCCCAGAGGGGGGCATCAGATCTCATTAGGGATGGTTGTGAGCCACCATGTGGTTGCTGGGATTTGAACTCATGACCTTCGGAAGAGCAGTCGGTGCTCTTAACCGCGGAGCCATCTCTCTAGCCCCCGAGACAACTCTTAACTGGGACTGGCTTACAGGTTCAGAGGTTCAGTCCATTATCATCAAGACTGGTGCTTGGCAGCATCCAGACAGGCATGGAGCCGAAGGAGCTGAGAGTTCTACATCTTCATCTGAAGGCTGCCAGTGAAAGACTGGCTTCCAGGCAGCTAGGAGAGTCTTAAAGACCACCCCCACAGTGATACACTTCCTCCAACAAGGCCACACCTCCTAATAGTGCCACTTGACTCCTGGGTCAAGTATATTCAAACCACCATACCCAGAGAGAAGCAAGATTAAATCAATCAGCTTGGAGAGGATTTTGAGCCAGAACAGCTGAGTTGAACCTGACAGCCAGAGCTCAGAAAGAACTAGGAAGGGGTGGGCTTATTCAGCAATAGCTTTCTAGGCCTAGATAAGATTATACAGAGGCTAGAAGCTTCCAGGACCAGGCCTGGGTTAATAGACAGAGGTGGTAAGCCTCTAAGATGACAGTTACTACAGGAGAATAAAAAACTACATTAACAGTGTGCATGTGTGTTCATACACATTCCATAACATGTGTGTTGAGGGAACTGATTATATATACTATGTAAGTTCCGGGGAGTGAACTTGGGCTTGGTGACAAGCACCTTTACCTAGTTGTCCATCTGGTCAACCTTTACCTAGTTATCCATCTTGTCAGCCTATGTACTCTTTATTAAGCATGGTGATGAACATATTCTGGCAGACTCCATAGTGATTGGTCCTTCTCTGCGTGTACTAGCAGGACTTTTTCTGGCCTTCGAGACTCTGCAAATAACCACTTGTGTTGTGGAAAATGGAAAAAGACTCCCAGAAGTTGGTCTTATCCCTTCATGGGTGCTATGTGACTCACACTCACACATCACACACACACACACACACACACACATACACACACACACACACACACACACACACACACACACAGGATGGGGGTGTGGCTCGGTGGTGAAGTCTAACATTATTGAGACCCTGTTTTATCCCCAGCAACGCAGACCCGAATATGCCCACATACATCAGCAAATCTACTTTTAGAGATCTTGTAGGTTTTTTGAGACAGGGTTTCTCTGTGTAGTCCTGGCCATCCTGGAACTCACTCTGTAGACCAGGCTAACCTCAGACTCACAGAGATCCGCCTGCCTCTGGCTTCTTAAGTGCTGGAACTAAAGTGTACACCACCAACTCCTGGCTAGTTTTAGACATCTTAATTTGATTTTTTTTTCAATTTTTTTTTTTAATCAGGCAGCAATCCTATTCTCAAAAGGTTCAACAACCCACCAGCCAATCAGATTATACTTAGACCCAGAGGAAAGAAAATAAGATGTAAAAATACAAGTGGGGCAGACCGACAGCCGATTGGCTACCGCTCGCGTCTGTCTTAGTGGAACACGGCTCAAACAAGTTGTGATTGGCTGAGGTTCTGCTTCTTACAAAGCCAGGCTACAAGCTGGGTAGCAGTTTGGTGTCTATGAACAAACTTAAGATGTGTGAATGTATAAAGATAACTGTAAGGGGAGCATACTTTATTTTGACCAGAGCATAGAGTGTACCCCTCCCTCCATACCATCTTGACTCGTGTGATTGACAGTTCGAGATATCTTGAGTGCACCACGTGGGTGTCGCCTGTGGCGGTAGTAATGGTGACGGGAAGAACAGCACGCCGGTGGACGCTGTGTGGCTGCATTGTTAGGGGTCTTACAAGAAGAAAGCAGGCTAGTGCAAGGAACCAGAATGAAATTCTGCTTACTCATCATTACAGTTTTCATCAGTAATGTCATGCCGGGCCAGTTCTTTACTCAATGGGATCCATTCTAAGCATAGAAGGAGTCTGGAGTCCTTCTCTCTCCCTTCTAGAAGAGCTGGCTGCACTCAGCTTCCCACCCTCCTGGTTCAGACTGTGCCACACACAGCGGTTACCTTCTGTTTGCCTTCATCCTGCCAAAGCCAGTCCTGCCTTGTGCCATAGTTGGACAATTCCGAAGCAACACTGAGGAAGCATTGTCGCTATATGTGACCTCTCTGAGGCCTGTGTGCCAGGTACCCCAACCCCATGCGCGGGTAGACGGGATCTGTAGCAGCTGGACTTAAATGCTTCAAGTTCAAGCAGAGGCGAGCTCCGCCCTGTATGTATGGTTTAATAAAGTCTTCAGTATGAAATTTAGAAATAGGCTAGCGTGCTAAACCAAACAGAGTAAAGCCTTCAGGAGTCTTCCTCATGTGAATAAATTGCCACCAAAACCTCAAGAGTCATCTGTCATAGGTCAGAGGCTCGTCAGTTAAGGACAGCAAAGAATAGCCTACAGCGTCTCTGGTAAGGAAGACTTGGAGAGTGAAAACTCCCAAAGACAGACTCAGGAAGCATCTTCCATCTGACTGAGTCTTGAGGCAATGTCAGGAGCCATCTAGGAGAGGCTAAGGCTAGCAGGCGACCTTCCTAGGTGGTCCACCGTTTTTGCGTGGTCTGCAATGGGTAAGCTCACTGGCAAGGTTCCAAAGAGACTTCATCTCAGATTGCTTCTTGCAATTGATATGCTTTTCCTGTTATTATTAAACTAATATAAGAATCCCTGAACATTAGCCTACCCTATTGATCAGATTTCCTGCAGTGTCAACATAAAGATGGACTTTCATGAATTAATGCTGTTTAGATGAATTTATGATTTTATAGAATTCCTGATTTGATTCAAATAATTTTAGGAAGAAATTTTACAAGATGGTTTTAGTTGTTTGCCAGTAAGATGTAATAAAGTGAGAATCAAGAATAGAATGTGCCCACTCCTCATAATATTAAGTAAAGGCTGCATAATAAGAAATACACTGAGCTTTCATAATCACACTAAAAGAGTAATAGACTTGGGACAAATTTGTGATCAGGAAAAACATTTAGGTCCAAGGATAAAGTCACAGGTGAGCACTGTGACAAAGCAAGGTCATGTAAAAAACTGTTGCTTTGAACTTAAAATGAGCTTATTAGAATGCTTTGAACTTAATATCAACATTCTTCTGTAACTCCCTTTTCCCGTAACATTTTTATCTATAAGGTAATTTTCTAAAGAACTTTTTGTCTAGGAAGGTATTTTAAAAAGCCAGAGAAAAGAAATAAAGTTGTTGGTTGGATGGGTTGGCTTGGGGGGCTCTGCGCTATCCATCCATCCATCCACCCACCCATCCATCCATCCATCCATCCATCCATCCATCCATCCATCCATCCATCCAAATGTATATTTTGTCTGTATGTACATCATGTGTAGGTGTATGTGTATATATGTAAGCTTGCATGAATACTTGTGGAGTTGATGGAGACAGACAGTCAGGCCTGGCCAGAATGAGGGTGTATGAATGTATATATGTCTGTGCATACCTGCCTGCATAAAGATGGACTGTATAAAGCAGCTTAATTTTTTTCCTTTCCTTCCTCTGTGGTTCACCAAGAGTTAATCAGCCAGGCCAGTAAAAGGCTGCCTGGCCTGAAAAGGGAGCCCTAGCAATAAATCCTTTACCTAATCACCCTGCTGTTAGCAACAAGTGTCAGTACATCTAGAGGCCTGCAGCAGCTTCTGGTCTCAAAGTAACTTAAAGTCGAGATAGGTATATGTTATTGTAGAAAGCAACCCTCCACTTTTGCAAGACCAAATCTTGCCACAACGATGCTCTTTCCCCTTGGCTGCTTCATAGAGGACCCAGCCTGGGGCTAAGCTCCTGGCAGGACAACTACTTTCAGTGTAGCAGGTTCTAGTTGGACCCTTCTACAGCTGAGACCTGGGAAGTCCTCCTATCTTATGGCTGGGCTTTGGGTTGCTATTGGTGGTGGGCTTTCTGTTGATTTCTGTCAATGTGACAAAAGCTAGGGCCATCTGGGAAGAGGAACTTCAATTGAGAAAATGCCTGCATCTGATTGATCTGTAGGCAAGTCTGCAGTAACAATTGATGTGGGAGGGCCCAGCCCACTGAACTGTAGGAGAGCAGCAGGCTGAGGAACCCACAGGGAACCTTCTAGTGAGCAGTACTCCTCTCTGGCCTCTGCTTCAGCTCCTGCCCTGGCTTCCTCAGTGGTAGACTGTGATCGGGACACTAAGCCAACCAAGCCCTTTTCTCCCCAAGATGCTTTGGTCATGGTGCTTCATCATAGCAATCAAAGCCAACTTGGATCGGCTTCATGAGGATATACTTTCCCTGACATCTTCTCAACCAGTGAAGGGAGGGGAGAAAAGGGAAGGAGGTGAATCCCGTCTCTTCATCCTCATTCCCAGAGTCTGCTTGTGGCCCTCCCCACTTCCTTTCTGTTATTATTTTATTCAAACATATCGTCTCTCACCTGCAGCATGTGCAGAGCTCCCAGCCTCCTTTCTAAGCTCTGGTCCCTAGCCCATTTTATGTCTTGTGTTTTCCATTGTCCCTTCCTGTCCCCCAGAAGCCATTGGATACAAAGCAGGCATGGTGTACCTTCCTGAGTACCTGCCACAGCTCCACCGGACCCTCTTTGTCTCAGTGCCAGCCACTCTGACCTTCTTTTGTCCTTTCAGACTCTGTCATTTGTGTGCGCGCACCATATTACCCAGGCGGTAGTATTGGATACGGAGCCTGCTTTTGAGAATATCAGGAATCAAGTGTACACCCCCTTCCGGGCCTTCTCTTGGTTCACTCACAATCTTCACCTGTACTCTCCTTGCCTTCATGGCCAAGCTCAAACGTCCTTCTTTAAGAAAATGTCCCAGACTCCCATCTTTAAATGGATGGGGTTCCAACCCTGCACTCCTGAAGTACTTTGTGTTACAGTGTATTCAAATGCTTTGTCTTTGTGTTACAGTGTATTCAAACATTTTGTCTCTGGTCTAACATGTCCAGCCTACCATGTAGATCCTCAAAGCATGTTTGTCTTAGTCCCCACAGGAAAGCCTGTATCCAAGAGCCACTTAATAAACATTCACTGAATAAACACACAGATGTTGGAACTAAGAACTGCCCTTTTTAATCTTTGGAGCTACCCCAGTATCTTCACATTTAAAACAGATAAGATATTCCTGTTTATATTGCTATACCCTAACACCCTGCAAGAAGCACCTTTGAAAGGTTGAGGTCCAGACATGCCACATTGCACCTTGGTCACAAGATTCTCATTTCCAACTCTCAAATCATGTCATAGGTTTTATGTTTGTGAGAAATGACAGTGATATCTCTTGGTGTCCTCTGGGGTTGGCTCTCAGAGCCCGTTGGGCTGTCAGAGTCCACAGGTGCTTGAACCCCTAGTATTTGCACAGAAGCCAACCCCCATGTGCTTTAAACCATCTCCATATAACTTATATTAGCACTATGTAATGCTGTATGTATTCATTGCTTTTCTATTGCTGTGATAACCACCACCCAAGGCAACTTATAAAAGAAAGTGTGTAGTTGAGCTTACAGTTCCAGAGTGTTAGAGTCTGTGATGCCACAGGAATAGCTGAAAGCTCATATCTTGGTTTGCAAGCAGAAAGCAAGAGTGCACGCAGAGAATAGCCTAAGTCATTTAAAATCTCACAGCCTGTCCCCAGTGACACACCTCCTCCAACAGGGACACACCTCCTCCAACAGGGACACACTTCTTCCAACAGGGACACACCTCCTCCAACAGGGACACACCTCCTCCAACAGGACACACCTCCTCCAACAGGACACACCTCCTAATCCTTTCCAAACAGTTCCATCAACTGGGGACCAAGTGTTTGAACCTTAGCCTCTAGGGACCATTCTCTTTCCTCTTCACTGAGTAAAGAGCTTGTTGATCAGTATCACTTAGGAAGTGATGTCCATGAGAAGGTCTGCACATGTCTGGTACAGACACACTGGTTTGATGTATTTTTTTTAATCTGCAATTAGTTGAATACATGAATGTTGAGCCTTCAGATATGGCCAAACTGTCATGTATAAAACATGTCAAAAGCTGTATACTAGTGCATGCAGTGTGTTATTGTTAATGTTGAATTATGTGATGGAAAATAAAGGTTGAAAGTAGCCTGCTGTCATCTGTTTTAGTCTGTAACAGAATAGCATTGACTGGATAATTTGCCCAAAATATGCAGACTCACAAATCTGGAGGCTGGGAAGTTCAGTATCAAGGAGCCGGCAGGCTTGCTGATTCTGATTCCAAGATGGTGTTTGGACTGTCTTCCTGAGGAAAAGACACTGATTTTCAAGGTGGAAGGACAAAGAGGCAAAAGCGGGGTCGAGCTCTCTCTCATAAACACCTTGACCCCAGCCCCCTAGCTTAATCTTACAGCTCCCACTTCTCAATACTTTCTTCATGGCCATCAAATTTCAATGTGAGTTTTGAAGAAAATGTTCCCTGGCTCTGCAATCTAGAATGTCCTGGAATGTCTATAACCAATACTTAAAACCCTTTTCTTTCCTGTCTAGAAATCCTTCTATGGAGAGGGCACTGTGTTATAAATATGTGGTTTGTCCATGGTTGGCAAAGACATCTCCTCCTCCTCCTCCTCCTCCTCCTCTGCCTCTTCCTCCTCCTCCTCCTCCTCCCTCCTTCTCTTTTTCTTTTTGAGACAGGGTTTCTCTCTGTAGCCTTGGCTGTCCTGGAACTCACAGTGTAGACCAGGCTGTCCTTGAACTCACAGAGATCCACATAATGGGATTAAAGTCACGTGCTACCATGCCTGATAGAAACCGACTTCTAAGATGCACCTGCGGTAGGTTTTCAATGCCAGTGGTAGGTTTTAAATGCTTGAGAAGTGGTTGGTTACGTTGTTATTCTGTAGAAAAGCAAAGGTTTCCACAAGTGCTGTGTGTTTGGCCTCCTGGGTTTTCATGGTTCACAAACGAGCACTCATTTCTTGTTTGACCTCCTTTCCAGGGAGGTGCCCCTGAAGGATGCTAAGGAATACGCTGAATCCATAGGTGCCATCGTGGTGGAGACAAGTGCGAAGAACGCCATTAACATTGAGGAGCTCTTTCAAGGCATCAGTAAGTGCAGGGCTTGTGCTTTCAGCCTAACTGAGCTGGCATGGTGATGCTCTGGGGGAGTCAAAAACCAACCTTTCATCTGTGCAAATTTATCTGATGCTGTCAGAGAACCCCAAAGAGTCTGACTGAAGTCACGCTGTGAGCCCTGCAGCTATGAGTGTATTTACACTCCCTCTGTTCATGTCTGTCTGTCTGTCTTTTTTTAAAAATATGATGTCTGACTGTAATTTTTTAAAAAATATTTTTAATTGAAATTAAATTCTGTCTCTTCCTGGCTTCCTTTCTTCCCTCCAGCTTCTCCCTGATCCTGTCCTTCCACCCCCTTCCCTGTTCCTCATCGTTTCCAAGTTGATAATCTTTTTCTTTCATTTTTATTGTTCCATACATATATATATATATATATATATATATATATATATGTGTGTGTGTGTGTGTGTGTATACTCATATCTGTAAATACAACCTGCTGAGTTCAGTTTTGTTTTTTTGTATGGACATGGTTCCAAGGCTGACTACTCTGCATTGGACAACCAACAAGTGGGATTATGGGGGAGAGAGTTCTCCCTCCGCCAGTGATCATTATTTGAAGTTCCCTGTCTGGCCAGGACTATTCACGCCTTTCTGTTAACACTGCTGCTGTTCCAGTATTGTTTATGCAGCCATTTCAGAGAGAAGCTATTTTGCCTCAGACTTCCTAACTGTCCCTAATTCTGTGCCTTACTCTGTTCCTTCTGTTTTGTGGACGAGTATGTCACAATCATTGCAAGAGCAGAGTATACACGTGGAATCATTTGCTCTGAGGCACTCACTGCATTCCATATTTTGAAGGTGGAGATGAAGTAGATGGTGGTGTGGTAGTTCAGCCATTAAATCAAGTGACTCTAAGTAAACACAGTAAAGGGACCTTTGAGTGATTTATTTTGCCACATAATCATTCACAAAAAAAGTTTCCCTCTCATGTGACCTGAAGTTTGGAAGTGGATAGAGGGTTCATTAGTGAACTTTCTGTTATTCCTGGTCATGAGAAGTGACAGCTCTGGGTCAGGTTGTACCTCTCCTTCGTTATGGCTTTTTCCCACGAATGACTCACCCCAGCTGTTTACCTCGGGTGGCTGTGCAGACATCTGTCTGCAGCTGTTCAGTTCTAAGCACACCAGATGTCACCTTCATAAACTCTGGCCATAACTTGTGTTCCGGCTTCCACCAGAGAAATGCCTGCTGACCATGGAACTGAGCAAAACCTTAGTTCATTAGTCTGTTATCAGAAACCAGAAGAAGCCTCCATACTCAGTTGAAGACTTCCTGGGGACTCTCTGTGGGAGGATCAAACCCTTATCAGTTATCAGCTGTCCTCAGAAAACCTCAGCTCTGGGCAGTTCCAAAAGGCATGCAGCCCACTCACTGGGATTCTGCACCTGGGGTCACTTTCGGTTGCATTTAAAGCTGATAGCTCTCAGGTTCCAGCTATTTTACACTTTCCTGGTTCCCATCCATTACTTTGTATTCTGAGAACAACGGAGAACCTTCACTTGTTTGCACTAGCCTGAAGGAGAATTCATGGGCACTGGAGAACTCTGACCTGAATGACTTCGGCTGTGCGCAAAAGTGTGCAAAAGGATGCTCGGCCTCTCCCAACAGCCCTGGGCCCTGCCTCGCTACTTTCCTTCCGCCCACCTCCATGAGTATTTTTCCTGCTATTTACACATGCAACAAAGAAACCGCAAGCTCACTGGGCTGAGTGGTTAATCATAGTCAGCTCAGCTGTGATTTGGTGTTGGCCACCTATGTTCTCACATCTCAGCCGCTTCTTGTGACAGGCTGTGGGAACACATGCTCTCTGTGCTGTGTCACTCTGAGAGACTATGAGAAGTTTGATCTGAACTTGAGCCCTTTACCTAGAGTAAGAAGATTCTTATCCAGTGGGGTCAGGCTTTTCTGGTATGTGCACTTGTTAAACATTTTCTTTTTAAAACTGTTTTGTTATTGTTCGTTTTATATTTGTTTTTGTTGTTTTGAGATAGGGTTTTGCCCTGTAGCCCAGGTTGGCCTTGAACTTGTAGCAGTACTCTTTTCTCAGCCTCTTAAGTCTTGAGGATTACAATCAGCACAACAGACAGTTTTAATGAGCTACCCTCCCTCCACAGTTCCTCCAGTGCCTCTGACCATACAGCTTGTCCTGTTTGTAGAGCCTGCTTCTCCGTCTGAGCTCCTTGAGCCAAAGCAAGGCAGGGGACAGATAGGAAACCCTGTTTTGGTTTTTTTGGTGTTTTTGTTTTGTTTTTAATGTGTATTAAATTCACCTCACAATTTCTACATTAGGAAACCTTCTGAGTTTGATGTAAGTCATTATTAAAATTTTTAAAAAGTCAACTAAAGACCTCAAAGAAAACATGAAGCCTAGATATTGAGTACTGACACCTCAGAAAGATTTCTTTGTGTGACTCAACCATCCTAAATCACTGTCCATGCCAGGGGTCTTTGTGGCTCCC
Organism: Uromys caudimaculatus; assembly: GCA_028551405.1. Lineage (NCBI taxonomy): Eukaryota > Metazoa > Chordata > Mammalia > Rodentia > Muridae > Uromys > Uromys caudimaculatus. Next base: position 92,043,971 of record CM052709.1, on the reverse strand, counting down.
AGGACTGAAGATTTTGAATAATTAGCTCCTCATATTCTGGTGGTCTGCTTCACTTAGGAAAACAAGACTTTTGCTTCAGCTCGGAGTCATTGCGGCTTCCCAGTAATTCCAACACAAGCCCATGTCTGCTCTTCTTCGTGTCCAATGAACAATGTTTGTTTCTGTGTCTTGTTCTTTAGTTATAAACACTTAGCAAAGACAGCTAAAGATTTGTGGTGGAGCCTCTAGTCATCTCTCTACATCCATTTATCTATCTGTCCCTCCTCTCCCGTTGATAGGTTTACTCTACCGCCACCCATTGTCTGTATCTATGTACCAGTGTCCATCCATCATTGTCCATCTGTCCATACTTCCACCTGCCACTCTCCACCGATCTATGTTCCATCTCTTTCCATTATTCTAGCTCTCCATCTCTGTCCATCTCTATCCTAGTATATCCGTCTCTGTTGCTCCGTCCGTCTGTCCGTCTGTCTGTCCACCATCTCTACCCATCTACTTCTATCTCAGTCTCTCTCCACTATGTCTATGAGCTCTGTCACCTCCCTCTTTCAGGCAAATTGCTTCAAAATGGGGTTTGATAGCCAAAGTACAATTCTGACTACACCCGATTATACTGCAGCAGACTTCATACATTTCCTTTGTGCCATCCCTACTTATGTCACCGGCACTCCTACCCAAGCTTCAAATCGAGCTGCAGACTGCTGACACCTATGCTCTCAAAGCAATGTTGCTGAGACAAACATGCCCGGGAGAAAAGAGACGATAAAACCAGCAAAGAGCAGTGAGGATAACAGCAGTCTTTTAAAAGGTTGTGCTCACACAAATTAATTCACACTGACGTGGATGAAGACTCAGATGCCTTTCTGTTGTATTCCTACGACGTTCACACACCAGAAATGAGACAACTGGGTTTTCCAAGAGGAAGCTAATACACCTTCGAACTGCAAACTCTTCACCAAAGCATTATGTCAGTTAAAGACTCCAGCTACTCTCTCTGCAAAGGGTTCCTGCCACTGCCTCATCCTGGCTGGTCCAGGCCATCTTGGTGCTGCATCACTTGGTGTCTGTTCTTTCAGGGACCTTCCTCTGAGGCCCGTCTTCAGATCTGCTTTGTCCTGTTGTGTGTGGCTCACTCTCTTCTTCAGGTTTTATCCAGGGAGCTGTTTATTTTTCTTTCTTGGCTAGGGAAATAATTGTACACTTGATTTTCTCTTTAAAATGGTGTAAGACAACACAGAGACTGTACTGTTGCTGCTCAGCTGTTGCAGTGTTGAAAATCCAGAACAAAAGGCATTGATACGTTCCGGAGTACTGTAGTGCTCTGCTCTGGAGGAGGGAGGGTGTGGATGCTATAGATGAGATCCTTGAGCTTCAACCCTGCTCCCCATCTCTTCCTTGTATGGCTGCCGACCCTGGACCACACTGGATGCCCTTCCTTTTCCTTTTGTAAACCTCGTTCCTTCCAGGTCCGTTCAATCCTTCTTCCTCTGGGGAACCATCTTCTGTCCAATTCTCCCTGTGTCGGCCTTGAGCATGCGCTAATTAATGGTCTCTTTGCCATTTTGATGTGTGAATGTGCCCTGTCTTCCCATGATCCTCTAAATGTCTGCCCCTATGTGTAAGTTCTCGAGCAGCAGACATTTTTTTCATGGTGTTCATGAAGCTGACTCTGGTAAACAGTATAGAGCTCAGCCCATATCCATATCTCATGTTTCAGAGAGTAACATTTTTATAGGCTCACTAGATCAAAAGAAATGTAATTATTTTTTTTTCCTGTGGTGACTTACGTATGAATAATACCAACAAATTGGACAAGCCTAGAATCTCCTGTTTCGATTATTCAAAAAAATACCTAGTGTGCACTTTTATGAGTTTGATATCATGCTAGACATCATGGTGGACAACAGACACTGACAGTACGGTGAGGACTATAAGAGAGGATGACAGGTAGGAGCTTTAGGTTGGTAAAGAATATCTTCCCAAGGAAATGGTTAATCTGGAGCTGCAGACTTACCAGGGACCACATTAGTTCAGTCCCTGCAATGGGAGCTGATATGTGGGATCGGCTGAGGGCAGAGACTGGGTCTTGTAACGAGCCAAGGGCGTGACATTCCCAGTGCCTAGCAAAGTCCCACTTATGCTTTAGGCAAGTTAATGTTTGCAAAGACACTCCTCAGGAACGTCAAGAGAATGTTCAATCAGTTGGAACGATCAATGAATCTAGGATAGAGATAATGGGAGCTCAGTGGAGGTACCAGTGGGACCCACAGCTCAATGCTGCTGGCTCTAACAACCTGAGGAGCCTTTCCTCAGAAACCTCCACTTGGGTGAAGTCATGATCTTCATGTAGGCTTTGGAAAATAATTTTAGAGTGGGTCAGTGTGGTGATGTGAATGAGAAGTGTACCCCCCCACGGGCTCCTGTATTTCGATACTTGGCCCCTAGTTGGTGATGCTCTTTGGGAGGTTCTGGACCCTTTAGGAAGTGGAGTCTTAGTGAGGGAAGTACATTACTGGAGGTGGGCTTTAAGAACTTATAGCTTCACCCCACTTCGGTTTTGATCTCTCTGCTTTGTGTTCGTGGCTTAGGATGTGGTCTCTCAGGGTCTTGTTCCAGCCACCTGCTGACACACCCTCCCCACCACACAGACTCTCTTATACGGAGCCCAAATAAACTCCTCCTTCTCCTTCCTTCATGGAGCTATAATCTCAAACATAACTTGGAGACTTTGAGGGCATTGGACTGTGGTTTCTTTGTTTGGGTTATTTTGTATTAGTTTAAGAACAAATGAGAAATGCTTTGGTTGGTGTGTGTCACTAGGATCTCTCTCTCTGGCCTCCCTCTGGCTCTCTGGTCTTTGTGATCTCAGTTGGAAGAATTCAGGTGAGATATACATAGCATATTGTAGAAAATAGGCAGGGTTTACCTGATGGTGACATGAGCATTTTTAACAAGTGGAGAGTGGCCAAAAGGACTGTTGTGCCAGTCTATATTTAAGACAGACTTTATACTATTTCTAAGTCTCTAGAACATTCAGCTTCTCCTGAGGGGCATTTTCCTGTCCAGGTGGTTGGCAAACCTATTTGAATTGACTCTTAGGAGAGAGGACCCTGGTGTGTCCTTACCAGAAACCTCCGGCTCTGTTGACTTTAGAAGGCACTCAGAAGGGCGTGTCTCCACCCAGGGCCACATACCATGACTCAGATCCTATCCCTTTGACCAGTAAACAGAGTCGGGCAGTTTCAGTTCCTGGCTTTCTGAACTGCCGATTTTAAGGTTGGGGTCCATCCTCAATGACCTTTCAAGCCCTCAAACACATACCTAGCTCCCTGTTTGCTTGTTCCTAGAGTTTATACAATTAGAGATGAAAGCAACTCTGGCCCAAAAGGATTACAGAATAAGAAAGAGCAATGTGCCTGGTTCTGCAAACATTGTTGCACAGATCGCTGGCTATTGTAAACCCATGGGATTTTGTAACTCCGGGGTAGTTACTTGGTTTAGAGTGTGTAAAGAAGTCTGAAAGCAAAACAAAACCTTTGAAAATTTTGTAACAGAGTAGCAAGCTGTCCAATGGAGATAAAGGCTAAGACTGCATCTTCTTTATCACCAAGAAAGTTACTTCGGCAAAGGCCAGCAAGGAAGACGCTGATATCAGAAGCTCTCACCTTGAGCCCTTCTAAGGAGTTCTCAGTTGTGCAAAACACTGTGTCCTTGGCCCTGGTATCTATGGGGGTTTAGGTGTAGGGCCCTCCAGGATACCAAATCTACAGATGCCCGAGCTCCTGTCTAAAATGCTATGGCATTTGTATGTAAGCATAACCCCCCTCATGTCTCTTCATCTCTAGATTATTTATACCCAAAGCATAGTCAATGCTCTATAAATAGTTGTTATAGAGTATTGTTTAGGGATAATGACAAGAAAGACTCTGTATGTGTTTAATATGGATACAACCATCGTAGGCCTAACTGGTTTTGATGGACAGCGTAACCAACCATAAATTAAAACCTGAGAAACAGTCAGACACAGGGACCAACTGTTGTATTGTTTCCCACGTATGGAGCCCTTGCTTCTTGCCATTGTTGGAAGGACTAAAGTGTGTGTTAACTCATTGATGTCCCCCTCACTGTGAAGCAGACATGTTATCATCCCTGTTTTACCAGGAAGACACACACCATCTTGTGACTTGCTGCATCTCGTAGCTAGTGAGTGAGAGGCCAGAATGTGGAGTCACATGTTGCCAGCTTAAAGTCTGGGCTGTCCCTGGCTCTTGACCTTGTACAGCAGTTTTCTGGTAATGTTATCCACAGTCAGAGAAAACAGGAAATGACTAAACTGCACCAAGGTTGAGACACAGTTTGTTTTTTTAAAATTGTGGCACACTAATACAAACTAGTGATTTAAAATACTGATGTGAATCTTGTTACTGACCAAAAAAGACAAATTGTGAAATAAATACTACAGAGTAGCTTATATAAAAATCCTGATTTCATATAATCAAACTGTGTAATATATAATAATAAATAACACATTCTCCCAAGATTCACTTTCTTGTAAGGTTGCTTGTTAAGTTGCTAACCATGGCTACTTTGTAACAGTACATTCCAGGCAACTTTGGAAAACTATTTTATTATAGGAAATGTAAAACTTATAGTACATAAGGAAATTGAATCATCATGTACACATAACTACCAGCTTGTCCCACTCTTTCCTGTAGCTCCCCGCCCTATATTGCTTTAAAGGGAGTCTCATTAGTATCATATGTGAAGATTTTGAATCTAATTTTTAACTGTTGTGAGATAAACAGGACAGTTTGATAGTTGTCAGGTTGAGGGAGAGTCCTAGTTAGGTTTCTATTGCTATGATAGACACCAGGACAGAAAGCAAGGTGGAGAGGAGAGGCCTTACTTCATCTTATAGCTCACAATCTGTCTTGAAGGGAAGTCAAAACAGGAGCTCAAGGAAGGAGCCTAGAGGCAGGAACTGAGACAGAGGCCATGGAGGGGCAGAACTTACTGGCTCACTCCTCCTAGCTTGCTCTTTCTTCTACATCCCAAGACCACCTACTGAGGGATGGCACTATCCACAGTAGGCAGTCCTCTTCCACATCAATCTACCAGCCAGTCAATCATTCAATGAATCAACCAATTCAAAACCTGCCCACAGGCATGCCTACAGGCCGGTCTTATGGGGGCATTTTCTCAGTTGAGAGTCCTCTTCCCAGATGGCTTTAGCTTGTGTCAAGTAGACAAAAGAAACGAACACACCAACAAACAACAAGACAGGAGGCAATAAGGCAGGGAAATGACTCTGAAGCATTGAAACATGGAGACTTGTCATTAGACACTTAACAGCATCCAAAGAATGTATAACTGAGGGAACCCTATGCAAAAACTGAAGGCTGTAGCTCGCCATCGTGGGTTAATATTAGCTCATCTTTTGGAACTGGTATTTTATACTAATGCAAGACAATCACAACAGGAGCTTAGAGCTGAAGACGAGAGACATGCAGGAGCTAAATTACTCAATTTTCTTTGTAAACCAAACAATTATTTTGGAAAAAGTTTATCAATTTCAAGAGGGAGCAGGATGTGGGGCTGGGGGTGTGGGGAGGCTTTCTTTTCTTTTCTTTTCTTTTCTTTTCTTTTCTTTTCTTTTTTTAATAGCAAAAGTCTTTTTGTTGACTTCATTTCCACTGAAATCTGACACTCGATGAAGTCACTGGGTTGGCAGCCAATGGGGATAGCTCCTTTTTGCTCTCTTTGTAATACAGTCATGGCTTTTGATGCCTGGACATTTTTTCCCCTAATCTTTCTTTTTTGTTAAGACCAGGATATATGTTAGATATTGTTATGAGATCTTGAACACACGTGTGTTCTGGTGGTTAATTTTCATTTATTTATTTTGTAGCGCTGGGGATAAATGCTAGGTAAGCACCCTACCTACTGATGTGTTTATAAAAATATAAGGAGATATATTTTATAGAGGTATAGGGAGGTAGGGAGGTGTGGGGGAAGGGTGTGCCTCAGCAGGCCCAAGCCCAGGCATCCCTTCCCCCAGAGGGACCAGACACACGAGAAGGTATAGTATAGAAATAGAGTTTATTCAGAGCATGGGGAGGGGAGTTAAGAGGGTAGTAGAGGCAGAGAGAGGCAGAGAGAGGGAGAGAGTAGAGAGGTGGAGGCTGGCCATGACCACGTGGAGAGAGGGGGAGAAGGGAATGGGGAGAGGTAAGAGATAAGAGATGCAAGAGAGGCAAGAGCAAGAGAAAGAGAGAGGAGGGGGCAAGCAGCCCCTTTTATAGTGGGCCAGGCCCACCTGACTGTTGCCAGGCAACTGTGGGGCGGAGCATACCGGGCTATTGCCAGGTAACTGTGGGGTGGAGTTTAGACAGAATGCTAACACCTATCCCAGAGCTGCATCCTTCTCTGGCTCCTTAGATTCTTTTAGCTTCCAGACTTGGGGGCCTCTACGTTTATCTTCTCAATTCTACCTAGTTGTCAGGTCTTGCCTGGCATCTCCTCACGAATCTCTTTGCCCCTCTTCCTTCTGTCTTCTCTCATTTCCCTTGTTGTCATCTTAGACCTGAGCTTTCTATGGGTTTCCTTACCAAGGGCACCACCTGTCTCCTAGTCTATTCTGGGCCTGTATAGCATCCAAGCTCGCTCCTCACACCAGAGTCTTTATCCTAATAGTAAAAGTTTTCTAAGGGCCAGGTGTGGTGGTGCACACTTTAATTCTAGCATTCCTGTAGTGGGTGGATCTCTGGGAGTTTGAGGCTAGCCTGCTCTACACAGTGAGTTCCAGGACAGTCAGGGCTACATAGAGAGACCCTGTCTGAAAAGCAAAACAATAAAATGAAACATTTTTTAGTACTGCCTGTGTTATAGTCACCAGAGGACAGTTGCTAGGAGTGACCTCTGGTCATGGATGAGCCACTGCCGTGTTCCACAAAGAGTCCCTTATCCCTAAGGCAGAATCTTTGAGGCCATTATCAAGAGTTGAGTCCTGGCAAGCCCTAGCAGACTTGATCAGACCACTAATCTGGAGGATATGGACAGTCAAGATCAGAAACTGTCATATAGCAATGTCTAGACACACCTGACCCTGAAGGAAAGAGCCAAGCTGCTGGAGAATGGGGAGAAAGAAGAGGGACAGAAGGCAGAACTCTTACAGAGGACTTGCCAGAGCACATCCGCCATGAGCAGCTGCAGGGAAGCACGGTGCTTTATTCTCTGTGTGTCAGGGGGGCTGCCCTAGCCAGACTGGCCTAACTCAGAGGTTTGGAATTTATTTCCATGTTTTGCATTCCTGCGGAAATGTTTGTAAAACACACTTTTCTCCCGGACTGTCAACTTTCAGGAAAACTGGGTAGTGGTGGTGGGGTCTTTTAAACTTCTCCCCAGGAGAATCTTACACAATACAAACTGTTAAAATAAACACGCTGGGCTAGAATTCGTGTTCAAGAACAGCTTGTTGTGGAGGTGGCATGGCTGAGGAAATTCTGTAGGAATAGAAACATCCAGAGGGCACTTCAAGCCTGTCCAGATGTCATCATGTGTTTCAGCTCAATTCTGTGTCCAGGTAAATACAATCCTGTGTTCCGGACACATCTCCTTGGTGCAGAACGCTGTGGCCGCTTTCCAGAACCATTCTTTTGTTTGAGAACAGTTACCCAACAAGTTCTGAATGCCTGGGAGCACAGCACAGGAGCTGGGAGTTTCCACAGTGTTGTTTGCTTAGCTCTTGAAGGGTGCTTGTTGGGAGTCAGCTCTTTTCTGTCCCGATTTAAAGTGGGTGTGCTTCATTTCCTCACGCTGTTTGATGTTGGAACTATGTAATGTTCCCAAGCAGAGCGGTCTCCAGACAAACAGAACTCCCTTCTCCTAACTGAACCTTGAGACTCAACCATGCCTCCTGGGCATTTCTTCCAATGCAAAGACCACCGAGCCCTGCCCAGCATCACTGCTGCCGGGAATCCCATTATTGTCCCAAGTCCCTTACACATTAGTAATGTCGTATATACTGTGTGGGAGTTGTCAAGTTTCCTGTCTCATATGTTCTATAATGGAAGGAAGAATGGCCCTCAGGGAGTTTACATAACTGGTCCAGGCGTATTTAACTGGGTAACTGACTCTCAAATCTCAAAATGGCTTCTACCAGAAGATAAAAATGAAGTCTGAAGGATCCAAATTCATTCTCTCTCTGAGAAATACAGCAGTTCTCCTCATGCGTGGTGTCAGTGGCAACCACAGCTTGAAAATACTAAATGGAAATCCCAGAAATGAAAAAGAATTTGTGTCTTAACAACTTTCAATACATCCTTCTGTTCTGATTGTTCTGATTTATGATTTGTTACTATTGTAAATCTCTTAATATATCTAATTTACAAGTAAGACCTTATAAATATGTAAGTCTAGGGAAAGTATGCTGTCTACACATTTGGTACTCCATGTTTTCAGCTGTCTGCCTGGGGCCTGGTCTTGGAACATATCTTAGTAGATTAAGGGGGTGTGGCATGGGAGAGAATCTATTCAACAAAGAAGTTAAGAAGACTGGAAACCCTTCCCCACCCAGACCCCAAAGCATGTGAGAGAAAAGCCGGTGCCTATGTGAGTGTCTTCTGAAGGATTCTGAGACCAGTGGCCCAGTGCTTCTCGGTCCACACTTTCTCCCAGCTCGACAGCCCGCTCTCATTCCTAGGAACGTCTCTCTCTTTCTTAATGGACGCTCTCTGCTTCTCTTGCTCACCATGTGTCCTTGGTGCAGTTCTTTGTCCTTGGCAGAATTCTTTGTCCCTGGACACAGGAAGCCGGGCACTTCAGTGGGTGGCTCTAGCAGCTCTGTGCCTACAGTAGGAGAAACATTGTATCTTATTCTGATAAGCGAGGCTTCAGAGCTCTGAGCCTACAGCAGGAGAAACACTGTATCTTATTCTCATAAGTGAGGCTTCAGAGATTTTGAATGCAAAAGCGTCTAGTTGGTCTAGGAAGCCATGTCTGACAGCTGGTTTGAACATCTTGCCAATGGTTTGAAACCCAGGAGTGGAGGCTGTTTGCATAGTGCCGAAGCCTCTCTTGGACTTGGGGGGAAGGTGAGAGCAGGAGAGATGGAGGAAGAATGGGAGTGTGGACAGATGGACACCCGGCACTCCTGGTTTGCTCACGAAGTGCGCTTTGTTTCTAGGTTTCCACTATCTCTTCATCGCTTTAATAAACATCGCACTGACATACTTCATCTATCTTTGGGGCAATTTACACAGAATTATGAAAGGCACGTATAGGAGGCCTGAAGGGCTAGCGCAGGTTAGCTAGTGTTGGTGTTCACATGAGGCAGCGCCAAAGTGTCTGAATCGGGACGTGTGTCATTGTCACAGGTGCTAAAATTGTAAGGCCCCGTACTCACGAGTAAACAATTCTTATCTTCTAAGTCAGCCATACTGTACCAGTTGGAATTATAGTCTTATCCAGAAACTTCAGACGTAGAAAGTAAAGCCCTTATAAAATAGTGTTTATCTACATGAGTCTGTAGCCTGACGCTGCTGGGCCTCTGAACACAGGGCTGGCCTGAGGAGCAGGCAGCACTTTGTTGGGTGGGTGTGACTGGAGTAAATCCTCCAGGCCAGGTGCCAGCACTTTGGTTTTTACTTACTACTTTAGGTTGACAAAGTAGAAAGAGTATTAGGCAGGCAGGCAGGCAACAGACAGACAGACAGACAAAAACCCTTTCTTTCTATTGTGACTACAGTTCGGGGCATGTCTTGAATAGAGAAGGACAGTACTGACCATCCTCCTGTTTCTGCTTAGAGCTTCTTGGGAACAGCCTACAAACCTTTGCATAGCTTGCTGGCTGTGCAGGATGGCAGATGAGGCTGTAGAAACTGCTGGAACTCTCCATTCCATCTATCAGATGCTTATTTCTTCATTCACCTTGAGTCAAATGCCAGAGGCATTCCCTTATCTGCGTGCTTGAGCTTTCTGGCAAGTCTACATCACCCACTCTACACAGCACACTAAAGCCTGAGACTGCATCTCGCCTCTTATGCCCAAGGCCTTCAGCCTCCAGGTCCTTTGACTCTGTTCGTAGTCTAAACAGGTAGCATTAGTTTTCCTTAAAAACAAAAAAGCAAAACATTTTGGAAATAATTTCCCCTGTAGTCAGTTGCTGGGTTTTTGTTTGTTTGTTTGAATCTTCCATTTTAGAGGTAGTATCCCATACTCCTTTTCAGAATAAATAGAAAAACAGAAGAGAGCGGCAAAAGAGCGGCAAAGGAAAAGAGACCATTGGCGGAACATAGGATCAAGGGTCCACTGGAAACTCCAGATGTGGGTTACAGTAAGAATCACCATTTAGTTTTGGCATGGCCTTCAGCCACGTCACAGAAAATGATAGTGATGGCGGCCATTACAAGCCTTGCTAGAGGGGGTCTGTGATGAGTCTCTGATAGCGGTGAGACTGCCTAAGCTTGCCATTTCCAGATGTCCCTGTCTTTTACAAATATATCTCTGTTGAGATGAGGGTCACATGCCACACATTCCTCTTGCTCACATACACAAGCCAGTGGCTCCCAGGACAACCCTGAGACCTGCGACCCTCAGATCGGTCCACTCAAATGAAGCCACTTTAGCTGTTGCTACTCCCTCCTCCTCTTTGTCTTTTTAATTTTTATTTGTGTTTATTTACAAATGTTCCAATTCAAAGAATAAAATAAAGTTGCTTGTACCTGACATTAAGGTACTGCCTCCTGTGAAGTATACTCTAAGGGCCCTGTAGCTGATCAACCGAGGCCCTCATAGAATAGGACTGGTAAGTTGCATGTCTGCCCATGGCAGTTCTACTTGCAGAAATGATAGATAGGTGCTCACTCTTATGGTAAAGTCCAGTCCTACAAAGCAGAGTGTCTCCATGGAAAGGCCCTGAGTGATGGAGGGAGCAGGTAGCTAAGCTGAGCAAGATGCCTTCTCCCGTTCCTGGGCGTCTGCATGGTCAGGAAGCGGCTGGTAATTTCCTTCAACTTTTTAAACATGAATTTGACTGCACGCAGAACTGGGAAGAAAAGAAGGGGAGAAGAGAGAACAGGGGGAAAGGAAGGCTGGGGGAGGGAGGGAAAAGAGAGGGGTCGTGAAGGAAAAGAGGAAGGAGCTAGCTCCTTCCCCAAGTGCGCTATGTTCTGTACCCAGACAGGCTGACTTTTTAAAATAAGAGAACTTCAATCTTGGCCTCCTTTTCCCCCTTGCAGGCCGGCAGATCCCACCCTTGGACCCCCATGAAAATGGAAACAGTGGAGGGGTCAAACTTGGGAACCAGAGCCTGCAAGCTGGCCGGCGGTGCTGCTGAGCCAAGGGCACACAAAGCAAGAAGGAAGGAGCCAGAGCCCCGTCCGGTGTCCAGTGCACACAGAAGGACCCCACCCACAGGGCTAACTCTGCCTGCTGGAGAGGGAGCAGCTTTGTACCCTGGGAGACCTGCAGGATGCTGAACAGGGAAGTTTCCTGAACAGAAATGATAGAAAACTCTGGGAAACTCACCATACCACCGCAACACGGCCTTCGGTTTATGAAGTGCACTCGGCAAGGCGTGTGCTTGCTAGGTAGTAGGTGTGGTTGCCCTTTTTGTTAAAGAAGTATTAGAAAATTTTTAGATTTGTCCACAAACCTCAGAGTGCTATTCTTCGCTGGTTTCCTGTGTCACCTAGTCATATTCCAATAATGTCTCAGGGCCAGCGTTTTCCTTTCTGGCCAGTTTACCAAAAGGCAGAGGCGATATAGTAGGTTAGCTCTTAGCTGGCTTTGGAAATAAGCCTTTATTAGTTTTCTGAGGGAAATCAGAGATGCATTGCTGGACCATTGCTCAAACTGAGAAGTGATTTCCTGTAAGAGAGACAGAAGTTGGATTAGAACCTCCATCACTGCCTCCTTTCCCTTATCTGATGAGTATTTCTCTACAGTGTGGTCATCTGTAAACCAAGGAAATCAGACTTGAATGTTACCTATAATTCTGGGGTCGGGAGGCCCTGATTAAGAGTTAAGTAGTTGCTACATAAGCAGTAGTGGATGGAAGATATAAATGGCATTTGGGGTGCCCCTAGCAGGCATCTCCCCATTTCGGTGAGTTTCTACTCTTGGGGATGTTTACTTCACAGAGCATTAGGAGACAATGTCATGATGTCACATCTAGGGATGTTTGAGCCTAAATTGTAGGGCAGACTTCTGTTAATAGCAGCCAACCATAGGTTGGAGCAAACCAGGCAGAGGAATGGTACCACCCCAAAATTCTGGACCCCTAAAGGTATAAAATGAGAAGAAGTCTCTTAAACTTTGCCAGCTTTGGAGAAAAAGGCTGTCAAGCAGTCACTGCCAAGTTCCAGTCATAGACGGTGCTTGTCAGCTCTGGGATGTGAGCTTCAACACAGTTTTCCTGCTTCTCCCCACTAGGGAGCTGATTAGATCTTAGAATACTTGTCTTGATTCAAGAGTGTCTCTAGATGTCTCATAGCAGACATCTCAAACACTGTTAGCAAATGGCATCTGCGTGTTGTGCCAGGGCCTTCTCAAGACCGTCAGTGCCTGTCCCGTGTCTTCAGCATCCCTAGCTGACAGGATTCTACATGCTGGCAAAGACATTCATCCACTCACTACAGGTCAAACAAGCAAAGAACAACTGAGTTGTAGTTGAAGTGGCCTCTCCCCAGCTAGTATCAAGATTATTTTTTGAACCTTTCCTCGTTTGAGAGGAAACTTTTGCTGGGAGCTTGTATTCACCTGTCTGTCTAGATTTCCAGGCCAAAATGGTACCGTACCCAGGAGAGGATGCCTTAGCTTTGGATTGGGTTTACAGAGGTTGAGTTTGGTATGCACTGTCTGGGCTTCACCTTGACAGTGAGCCACCCTGGATGGATCGGAGAAGCATGTGAGGGTATGATACCTTGGTTTCCCCAGGCTGCATTGCCGTTGATATCAAAGCCATGCAGAGAGTAAATATGGGCATGTGCCACTGGCCTGAGCAAAGAGAGATGTGGGCACATAAATATCACACCATTTTGGGCCTTCTCTGCAGATAGGTGCTGAAGCCTTTCCTGCTTCTCTCCCCTTCATTGGCTTGGCATTCCTTTGGGGATGTTTTAACAATTGACCCCCAACAAAGACCTAGAAATGACAATTGCTCCAGACATAGGATGTAATGTCTTTACCATTACTCCCCAAATTCCGTTCCCAACCCCCATTTTCTTATGTCTCACAGGTAGCAGGTTTGTATATGTGTAAATATGATTTTATGTCGACTACACCTACATGTAATCTTCAGAGCGGCTGTGTTTGGTTTGTGACCTTGTGTCCATAAGTGAGGCACAGATTGTCAAGGGATTCTTTCTCAGTAGAAGTCCCTAAGGACAGTGTCAGGGCCGTGCAAATGTTTTACACAGGTCAGAATCAATTCACCATTTTTTCATTAAAAGTGGTATATTAGGGTACTGGATATGACATCATCTTGCAGACTAACCTGTAGTCTAGCCAACAGCAAGGGCTGTGCTCCAGTGGGAATCCCATTCTTTCCTGAGGGAGGGTTGGATTGAAATGTTTCCTCTGCCGTCATGGACTCTGGCCTGTGTTCTGGATGAATGGTCAGCCAGGGGTACTGGCTGTGCTCAGACGCCATCATGCCTTTCACCATTGTTGTGACACCCAGTGACTCAGCAGTCATGCTGTCACACAGACTGTCGCCCTTTCTGGTGTTTTTGTAAAGGGTTTCCACTTGGGCTGGACCCAGGTTTTGCACCTAGAAGATCCCTCTGCAGACACCTAGGACCTTCGCATCTTGTACTCCGTTCTATGATAAAGCGTTTCAGTCGGCGCTCATTTGTATCAATCATTTGTATCAATCATTTGTATCAATCATTTGTATCAATCATTTGTATCAATCGCTTTTGATTTTAACCCATTGGTATGATTCATACTAATAATATTTTAAGTTTTACTGAGCAACCTTTCCTTATTACAATCAGTAAGATGACTATTCACAAGGCAACAAAGAATAAAGAGAAACACGTACACAAGACCTGGGGAAGGGGGTCTATGGATGATCTGCTGACAGTAACTAATTGTCTTCTTAGGAAACAGATACATGAAGTAGGGCATGGTCACATGATCAAGGCTGTGTATTATCCATAGTATCACCAGGCGTCTCTGAGCAGAGTGTGGAGTGCAAAGCTGCGTGCCCTGGGGGTGCAACTCACAGGAGTCTACCGACTCCCCTCAGTAGCTGTGTGCTGCACGGCATTGGAAATGGAGCCCGGATGCATGAATAAAGGCAATGGGGGGTATAATGATTATGTATTGATGTGTAGATGGAAATAGAAACATAAGAAGGAGAAGCAGCAGTGTGTGAAGAGGTAAGGCAAGACACCAAATCAAATCAGAGGTGCACAAGAGACACATAACTATCAGCAATTTTTATTCATTTCGTAGTATAACAGTGGGAAGCCAGTGCCCAGCAGGGTTGCTTTGATCATTCCTTTGATCCCAGCACCAAAGGCTGGTGGAGCTCTGTGAGTTTACTGCCAGCCTGGTCTACAGAGTGAGTTCCAGGCCAGCCAGGGCTACACAGCGAGACCCTATCTCACTAAGAAAATAGATGAATAAGTAAATAAGTCTGAAGCCAATCTGACAAAGTAACAATGTTTGATAAATCCAAAGCATGTGCTTTACTAGCCTCTATATTTCCTGTATCGATCCTTTTCAGAGATGGAGGGCTATGGCGGTAAGAAGCAAGGGTTAAGCTAACTTTTCAGTGTGCTACAAAGATCTCGAACAATATCAGTGTCGTGGACCTCACCACACTGCTGTCTCCTCAGCTCTCTGTCTTCCCACTGGTACTGCACTTGCTCACTCACTCCAGAGGGGCTTGTGTTTTCCACATGGAGCTTGTGCTGAGTAGATGGAAGGCCTCTGTACCTTATGTTCTTTATGGTTGAGGGGCACCAAGAGCATGCTGGGAAGCTGCTCTGGCTAGACACAGTCAAGAATAGGAAACAGTCTACCCTGACTGGAGAGATGGCTCACTGAATAAGAGTGCTTTCTGGGTAAGCACAGAGGCCTGAGTTTGGACCCCCTGCACCTACATAAATCCAAGCATTGACCCTGTGTTCCTGTTCCCCCAGCATTGGGGGAGGGAAATAAGAAGTACCAATTAACTTAGCAGAAACTAGGTTTCAGGTTCAGTGAGAGGCTCTGTATCACTAAAGGAAGGTGAATGATAGAGCAGGATGCCTGCTATCTTATGTCTTCCATGTATATGTGCACGGGTGAGCACACACATGTGCATGCACACACATGCCACAACAAAACAAATTAAAAAAAACCAAACAGCAAAAGGCTTCAGGTTGGAGCCCTCACAACTAAATTCTATAGATTTTATAAGACATGACAGAGACCAGCTCACATGGTTTCAGTGTGTGGCATCTTGTTCCACCTCAGGACCCTCCCAACAAGCAGGGCATCCCCAGATGTGAGTCAATGATCACAGTTCAAACTGTGATCTAAACTCTAATCTCTTTCTTAAGTTACCCAGTCAGTCTGTGATATTGTGTTATTAGTAACAATTGTGATGTTTGGTCACTTTGGACTAGCAGAGGAAGATGGTATATCAGAGAGGGAATCTGAAATCTCAAGAGTTAGTGGATGAAGACATTCTCATAGCTATCTTTATACAATCACGTGTCTACCTACCCATCCGTCTCTCTAACCATCCACCCTCAAGACATAATGTACTTTCAAGCTGAGGGACGCACCTTATGATTGTATCCTGAGGGCTAAGAAAATAAATAAAGACATTCTCATAGCTATTTTTATACAATAAGAAAATAAATGTCTGGGTTGCTCCCAACGCATAGGGTTTCTAGGAAAGCCCAGAGGCTG
>CM052709.1:91916922-92026922 GCA_028551405.1 Uromys caudimaculatus | reverse complement strand
GCAGCCGGAGCTGCCGCCGAGGGCCGTGTCTGAGTCTCTTAGCTACATAGTGGCGGGGGTTGGTGTGGATGTCCGTGACTCATATTATTGCTAAAGAACATGGAGATGTCCCTGGTCCAGACAGCTGCTGGGGACCATGGGAGTGTCCAGCAGCTGTGCATAACTGGTCCTGCCTCTCTCTGGGTGCAGTGCTCTGGAGAGCTAGCTCCATCTCTCATGCTAGCAGCACTCAGGAGAGCAGGCCCTGCACCTTGCCTGGGCATCCCAGTGGAGCTAGCCCTGATGATGAGGGTGTGGGTGAACTGGTCCTGAGGGTGGGAGTGTGGGAGAGCTGACCTCACCGTTCTGTCATGGGGCGGCACAGGCACAGAGGTGCTGCTCCTGTGTGTGGGTAATGCCTCCCCTCCCCCACTTGCCTCTCACCACCTGCAGCAGTCAGGAGAGCTGACCCTGCCTCCTGCCGATGGTGGAATTGGGTGGTCTAGCCAGAGCAGCGCTGGAGAGCTTGCCCTTGTGGCGTGAATAAGGGAGAGCCAGTGGGCTGAGTAGCTCAGCTCCCACCCAGGCCCAGATTCAGGGCTTTGAGTTGGTCCATCTCAAAATCTACATCATCTGCGAACTGTTGGGTATGCGAAGGCGCCAGTCCTGCTGATCCAAAGCCTCAGGATCTCCGTGACACAGGGCAACAACAGAACGAGGGGGAGTCCCGAGGATCCAATATTGATGGTGTCACAGAACCAGAGACCTTGACCAGCCTAACGAATGACTCACTGCAGTGAACATTTGCAAGTTTTTAGTTGGGGCGGGGGGGGGGGAGGTTCCAAGGGCAAAGGGCAGTTATGAGGGGACAGGGAGATGAGAGGGACTGAGGTGCGTGATGCGAAACTCACAAAGAATCAATAAAACATTTTTAAAGAGGTCAGGTGGCCAAGGTACCAGGCAAGAACTCACCAACAACCATCTGCCCCAGTAGAGAGGCTGCCGTGCCCAACCCTGCCCCAGGTGTCTCTCAGTGTGTCAGCTTTTGACTCACAGTCTTTATGAGGTGGATGCTGTCCTCTTCATTCTACAGATGAGGGAGCTGAGACTCTAAGCTGGATTGCCCAAGATCATAGACTGACAAAACGGGCTAGAGGTCAAATATAAGCTGACAATATTCTCTCCTGCCTTCACTCATTCTATGGGGAAAAAAAGAGAAAGGGCTTACCGACACATTCCCAGGAGCTACTTTCAAATCATAGCTCAGTTTGTCCACAAAAATCTAAGAACAGTGCACAGTTCTAAAGTGTAAGGCATTTCCCTCGCCCTGCTGTGCTGAGGATTGAACCCAGGGCTTTACATGTGCCAAGAAGTTCTCTTCTCAGCTGCATCTCCAGCCCAGTCAATCTTGTTTATAAGAAAGGATCCTAGGAAACCTAAGCATCATTCTGAATTCTACACAGCGAGAAAGTAGGGCAAGCAGTATCCATGCTGAGACCTATCCTATTTTGAAACCCGTTGTCATATCTCAGGAGGATGCTTTTTTTTCTTTTCTTTTCTTTTTTTTTTTTTTTTTTGGCCTGGGGAGCTAAGGGTTAATCAGGTCTGGCTGGAAGAGCAGAATGGCCCTATTAAAAGGGACTTGTTGGCTTGACTCACAGCTGGTCTGATTCTTCCAGAAAGTTGGTGTGTCTTCCTCTTGTCCTTGATGTTGAGGTGGAAACCACTGCTTATCCCTCAGTGACATTCTTAATGCCTTGGAAATAACTCATGCCCCTGGGTTCAGCCATCTAGACTTTGTGGAGTCTGAGGCCCTGACCTGCTGATAACCCAGTGCTCAACCTGGCATATGCCAGTGAGCCTGGATGGGCATTCTCTGCTTCCGCTCACATTCTCCCTGTATTTACAAGGACCAGTCTTTCTATTTGTTTGAAAAAGAACCTCCCCCTTGTTTGCAAGGCTCACCCCAGAGCTTGTGTGCTCCTGTCATCTGCTTCCTTCCACACTGCCCCCTGTGCCTGTCGGTCCTCTTCACTGCTTACACCTTTGTTAATTTTGATCAGCTGATGTGTGTCTCCTCTGCTCCCTCTTTCTTTTGCACTCACACAATTATAAAAGGTGAATCTCGGTCCTCTGTTCACTCAGTTTCCTCGCTTTGTGCTGTCAGTGACTATTAGAAACTTACCCACCTCTGGCTTCTGTAGATGCGCTCTTTCTCTCCTCCCTCGTCCTGGACTCTCCCTCTTTCTGGCTTCTGTGGCTTGGGCTCCAAGTTTCCTCTAGCTTTTCCCACTGCCCTCTTTCCTCTTCCTTTCCTGGATCAGGCAACCTTTTTGCTTACATACAGTTATCTTCTGCAAACCTCTTGGGAAGGTTGATCTTGAGTCAACTTGATTGGACTGAGAGACATCTTGGAGATTAGTGAGGCACGCCTTTGGCTGTGTTTGTGGGTGTTTGACCCACTGATGGATTAAAAATTCGATTAGACTTTGTGGAAACTGGAAGTTCTGGTCTGCTTAGAGAAACCAGGTCACTGGGAGTGTGCCTTTGGAGAACAGATCTGCCAGGTCCCACACTCAGGACAAATTGCTAACTGAGGTGCCGATTTAACTTATCAAGGTGGACCTGGCCACCAGGTTCTCCCAGCATCCCTCACTCCCAACCTGTTACAGGGTGTGCTGGCTAGTCTCTTGTCAACTTGACCCAAGCTGTAGTTATCTGAAAGGAGCAGACTTATAGAGGCCAATGACTCCATGAGATCCAGCTGTAAGGCATTTTCTTAATTAGCAATTTATGGGGGAGGGCCCAGTCCACCGTAGGTGGTGCCATCCCTGAGCTGATAGTTCTGGGATCTACAAGAAAGGAAGCTCAGCCAGCTATGGGAAGCAAGCCAGCCAGTAAGCAGCACCCTCCATGGCCTCTGTATCAGTTCCTGCCTCCAGGTTCCTGCCTTGTTTGAGTTCCTGTCCTGACTTCCTTTGATGATGAACAGCAATGTTAAGTGTAAGCCAAATAAACCCTTTCCTCCTCAGCTTGCTTTTTGGTCCTGGTGATTCATTGCAGCAGTAGAAACCCTAACTAAGATTCAGGGTATAGCTGTCATGGCCCCACTCCCTACCCTAAATCCCACCAGCCCAGGGACTAGGCTGGGCTGCCCTTCCTCCTGGGGCTCTCCCCTATGTAAGCCAGCCATTTGGGGTACATCATCCTTTTTACCCTTTTATCCTTTTGGCCTCGTGATCTCCTGGCTCTCCCCCCTCCCCTCCCCCTTCTCACATGGCCCAGTTAAGGGTCATGTTCACTCTGGACTCTCCCTGATGTCTCTGCCTCTGGCTATGCTCTCCCGCCTCTGGCTCTGCTCTCCTTCATACCAACAATGAACTCTGCCCTCCATACCTAGGTGTGCTGAGCAGCCCTGCTCGATCTTCTTCCTGCCTCTGAGGGGTTGAAATGTCTGAAATTGTGAGCCTAGGGAAGTCTTTTCCTTCCTCAAGTTATTCTGCAGATCTCATGAGAGCAACAAAAAGTCTCCTCCCCCTCCCTCTCCCTCCCTCCGTCCCCTCCCTTCTCTCTCTCTCTCTCTCTCTCTCTCTCTCTCTCTCTCTCTCTCTCTCATGCTTGCACACACACAGATGTTCCTGATGTTGTTTAGTATACCGCTGTCCAGATGATATCCTCTGCTTCAATGATTACTCCAGGTGTTTGACCTCCAAATTGTGGTCTGACCTAACTCCATTCCAGAGATGAGAGCTTGCTCCCCAAGCACCTGATGGGGTGGCCCACAGGTCTCCTGCTTTGGGAGCCTTTCTCAGGCGCACAAACCCCAGGCTACCTTGTTAGTAAGGAATTCGTACACAGCATTTTCAATGTCTCCAGCTTCCTGGGTTCTTAATATGTTCTATTTCAGCTATTGTGACAGTTTCTGAACAGATTTCTCTGAATTCTACATTGGGCCTTCAGGCCTTTCTGTGGTTTGAAAACATCCTCAGGATTTGTTTGTTAGAAATCTGCCCCTCAGTTCAATGATGCCAAGAACTGAGTTCTTTAAACAGCGGCTAGGGCTCCACCATCATGGATGGATCAATGTCACCATCGTCGAGGGGGATTTGCTCTCTCAGTAACAGACTTGT
Organism: Uromys caudimaculatus; assembly: GCA_028551405.1. NCBI lineage: Eukaryota > Metazoa > Chordata > Mammalia > Rodentia > Muridae > Uromys > Uromys caudimaculatus. The sequence continues at coordinate 92,022,813 of CM052709.1, read as the reverse complement.
CAGAAGAACTGTCTAACCCCTCCTAACCACTCTTATCCTCTCCTGCCTTCTGCCTTTGCCATACCAAGGTATGACACAAATGTCCTGGCCAGATAACTGGGCGATGATCTTGGACTTATCAGATTTGAAGCGAGGCTGTGGGAAATAAATTATTTCATGTTTTACCCAGGCTGCAATACTCTACGATGACAGCCGAGAATGGACTCGAACAGACTTACTGTAGAAGGACTGTGGAAGGTGCTAGACACGAACATTCAAAAGTGGGTCTGCTACAGTGCCACTCAGACAATAGCGTTCCCTCAAAACATTTCTGGGACACCCCATAGTAGTTATTTTTTTGTTTTGTTTTGTTTTGTTGCTGTGAGAAAATACCACAACCAAATAAAACAAAGCCACCATGACCAAAAGGGACTTACTCTTTCAAAAGTTTATTTTGACAAGTACTTCTAGACACAAAGCTGAGTCCATAATGGTCAGGGAGGGTGGCAGCGTGAGGAGGCGGCTGCTGGGTCACATTTCCCTTCCACACGAAGGAGGCAGAGATATCACATGTTCAAGTACAAACATGAAGCAGAGAGAGTGAACCGGAAGTGGGGGGGAGACTATAAGCCCTCAGAGATGGTACTGTATCGCACTCCCTCCAGTAAGCTTATACCTTCAAAAGGTTCTCAAAACCCCCAGTACTGTCACCAACTAGAGAAACAACTGTTCAAACACCTGAGTGTATGGAGAGACATTGCTCCTTCAGACAATACACACCCTGCTACAAGTAAGAGTCTAACTCTGAAACACACAGTGAGATGTCTAGCCCAGCCTGTGTCTACCTCACCCCTTGTTCTGCCCCTCCTCTCCACATGAAGCTCCTCCATATCCGATCCTCCCTGCCCAGCCTCTCCCCACCTTCTAATCATAGATTTGGGGGCAGCAGGTTAGCATCTAAGTTAAGTTCAAATCGTACCATCAAAGATAGCGACAGTTTATACTAAACACGAGGCTAGCACTAAAACGTCAGTTTTAGTCTCTTCCCTCTTCTACCAAAATTAATCAGGTGTTACCATGGAGGGGCAAAAGGTGGCGGGGACAGGGGGACTCACAAGACTCAGGCACTTCATTCCTATTGTCTCTGAGCATCTGTGGTACAGCACGCTATGCAAGAGGCCAGAACCACCAAGGCTTGTCTTCGTCCCCAAGCAGCTTATGTTTGGGTTGGGGAGGAAAGACTTAGGCTATGTGACTCCCATTTCATCCAGTGTGTAGCTGGACGGGAGGGCTGGGGGGCTGTGACCGTGTCCTGGTTGGTAGCATTTTATACTTTTTTGTTTTATACATTTGCTTTCCAGTGTTCTGCTTTTTTTTTTTTTTTTTTTTTTTTTCACCTTCCGCGAACAGTTTTGCAAAACTCTTATGGGAATAGTTCCTTCCACCTCTCTACCTTTTCTTTATTCAGAGGTTCTATTAGGCTTCTCTAAGAATAGAATGATAGAATGAATCTATAGGTTAAAATTACTAGAATGGCTTATATTATTGGGCTGGCTAGTCCAACACTGGCTGTCCCCTGATGGAAAGGCCAAGAGTTCTGTAGTTGCTTCATCCATGAAGCTCCATGCCTCAGCTGGTCTTCAGTATGAGCTAAAGTCCTAAAGAAGTAGGTTCTAATACCAGTGAAGGCATGCCTCAGGAGTAGGGCAGGTGAAGTTGTGGGCAAAGGCAAGGACAAGGACAAGCAGACAAGTTATGACACTTTAGGAGGTGAGGTCAGGACGGTAGAGGTGGGGTTTGAGGGCCCACACCTGTTTCCAGTCCTGTTCTCCACTCAACATGAACAAGCCTCTGCCATGGGCTCCCGCTACCACTGAGCCGCTGCACCAGGTTTCCCTGGCTACAATGACTGAGCGCCCTCTGAAACTGTGAGCCGACAGACCTTGACCCATGGTTGTCTCTGACAGGCATTTCATCAAAGCAGTGGGAGACAGAACCAACACAGACAAAAGGGGCCAGTGTAGTCTTCTTTCCACAGATCAGCTTTCTAATTCCTCTGTTAGGAATCTGTACCATTTCATAAATAAAACTCATGATTTATGCCAGCTCATAATAGGTGAGACTAGTCCACAATACTCTTTTACAGAGGCAGAAGTGAATTCCCAGTGCTAACTCCAGCTTCCTTGTAGCAGGTGGCTCAATGCTGCAGTCATGACCCCTCACAGCTGGGGTTCTAGGTACAACTTAGATTCTCCAGGAACCTTGAGAAGGAGGTCATCATTCACATCTGCCTCTGCTCTTTCTTTCCAGAAGCCCAGAGGGAAGGAACATAGGAGCCAAATGCCAATGTTCACCTCTAGATTTGAGCTGAGAGGAAATCTAGAGGCTCATTCTGGGGTTGCATCTCTGGCAGAAAGTTCTTGAGGCCATCCTTGGTGGTGGTAGTGGCACTCTCCTCCCCCCTGCCTTCCTGGGGTCTTGGAGGCAGCAGCCCCAGTGGGCAGGTCTGTTCTGCGGTCCCGCACACGGTTTGGAGACCAAATAAGATCCTTTCGGGCTATTTCATAACTGCCTAAATTAGCCGGTGCTTAAAATGGCTGGTTACTTGCTTCCTAAGACACACCCTGACTCACATAAAGGTTCCTGAGCGACTGGGGAGACATGCCCGTGCAGAAGAAAAACATATGTTACAACGAGCGAGCATCATTAGCATTTTGAGTGTCTTGAAATCCATCATCTGCGAGAGGAAGAGGAAAACAAGCAGCAGAGCTCTGCCAAGCTGACACATGACCAGGATCCCCAAGCCAGCAGCCACAGCAGATGCAGATTTCCCTGCTCCTGCTAAGACAGTCGAGTGTACGCAGCTTCAAACACTTTTTCTAAAATGGATCTAAATCCTCCCCATGGGCCGCCGTTCCTCAATGGGATTAAGAAGGAGTTTGGGAGAAGCAGGCATGACAAATTAAACGTGCCTGTTAGAATTTCAGCACCCAGGACTCTCTTGGCTGTAGCCTGGTGTTTCAGGTTTCTCCCTTTCCCGTGCAGGAGGCTGTGCAGAGCTATGTGGATTCCCTGTGCCAGGCACTCGAACCTCTTGCTGATGTCCCATGTGAAGCGTCCTGGCTTTGCTTAGCCCTGGGCTGAGGAGCACAAGCAATCTCTCACTGTTCCAGGAGACATTGTGCTCTTTCTAATATAGTGATCCTTGCCTCTGATCATATCCCCTTTTCCAGCAGCATGGCTGCTTTACTTTCTCTAGGCATCCAAGGTCCACTGGTCTAATTGTCCCCAGCCTCACTCAGTGTCTTAGTCAGGGTTTCTATTCCTGTCCAAATGTCATGACCAAATGCAAGTTTCAGAGGAAAGGGTTTATTCAGCGTACACTTCCAATTGCTGTTCATTACTAAAGGAAGTCAGGACTGGAACTCAAGCAGGTCAGGAAACAGGAGCTGATGCAGAGGCCATGGAGGGATGTAACTTACTGGCTTGCTTCTCCTGGCTTGCTCAGCTGGCTTTCTTATAGAACCCAAGACTACCAGCCCACAGATGGTACCACTCACAAGGGGCCCTCCCCCCTTGATCACTAACTGAGAAAATGCCTTACCGCTGGATCTCATGGAGGCATTTTCTCAACTGAAGCTTTCTCTGGGATAACTCCAGTGTGTGTCAAGTTGACACAAAACCAGCCAGTCCACTCAGGTATGTGCAAGATGGACGGATCCTTAGCATTTCCCTTGCAGGCTAGAAGGACAGAGCCGGCCCCACTGTCTTAGGCCTGCACTCACTCTTCTACTGGTGGCCCATATTGTGCTGGGACAAGTCCTGATAGGCTTTGTCATCCATCTGGATGGGGCTCTTCCTGCATTCCCTCACTCCCCAGTTAGAGCGTGAGAGCATGACTTTCAGCTTTCAGGTTTCATGTGGGCACAGGAATCCAACATCTACGCTGACGCTTCTAGCTGGAGGGGAGAGATTGGAAATGTGCCTACTCTCTGGCTTCCCCACTCACAGCATGGAAGAGACATTCTCCCTTCCTCCTCTCAGCTGGGAGGTCTCATCTACACCACAGTGTCATCATCCATGGCTGCCTTGTAAAGCCCACATCCGAGGAAGGAAGCTCATGTAACAATATCCTTCTATGACACCGGCAATTGTCAAAGGGCTGAGAGGCACTCAGCCCTAAGTGAAGCACCTATATCAGCCCTCCCCACAAGGCTCATGGGCCATCCTAGAAGAGAGGGAAGAAGGACGTACAAGGCAGGGCATGAGGAAGGAATGCTGTGAGATGCTGTCTCCTGGTATGATGTGACTGCTGCTCTCACAGACTCACAGCCGCCACACAAGAACAAACCGACAAGACCAGTCAGCGTTCCAACTGACAGCACTAATTGGACTCAGTGGGATGCAGAGAAGAGACAAGACATGGAGTGAGTAGGGAAATGTGTTGAGATTGCCTGAGGAGGAAGGAAAGGGGTGGTCGGTGGATAAGATCAAAACTGGGGAGGAGGGAACAGTAAATATGTATTCTATTGAAAATAATGCATATGCTGATACCAGCATCACTTTCCCCCTTAGTAGAATATGTCTGATATCAAAGCCCAGATGGTTAAATCACTTCTAGTTGATGTGTTAAAGCTTCTACAGACAAAATGGACCTGCCACTGTTTAGACAACTTTTTTTTTTTTTTTTTTTTTTTAAATTTCGAGACAGGGTTTCTCTGTGTAGCCCTGGCTGTCCTGGAACTCACTCTGTAGACCAAACTGGTCTCGAACTCAGAAATCCACCCGCCTCTGCCTCCCAAGTGCTGGGATTAAAGTCGTGCGTCACCACTGCCCGACTAGACAACGTTCTTAATTTGACTGTTAGTATAGTGTGGTGAAAGAAACATGGAAATAAGTCTCTGTTAAGAACACAAACCTTAGGCTGGAGAGATGGCTCAGTGGTTAAGAGCACTGGCTGCTCTTCCAGAGGACCCGGGTTTGATTCCCAGCACCCACATGACAGCTCACAACCGTCTGTAACTACAGTTTTGGGGGATCTGATGCCCTTTTATGGCCTCTCTGGACACCAGGCATGTAAGTGGTAAACAGACATACATGCAGACAAAACCCATATACATAAAATAATTTGAAACTTTTTCTTAAATGCAAAACTACAATTTCCACATATATTCCCGGGAGTGGATTACTATGCAGAGTAAATGTGGAAAGCAAGCAAGTGACCTCAAAATGGTAACAACCCTTTCTGAAAGGTGTGTGCGCATGCACACATGAGCTTGCTTACTTGCATGTACATGTGTAACATGCACATACAGGAGTGTGAATGTACGTGTGCATGTGTGTGCGCATGCATGCACATGTAAAAGAGTGTGCATGCATGCGTGCATGCACTTTGTGTTGCTAAAGATAGAACCCAGAGTCTCGTGTATGCTAAGCAAGCTGTACTATTGATCTTCACCCCAGCCTGTGGAAAAGAAATTTGGCTGCAGTTATGCATAGTGAAGTACACATGGCTAATTCAACTGGGACTAGCCACAAGGAAGCTGCTCTTCAGGCAGAAGGTGGAATGCAGGGAGGGCTCATGGAGAAGGGAAGAGACAGTCCGGCAGGAGATACAGATTTGCTATCATGTGGTACTTCTCAGAGGTGATACTTAGGCGCTAGTTACAGTGAGTACTGTAGTTTGTTCTCCAAGTGTTTGTTGAGAGGTGACCTAGTGTCTTTGGGGGAATCTTCCTTCAGGAGGGATTAAAGTGGTTCTCATGGGAAACTAAGTAGTTTGTAAGAAAAGTGCTAGCTTGTTTCATTTCAGCTTGACACAAACTGGAGTTATCTCAGAGGGAGATCACCAGTTGAAAAACTGCCTGCACAAGATTGGGCTGTGGACAAGCCCTGGGGCCTTTTCTTAATTAGTAATGGTTGTAGGAGGTCCCAGCCCATGGTGGGTGATATCACCCTTGGACTAATGGTCCTGGGTTCTATAAGAAAGGAGGTTGAGCCGGGCAGTGGTGGCGCACACCTTTAATCCCAGCACTTGGGAGGCAGAGGCAGGTGATTTCTGAGTTCAAGGCCAGCCTGGTCTACAGAGTGAGTTCCAGGACAGCCGGGGCTACACAGAGAAACTGTCTTGAAAAACCAAAAAAAAAAAAAAAAAAAAAAAAAAGAAAGAAAGGAGGTTGAGCAAGCCATGAGAATCAAGTTAGTCATCTGTGCTTCCCCATGGCCTCGGTATCAGCTCCTGCCTCCAGGTTCCTGCCCAGTTTAAGTCCCTGCCTTGACTTTCTCTGTGGACTGATTCAGGATTTGTAAGCCAAATAAGCCTTGTCCTCCCCCAGACGCTCTTGGTCATGGTGTCTGATCACAGCAATAGTAACCCTAACTAGGACAGAGTATGTATAGCCCTCCCCATGCTCTGGCTTCCTATGTTGTTATGTGATCTTCTTGTTTCTGCTTTCCTTATTGTTGGGACTTCATCTCCATTATGAAGCCTTCTGAAGAGACAAACAGATGCCGATGACATTCTCTTAAACCTCCAGAACCCAGAGCTAAATAAATACATATTTATAAGTATATAATAGCTTCAGTTATTTTGTTATGGTGATAGAAAAAGGGAATACCATAACTAAGGAGTCATAAAGAGAAATCTGGGGCTAGAGAACCCTGGATGAAAATGATAAGAAAGTCGGTTTATTTTCCTGGTGTAGACAGACCATTAGGGAAAGAGTCCAGGATAACATCTGAGCACGGGCTTTGAACCTTGACCTAGCCTAGCTATGTAGCTCCTCTAAGGCTCAGTGTCCCCATCTCTAGGGTGTTGCTCACAATGCATCTTACCTCAGTAGTTGGTTGTACTTGAGGAAATAATGCCTGTTTATGCATCCACAGCCTCACACAGCGTAACTACCAACCCTGAGGCTGCCTCGAAGCTCTCAAAGGCCATTATTGGGGGTACTGGTTGGGAACGTCAAATCTGGTGTGCTGTCTGAGTATTAAGCAGTTAGTGTATTTTATTCTTAGTTTGGCCATAGAAGAAATGTTTAAAAAGGACAAAAAAATGAATAAGGACAAGAAGCTGGATGTGAACAGTGTTCAAGCAGGAGCCCCTGAAGAGTCAGACATGAGGCTGAACAGTGGAGGAAAAACAAATGAAAGAGACAGCAAGGGTAAGATGGAGAGGGGGGGTTGCCGTGGGGGCTCTGTGTGGGAAGCAGGGGGCAGTGGTAAATTGAGAAAGGAAAGCTGCTGTCAAAGCAAGAACTGCACATGAAAGACCTAGGTCATTGCTGATGCTTGGCTGTCTGGTGAATGACATTACTCAGATCTGTACACCATTCATCAGATGCCTTTATGGTCTCTAAGAATAAGTCTTCTGGGGCTGGAGACATGGCTCAGTGGTTAAGAACACTGACTGCTATTTCAGAGGTCCTGAGTTCAATTCCCAGCAACCACATGGTGGTTCATAACCATCTGTAATGGGGTCCGATGTCCTCCTCTTGTGTGTCTGAAAACAGCCACAGTGTGTGTGTGTGTGTGTGTGTGTGTGTGTGTGTGTGTGTGTGTATCTTTTAAAATGTTAAAAAAAGAATGTCTTCCTTGGTGTAGATAGTCAATCTTTTGTTTCTTTTCTTTTCTTTTCTTTTTTTTTTTGCATTTTGATTTAATTAATTAATTATTTTGTTGTTGTTGTTGTTGTTCAGAAAATCCATTACAGGTTCTATCCAAAAATGAGGCTTTTCTGGTCCCAGAGTTCTTGGATACAGCCCAGTCCAAAGAGAAGGCCATTGGTTCCATAGTCAGCAACACACTTCATATGTCCACAGAAGACTCTGACTTTTCACAGCAGGTTAGTAGCATCCCCATGTTCTCAGAGAATACCATCCTTCCCAGACATGAAGTTAGCCCCAAGTCCTCATCAAAAAACAGTCAGCTGAAACAGGAAAACATTTCTAAAACTTTGGGCTACTCCAAGCAGACCAACTATAGCAATACCCCGAAGTCCTTGGCAAAAAGCACCCATCCCAAACAGGGGAGCACCCTCAAGCCAGCAGCAAACGATACCCATTACAGGGAGGCTGACATGCCTAAGTCCTCAGAAGACACCATTCAATCCAAGAAAGGTAACATGCTCAAGTCCTCAGAAGACACCATTCAATCCAAGAAAGGTAACATGCTCAAGTCCTCAGAAGACACCATCCAATCCAAGAAAGGTGACATGCCCAAGTCCTCAGAAGACATCATCCAATCCAAGAAAGGTGACATGCTCAAGTCCTCAGAAGACATCATCCAATCCAAGAAAGGTGACATGCCCAAGTCCTCAGAAGACATCATCCAATCCAAGGAAAGAGAAATCCCCACGTCCTTGCAGGACACCATCCAGTCTAAGGAAGGTAAAATCTACAAGCCCTTAAAAGACAGCGTCCAGTCCAAGGAAAGTGAAGTCCCCAAGTCCCCACAGGTCTCCATCCAGTCTAAGGAAGGTAAAATCTACAAGCCCTTAAAAAACAGCGTCCAGTCCAAGGAGAGTGAAGTCCGCAAGTCCCCACAGGTCTCCATCCAGTCAAAGGAAGGTAAAATCCACAAGCCCTTAAAGGACAGCGTCCAGTCCAAGGAGAGTGAAATGCCCAAGTCCTCCCAGGAATTCATCCAGTCCAAGGAGGATAAAGTCCACAAGCCCTTAGAAGACAGCACCCAGTCCAAGGAGAACAAACTCTCCAAGTCCTCCCAGGACTCCATCCGGTCCAAGGAAGGAGATATTCCCAAGTCCTCAGAAGACATCACCCAGTCCAAGGAAGAAATCACCATGTCCCCAGAAGTCACCCTCCAGTCCCAGGAAGGTGACATTATCAAGTTTTCAGAAGATGTGCAGTCCTGGGAGAGCAAAATCTCACATCTTGAAGCAGAAATAGAGACCCTGGAGGAAGGTTTGGTACGAGTGATCAAAGACAAGGAGGAATTTGAGGAGGTGCTCAAAGATGCTGGGGAGAAGCTGGTGGCTGTGGATTTCTCAGCCGCTTGGTGCGGCCCTTGCAGAATGATGAAACCACACTTCTACTCCCTGTCTTTGAAACATGAGGATGTGATATTCCTGGAGGTGGACACTGAGGACTGTGAGCAGCTGGTGCAAGACTGTGAGATCTTTCACCTCCCGACTTTCCAGTTTTACAAAAAAGAAGAAAAGGTGGGTGAATTTTCTGGTGCCCTTGTGGAAAAACTCGAAAAAAGCATTGCAGAATTAAAGTAATCATATGTTCTGAGAACAATCATCAAGTAGTAGATAGCTGATTTATTTTTAATTTGAAAAAAAAAAAAAGATCAAATAAGACAGAAGTGTTAGCCTAAATGGTTCTGCTTGTATATCAGAAACAGAAAGCCCACCTTTTATCTGAAGGAATCAAATCATGGAGTGGCCACGATTTTTTGTTGTTGTTGAAAAAAAAATAACACAAAATTAGATATTCCCTGGGTGGAGTTTGTAAGTCTCACATCTTCTTTTTCCATCTTGAAAGTCTTGCTCTTTGGGTATCTGCAGCAACACTGGAAATGCAGGCAATCGTCCTGTAGAAATTCATACCTATGGGGCAGTGGAAAGCTCTTGTCATATATTTTCGGGTGCTTACATGTCTTTAGGGGTTTTGATAGGATACTTCTGGAAACAAAGGGTTGGAATGAGTCACATGTCTTTTCTATTCTTTTGTACTAGGAGTGATAGAGTCCTGGGCACCAAGGCTGTTTCCAGTTTGTAGAGATCAGTTTACTAATCTTTGCTCACAGAATCTGAGAGAAAACTTTAAACCTGGATTCTCCGAGGCTCAAGTCTGAGCAATCACTGATGCCATGAGTGACACCCATGCCTTGGTAGAAAAGGGCTTGCATGGTCTGCTGGGAACGGGGTCGCTGATTCTTGTTCTCAGGGGTCTACGAGACCGGAGACCCAGGTCTGAACTGGGTGGTCACTTGGTCCAGAGGTTTTGTTCTTTAAGTCGTCTTGGAGGTTTAGTTGATACACAGTGCTAGTTCTAGGTAATAAGACAACTAGATGGGTCTGGCCAACTTCACTAACTTGTGAAACCCAGGAGTTACTTTGTGATGCCAGAAAGGACTTTGGGTCCCTTTGCTCAAATTATCATTGTTATTACTGATGTTGTTACTGCAACAAGAACATTTGACAGAGGCCCACCCTCAGTGAGTTTTAAGTGGTCAGTGCCATACTATTAATTGAGGCACTATAGCAGAGTTCTAGAGAGTAACTCATAAAAGTGAGTCTTTGCAGCTGTTGGACACTCTCATGTCCTTTGTGCATGCTGGCAACCATGTTCTGTTTTCTGTTGATTTCAAGTATTTTTTGAAATATGAAGTATTAGTGACCACCTTAAAGATCAGCATTCCCTCTGTAAAATGTGACAATCCAAAGTTTACACTAATTCAAGAATTGAGGCCAATCTTAGGGGCTGATTGTAGGTCTCTTCACTAGGAAAGGACTTATGCCCTCTAGGCCTCTGCTCCAGACCCTTGTGTGGCAATCTCCCTGGTGAAGCAGAGAGTGGGACAGCCCTACCATCTGGCACTGTGCACCCATGGCCCTCCTTAGAGACATTAGTCACGGGCTTCTTAGCAGCAGGGACAGCTGTGTGATAGCAGCAAAGAAAAAACTGTAAGCATTTGGCCTTCTTTCCAAAAGTGATTCAGAATGACCTACTAAAAGTATAAATGATAAGACACAAGCCAGGGACGAGGAACCAGAGCCACAGAAGGAATACTGCGTCACAGATAATTGCTCTGGTTAAGCGGCACATTTTATTCTGAGTTTTTTCATCACTAGGAGAGAAGAGGGAAACTCATAAATCCCAGATACTGTCACCTAAGACAGATAGGCTTTGGAATGTGCTTTGATTGGACAGAATCTAAATATGAGACATTGAGCAACTGAGGGTAGTCTTGATGGGCATTTCCCCTTTGATAACCCCAGTTCATACTGTGATAAACAGTTTTCATGTGTTTTTTCCTAATCTTCAGCAGAAGCTGGAGCTGTGGGAACAAAGCATTTTCATTTCTGAGTGAGAAGATGCCCTGTTCACAGTGAACGGATGTCTTTTCTGTTTTCCTGCAAATGGACTTTGAGTGTATCTCATCTGCTTTTTCTTCTAGTGAAGGAGACTTCCTCTGAAGTTTCTATTACAGTTTGTTCCTATTTCCCCTTGAATAGGACTAAATTTTATAACTGTCAGATTAGACACATGCCCAGAATCTAAAGAATTAACCCAGTCTATGCTCCTAGAATCCTGGATAGTGTACTGCCTGCAGTTCTTTTAAATGGTGCCATTTACAGGATCAGAGACACAGAGCTCTCTTAGGGAACTGTAGCACCGAAGACATTTCTGAAAACAGAATGCATAGGGCTAGGTTACTGTTATGGTTTGGATCCTCCAAAGGCCTGTGTGTGGAAGGCTTAGCTCCCAGACCCCAAACACTCCTGCGTTGAAATCCCCAGGTGAGGAAGCTACTTTGGGGGTAGGAGAAACTTGAGCACTTGGTGCCTATTTGGAAGAAGCGCACCATTGAGGTCATGTGCACCCTGGAATGACAATGTGTCTTTGGCCTTTTCCTGTCCATCTCCTCTGCTTCCTGATGGTCATGAGGTAAGGTGCTTTCTCCATTGCAAGGGTCCCACCATGATCTTCAACCTTACTTCGGACCCATAGCCACGGAGTCAGCTGACTATAGCTGAGCTTCTGAAGCACTAGTCAAGGAGAGGTGACCCCTCTTTTAAAACTGTTTCTCTTAGGTATTGGGCATGGCAGTAACAAGTCTAACAAAGTCACTGGGTTATCATAGGCAATGCCCTGAAAATAGCCCTAACAACCAGTGGGACCGTAGGTTTTAAAGGTGATTTGGGACTACCTGAATGGAAGTCCAGGTGAGAAGGCAAGCTCTATAGGCCCACCCAGCAGAAAGTGACGCTGTGGCTCAGTGTCTGATGATCTCATTTGCCCCAAAGCCATGCTACTGCCTTCTGCCTGTCACATGACCCACTTTAGTGCTGCTGCTTTAGGTCAAGGGTGACAATTGGATCGGCCTATCAGTGGACAGCCTGTGCTGATGGGAGACAGTGAGTCGTGAACTTAAATAATAAAATAAATGGAGAAATAGCTTTTAACCTCTGATGGAAGCATTTATAATGCAGGTCCCACCCAATCCTGCTGGCTGTGCATGACAAGAATCCCTCCACAGCCTTACAAAACAGCGGAAGGCTAATCATGGTAACACACGCCTTTAATCCCAGCACTCGGAGGCAGAGGCAGGGGGATCCAGGATTGTGAGGCCAGCCTGATCTACAGAGTGAGTTCCAGGCCAGCCAGGGCTACATAGTGACACTGTGTCTCAAAAATAGAATGAAATACTAAGAAAGGAGGGAAAAAGAAGGAAGGAAGAAAGGAGAAGAAAATCCTCTTAGAATCAGTAGGAAAACTCCACAAATCAGCAATATTTAGAGTAATATTCCCAAATCAATAATTTTTATATGATTTAGTGATCATTAAAAGTCAATGCAGGAAATGGGCATCATTTATGATAGTAACAGTATAAAATGCCTAGCAATAGTCCTTGAGAAAGATATAATAGGTCTGAATAAAGTGACACTGTTTTTCTCATTGGAACAATGTAATTTTAACTGATGTCTCAATCGTATGTTTGAAAGAATAGAACAACAACTTACTTTAATTCACTGAGTGAAATGGGCATAAAGTCTTAAATGTAAAGGATGCAAGGAAGGTTTGCCCTGTCAGGTAGCTAAGTATGTAACTGAATTAGCAATTATGAGACAATGGTATTGATGATGAAGAAAATAAGGAGACAGAATAACAAGTATTCAGATCTTGGCATTAATAACCTAGAAAAAAATGTGCTTCAACTTTAATGGACTGTTGAGTGGGTTTTTTCCTAGAATGTTGTGTAGTAAAAGCCTACTGTTTGAAGGGAAAATCAGTCTATATTCCACTTGCATACCACCATAAATGTAGTTTGGATTAAGGTACCCAACTAACATATGAAATCATAAAAGCCGGCTGGTGGGTAGGAGGAGCGACTTTTAACCACAAATGTCATAAATGAGTTTGGGCATATACAAAACCCAGATTATCCATGATAAAATATAAACAAAATTAATTGTAATAAAAATCAGAAGGAATACTTCCTAAAGTGTCGGCTCTTTGCCGGCAGGTCCAGGCGAGAGGAGAGAGCCTGGTCCAGCCGAGTCTGTCCGGGGCTGAGCAGGATGGTGAGTGTCGACAGCCCAAAAGAAACACACCAGGCTGGGAGTCTTGTCAAAGCAGGAACTCAACTTTATTGTATCAGCCCCTCGATTATATAGAGAAGGCAAAAGGGGTGGGCACTTAGATATGGGGAGAGATGACGTAGGAGGCGGGGAAGGGGAAGAGGAAGAGGTAACTGACAGGGCCAATAGCAAAGCTCCACATCAGGTGTTTTTCCCACAACTGAAGTTGACTAACACCCCAAGAACTGGCTGCTCTCTCAGCACCATTTTCTTCTTCATGCTCAGTTCCTCTGTTTAGAACTTTTGCCTGGATGTAAGGTTGTGTAGCATTCGTGAGTCACTGTAGGTCAAGTTCCATTCGAGAGGCCAGGATCGGGTCCAGTGTCTATCAGGTTTCTGCACTAGCGTGAGCTAGAAGTTAGTGATAGAGCAACACACTTGCTTCTAAGTGCCAGGCTGCCGCTCTCGGAGCTCTCTCCCTCAGGAACATCTTCAGAGTCTGTCATGATTGTGGAGTCAGGACACCAAGCGAGGGGCACAACTCATCACACATAGGAGGGAAACTTGTGGCCTTGGCTTCCGCAAGAAGAGAGATTGACTAAAGGCCAACTGGGCTAGCAAGACGGCTCACCGGCTGAGAGGGCGGCTTGTACAAACCTGCTGACCTGAGTTTGATCCCTGGAATCCACACAGGAAGGTGACAGCTTCTGAATTCTAAAAGTTGACCAACAAACATGAACCATGGCAAACGTGCCTGTGTGCACGAGTGCACATTCTCAAGTGTCCTTGGTAGGCTAGAGGTGTTTTTTTTTTGTTTGACTTTTAGGAATTGATGGGTCTGGTAACATCTTGGGTTTTGATTTAATACAGTTTCTTGTTTCCTGGTTTTTACTACTTTAGTCAGGTTGCAATTTCATGATCAAGCAGTACTTTATTTAATTTTTAGGCATGGCCTTATTATATATAGTCTAGGCTAGCATCAAACTTTGCTGTGGAGCCCAGACTGCTCTTGTCTCAGACTTGAGATCATCTTGACTTACCCACCCAGGTGCCACAGCTGCAAGCCTGTGCCACCCCAGCAGCAAACACTGCTCTTGGCCATTGTCCTTGGGACAATAGCTTCTTGACCTGACCCTGAGTTCTGTTGACCTTCAACTCTACCTTGCTTGAATAGTTAAAGTTTTTTTTCGAGACAGGGTTTCTCTGTGTAGCCCTGGCTGTCCTGGAACTCACTCTGTAGACCAGGCTGGCCTCGAACTCAGAACTCCGCCTGCCTCTGCCTCCCAATGCTGGGATTAAAGGCATGTGCCACCACTGCCCAGCTGAATAGTTAAGATTTTAAAAAGTCTAATGGGATTGCCTGTTCTGTAAAAGATCTTATGCAATAGTTAAAAAAAAGAAATCAAAAAGTGTCATTAAAATGCCTTGCATCAGGGTAAAGGGCTCATTTTGTTTAGGCATTTTAGAGGGAGACAGAGGAGGGGGCTCAGGAGAAAGAAGGAATAGAGCTCAGTGCCAGTGGGACCAGGACAACTGCTGGCCTTGTGATGATAGGGGTGAAGACTCTGCCACCATGGAATTTTCTGGATCGGAGTCACATTCTTTTGATGGTAACTCTTGTTCCTTTGATGGTAACACTCTTGGGGATGGCTCTGGGTCTGTGGGAGACTTCTGTCTTCAAGAGACGTGCTCACGATTGTCAGCAGGAGGCTGTGGACTGTCAAGCAGGGGCTCTTGATTCCCCACAAGCATCATGTCTGCTGTATCCCCTTCTGTCCCAGCAGGAAACTAGGATAAAATCATTGGGCTCATTGGTCAGTCACATTTACACAGAATCCTAGCAGGCAGTGTTTCTGCTGCAGGCATGGTTATCTGCCATTTGGATCTGGCCTGAGTCCTGAAGCTCATTTAAACAGAGGCCTTTCTCCTCCCAGGTTGTTGATGGGGGTGGCATGTAGAAGAATAGTTTACACTTCCCAAATTCACAGAGACAAAACTGGGTGTATTGGCACATGTGTATAGTTTCAGCACCCAGGTGCTTAAGGCATACTGGGATATAGGCTGTCTTTGGGGATAGGTATTTTTCTTCTGCTCACTTATATAAAAAGGAAATTACATATAATAAACAAGAATGAAGTACTTTAGAGGGCTCTGCTACTCACTGCTTTGAGTCTAAGGACTAACAACTGTTAGAACATATCAAACCCACAGGGACTGAAACAAAGGGTAAAAAATCTGGCCCAGGGTCAAGGATGCTCTACCTGACTTTAGCCAGATGTTCATGATCAAGAATGTTCTAGCTGACTTTGACTTTAACCAGAGGTTTTTCATTCTAGCTAGATGTCCAGGGTCCAGGATGTTCTAGCTGACTTTAGCCAGAGGCTCTGCATTCTAGCTGGAAGTTCTGGTTTCATATTATGATCTAAGAACAGAGATAAGTCAGTAGATGTTCAACTGTTTAGAGATGAACTATGTGAGTGATCCTGGGTAGTGTAAGCTAGGCAGTATGCCCAGTGCTTTGGTTGCCAGTGACATGAGCTGTATCCACTACTTTTCTGCTTAATTGTGCAGAAACTCATGAAAAGAAAATTAATGAAGGAAAGATATATTTTGTCTCATGGTTTCAGGAGAGACAGCCCACCAAGGTGGGAAACTTACCCCATATCAGGAGGAGTGTGAGCTGACTCGTCACATTGCAGCAGGTGACCAGGAGCAGAGAACTATGGGGCAGAGCCAGAAGTGGATGTAATATTCAAAGGCCCACTCCTACTGTAGCTCCTCTAGCTGACTGTTACCTCCTGATGATTCAACAACCTTCTGGAACAGCATTGGTAGCTGAGGACCAGACATTCTACCATACACACTTATGTGTGTGTGGTATGTGTGGTGTGTGTGTGTGTGTGTGTGTGTCTGTCTGTCTGAGAGAGAGAGAAAGTGCATGTGAGAGAAAGAATGTGTGTGTATGTGAGTGTAAGAGTGTGTGAGAGTGTGTGTATGTAAGAAAGAGTGGGTGTGTATATATGGTGTGTGTGCGCACATGTATGTGAGTGTGTGAGAGAGTGTGGAATGTGTGTGTGTGAGAAAGTGTGAGTGTGTGGGAGGTGGGGGCAACTTCAGATTTAAACCTTAACACAAAACCAACCTAAACCCGGTCCAGCAAAATTAGAGTTTTATCAAATCTTGAAATTGGAAATTCTTTTAAAATTGTTTTATTACATTTTATTCCCTTTGTGTGCATATAGGGACGTGTGTACCATGGTGCATGTGTGGGGGTCAGAGGACAACTTATAAGAGTCAGTTTTCTCTCTCCTTTTTTTTTTAAAGATTTATTTTTATTTATATGAGTACACCATAGCTGTCTTCAGACACACCAGAAAGGGTATTGGATCCCATTACAGATGGTTGTGAGTCACCATGTGGTTGCTGGGAATTGAACTCAGGACCTCTGGAAGAGCAGTCAGTGCTCTTAACCACTGAGCCATCTCTCCAGCCCCGAGTCAGTTTTCTCCTTCCATCACGTGGGTCCCAGGGATCAAACTTAGGCTGTGCATCAGACTTGACAAGCAAGACCCATTCAGCCATTTCCCCGGTCCTCAAACAGCCAGGATGTTCCCACTTCTCAGGTCTGCCCTCCACCTTGATTTTATCATTAGTTGCAGTGGCTCGTGATCAAATACAAATTGAACCTTGCTCACTAATTACCTCAACAGACATCCCAATTCTGGCCAGCTGGCTCATGTGCCAATCCCTGAACTAGTGTGTATTTGGAGGAGTTGAGATACTTGGATTTGTCAGGCTTAGGCATTTGTACAAGCCTAGACTATGACCAATCCCATCAAACCAGATAAGTGGATGGGAGATGACTTTGGAAAGTGGCAGGAAGGAAGCAATGATGTGAACACAGGCATATTGATCCAGGAAATGTCTTTGAACATCGCTGCATTAGACTCAGAGCCCACACTAATAACATACCAGAGTCTTACAAATCCCCATGAAAAGCCAAGTCTATTGAGGGCTGTTTATCTGTCCAATTCTTGTTAAGCACATCACCTTATTTCACTTTTATTCACTCTGATTTCCTTGAGTCTGTAATTATACAGCCTTAAGATAGTATCTTAGTCAAATGACAAATTATGATACTAAGTAACTTTCCCTAAAATTGGCATAATGGATATGAACAGAAATGGAACACGAAACATTGCATTAGTCCATTTTATGCTGCTATAATAGAATACCTCACACTGGGTACTAAAAAGCAAACAAACAAAATACAAACAAAATGAAAGACCTCAGCTGTTCAGCCTCTGGCACCCCACAACATGGCAGAGAAGGAGAAACAGAAACATCATCCCAGAAGGAACCACGTGTATCGTGTATCGTTGTCTTGTTCTGTAATGGCCTGCTCTCATGAGAATTAACTCACTTCATGAATATGCTGCACCTATGGCCTTATCTCTCAGAGGCCCCACACCTAAGCATCTCAATCGCCACACCCTCCGACTTACCACTTGACTAACAACATACTTAAACCGTAGTAAACTGTGACCCAGAAAAGATGACCAGAAAAGTATCACAGATGTGAATGGGGAAGACAAGTTGGGTGTGCTCTTCCAAACAGTGCCTTTGAAACTTACTCTCTACATCTGCAGAGTTTAATGTAGAAGTGGGGTTCTGTTCTCTTTCAGTGTTTACACTTCAGTTCTTTTGAGGTAGAAATGGTTATTCCAAATAAATTTTATGCAGCCCAAACTTGCAAATGATGCTACATTGTTACTTAGAATTCTATTGTTATTTTTAGAGCATAATTTTATGTTTCCCAGACTTTTAAAGGGATCTATGAAAGACTGCATTCTGTGTATATAAAGTAACAAAGAGGTGACCAGACAGTTTGGTGGGTAAAGGTGCTTGCTGCCAAGACTGACGACCAGAATTTGGTCTCCAGGACCCGCCTGGTCGAAGGGGAAAAAATCTACTTCTGTAAGTATTTCTTTGACCCCACACTCATACATACATATGTGAGTACACACACACACACAGACACACACACACACACACATACACACAAAGAGAGACAGACAGAGAGAGAGAGAGAGAGAGAGAGAGAGAGAGAGAGAGAGAGAGAGAGAGATATTTGGGTAATCATTCTGTACACTGTGTGAAGGTCTGTCTCTGTCCTTCCTCACCTGTCTAAGGAGTTCTCTGATTGGCTCAATGCCTACAGCTAGGCACACACACACACACACACACACACACACACACACACACCCTTTGCTGCCTTCCCCTCTGAAAGCCACAACACTGGGGTGTTTGAAAAGCCAAGCTAAATGTGAGGCTAATGACTGCTCAGTCAATATCTTCCACTGACCTTAGACAGAGGAGGAAGTCACTGGCCAGCTAATGATTCTTGGTTTTAAAGTGGAGGTGGAGCTGGCAGCTTTCCCATGGAGTGCTGTAAAAAGGCTTCTCTTAAATCATGCCATGTAACAGTGGTCAGACTGTGTAGTATTGCCTTGCTGTTAGAGAGCTGAAAAACAGGAATTCACATAGCTTCTTTGTGTTGTAATTCTACTTCCGTGGGTGTGAGGGTCTGCTCTCCATGTTCATTTCCTTAATGACCCAGGTCTTGTCCTGCCAGACTGAAGTCATTGTATGATAAAGATCCTTCTTCCTCCCCATCTCTTCTAGTCCTTTCTCTCTTTTCCTTTTGTTCTTGCCTTTTCTTCTCTTCTGTTCCCCTTTCCCTGTCTCCCTAGGACTTGCTTTAGCCCAGGCTAGCCTGAATTCAAGATATCCCCCCTGCCTTAGCCTTCCAAGTCATAAGGGTTACAGGCACATAATATGTTCAGCTTGGTGGAAGTGTTTGGGAAGGATTAGGAGGTATGGCCTTGGAGCAGGTGTGTTACTGGGCACAGGCTTTGAGGTTTCAAAGCCTGCTACATTCCTGGTCATCTCTCTCTCTCTCTCTCTCTCTCTCTCTCTCTCTCTCTCTCGTGCTTGTGGATCAAGGTGTAAGCTCTCAGCAACTGTTCCACGGTCATGCCTGCTTGCCTGCTGCCATTCTCCTCTAACCCTCTGGAACTGTGCTTTCCTTTGTAAGTTGCCTTGAGCATGGTGTTTTATCGCAGCAATTGAAAAGTAGCCAAGACAACACCAGTACTCATCTCTCCCTGGGATTCCAGTGTTTTCCATGCTTCAAGGGAACCTTCAGATTAAGTCCCCGGCACTCACGACCCACTTTTTAGTGTGTGGTTTTCCTCAGAAGGATCCAAACCTCCTGACAGAGAGTCCCCTTCCGAGCCATCTGCTGCAAGCCCTAGTTCCTCATTGAGGCAGGCCTCAGTGTGGCAGGGTTGAGGATGGGGTCTAGTGCAGGGGTTTGGTCACGGCAGTAGAGTACTAAGATGAATTAATCCTGCTCTCTGGAGAATGGACCATCTACTGTGGGAGTTCAGCCCTGCCTGTTCTCTTCTGCGCATTTCTGTCTCTTCCACTCTCTGTATGCTTGGCCCAGATCCAGAGCCTTGCCGATTTTGTTCTTCCAAGCTCCCAGAAATGTGAGCCAAAGCAAACTCTTTATAAGTTACCCAGCTTCAGGTATTTGGCTATTGTAACAGAAGATGAAACATTAAAGAGAAACAAACAAAAAAGACAGGTATGCACATGAACTAATAATTACAAAGTAAATAATACTAACATACTTACAAATGGCAAGTATTTATGACCAAGTATTTAGAAATAGCTTGTTCGATTTTTCACAACTTGGCATGGGCAAGCGCCTCATAAGAGCCTCACTTTTTGTTTTATTAGCTCATTTTATTAGCCTCATTAAAAATATTTTTATCTGGCTGGTCATGGTGACACACACCTTTAATCCCACCACTTGGGAGGCAGAGGCGGGCAGATCTCCATGAGTTTGAGGCCAGCCTGTGAGCTCCAGGACAGCTAGAACTATATAATAGACCCTGTCTCAAAAAAACCCCAAACATTATGTGGATGAATGTTTTGCTCGTATCTCTGTGCATTGTGCCTGGTGCCTAAGGAGGCCAGTAACTGCTGAGCCATCTTTTTGATCCCTTACTGACCTCATTTTAATGATAGGGTTGAACTTAGCCCTGGACTCTTGGTCCACAGGCTATTGCTTAAGCCCATCATACTTGAGGCAAGAAGATCTACTGGTGATAAGACTTCAAAGACACTGTTTCTTTCTTTCTTTCTTTCTTTCTTTCTTTCTTTCTTTCTTTCTTTCTTTCTTTCTTTCTTTCTTTCTTTCCTTCTTTCTTTTTCTTTTTTTTTTTTCTTTTTTTTTTCTTTTCGAGACAGGGCTTCTCTGTGTAGCCCTGGCTGTCCTGGAACTCACTCTGTAGACCAGGCTGGCCTCGAACTCAGAAATCCACCTGCCTCTGCCTCCCAAGTGCTGGGATTAAAGGTGTGCGCCACCACTGCCCGGCCAAAGACACTGTTATAAAACTAAATTATTAAATTTGTGCTAAGCAACTGTGGCAGACATTTTTATTCTTTTATTGTAGTGAAATATGCCTTAACTATTATAAATGTACAGTCCAGTAATGTTAAGAACATTCACACCATTGTACAATTAATCTCTACCTCTGCATCATGTAAAACATGACTTTACACCCCCCCCCCCATAACCCCTGGGAAACACATTCTGAACTCAAGGTCAGCCTGGTCTACAGAATAAGTTCCCGGACAATCAGAGGGCTGTCCAACCTCCAACTCCCAAAGCATCTGAATGAAGAGATTCAATTTGATTGTAGATATAAAGGACCAACAAAAGTATATCTTGAAGGACATATATAATAATGAATATTTTGTTATTGTTTGGTTAAATAGAATTAAGTGTCTAACAAATCATATCATTTAGTTCTTGTAGATAATAATAAATATGTATTGGATTATTGATACTTTATAGACAAAGCCATAGAGTTTAATTATATAATCACACAGGGTGCCATTAAGTGATGGGGTCCTAGATATACTTACAACATCTTATACTTCTTATACAGTTGTATAAGAAGGCTGTGACCAGTCAGGCAATGTGTCAAGGAAGGCTTCAATGTTCATTGACATTTTCTGTCCTTTCTCATTGAATTTCTTTAAGAGCAACTGTACTTGTGGGAGAAGTGTTGCCAGTTCAGACAGTGATGGAGGCTCTTTGCAGCCCATCTGAGAGTGGCGGGCTGAGCCAAAGGACAAGGTGGAAGCAAGAACTAAGGATGGATTCCGCAGACATTTAGTAAATCATAAATGTTTAGAGGGCAGATGAGCTACTCGAGGTTGTTTCCCTACATCCCTGTAACTTGGTGAGGAAGGGAGAGATGGACCTTCACCTACTCTTGCCAGATGTATGTGTTGCTATGATCTTTTAAATAACCAGAGTGTCAATATTCTTGATCCAGCGGTCCCACCACTGGATGTCTTCCTGTGGAAACTGAGGTATCCTGTGCTCATATATGTGCTTAAGGTTCTTCACTGCAATGCTATTTACTGCTTTAGAAAAAGAGGCACATTAATTGACATGTTCATCAATAAGGCACAGTGATCTATCCCATGAATTCAGCCGGCAAAAGATGAGGAGGCATGCCAGCGGACTGTCCAGCAAATGCCGAGATACTGCTGGCTCAATAAAACAATTATGGAGCTCCTTTTTAATTTTTAAAAATATATTTTATTTTATGTGAATGTGTGTTCTGTGCCTGGTGCCTGGTGCCTGAGGAGACTAGAAGAACCTGTTGGGTCTCCTGGGAACTGGGGTTAAGGATGGTTGTGAGTGGCCACGTGGGTATTGGGAACCAAACCTGGGTCCTCTACAAGAGCAGCAAGTTCTCTTAACCACCAAGCCATCTCTCCAGCCCCAAAATTCTTATAAAGGCTATCAATGATCACAACTAGACATAATTTTGTAAGAAAGTTGGGAAATGACCCATAACATGGCAGGTGACCTTGGCTACCCTGGTACAGTGAGAGATGTGAAATAAATTCTTATTTACATACCATTGGATTATGAAATTTATTACATAGGCACACACTGCTTCTAAAGTAGAAGAGATAAACAAAAGACATATTCTTTAATTTTTTTTTAAAGATTATTAATCTAGTTTTAGCCAGTTCACCTGGTCACACAGAAATGTCTTCAGGGTTTGTCTTAGTTAGGGCTTACTGCTGTGAACAGACACCATGATCAAGGCAACTCTTATAAGAATAACATTTAATTGGAGCTGGCTTACAAGTTCAGAAGTTCAGTCCATTATCATCAAGGTGGGAACATGGCAGCATCCAGGCAGGCATGGTGCAGGAGGAGCTGAGAGTTCTACATCTTCATCTGAAGGCTGCTAGGACAAGGGTATTAAAGCCCACACCCACAGTGATACACCCACTTCAACAAGGCTACACCTCCAAATAGTGACACTCCCTGGGCCAAGCACAGGGTTCTTTTTTCCAATCTCCTTTTCAGCCTTGACTACTAATTTCATGGTGAGGCTTCAGTTTGCCTTTTCTGGGAATCTTGTTTCTCACAAATACACTACAATAAGCCCAGGCATAAATCGGCTGTCACACAGTTGTGTGTTCCTGTGATTCTTCTGGCCTCGTCTCAGGTGGTCATCATCTCTGTAACCATCTACTTAATGGATGCTTCTTCTCATTCCGCCCTCAGCAGCCCTGCCACTCTGCAGGAGAATGTCCCCAAGTCCTGTCCATCACGACATAGTCCCTGTACCATTCAGATAGTACAACCAGGAGGGAACCTAGGGATGGGAATTGGGTGCTGGTAGACTCTTTTGGGGGAGAGCTGGAGAGGCAGGATCTACAGGAGACTCTCTGGGACAAGACTAAGGTAATCCCATGGGGCACCTGTCACCCTGCTCTGTAACTGACATGCCTTTGTTCCCTTGATCAGGAGGCAACAGTCATCGCTTCTTGTGGTCATGGGTCTTGTTGACCTTGCAACAGTTAACTGTCCCTTGATAGCCAGGAAACCAAAACATGTATTTCACATGAGTTTTTGTGTTCTTGTTCCAGCAGGAAAACAACTGGAGGAGACAGAACGTAGCTCATTGGTTGAAATAGCGAGATGGTTTGATTAAGATGTCCTCAGTAGTCTTAGGCATCTGGATGTTTAGTCGTGAGCTGGTGTTGCTGTTTGGGTTGAGGAGTGTGTCGCTGCAGTAAAGGACCTTGTGCCACCTTGAGTTTGCTGTCTGCTTCCTGCTTGCAGTTCAGGAGGTTCGTTCTCAGCTTCTAGCCGTAGCCACCGCACCTCTGCTCTTCCACCATGGATTCTTATCGCCCTGGAACTGCAAGCACAAGCAAACCCCTTTCTAAGTTGCTTGGTCATGATGGCTTAATTACAGCAATAGAAAAGGAACCAGTTCAGCACACTTGATGGTCAGAATCTCAGCTGCATAAAGTTGACCCCTGAAGCTCAGGAAAGAATCACCAAAGGCTTTGAGAATGGCAAACCGGTTTGACACGTCTCCCTAGCTCTTCTCCTCCTTGACCACACTTCCCTGCTGACAACACTAGTTGTAGCTAGTGATTATTTAAAACAGTTTCCTGAGGCTCGGTATGGCGGTCTCCTTTTCCCAGTGTGTTGGGTGATTGCATCTGCACCATCCTGTCACCGCATGTGCTTCTGATGGATCTGTTTCCAGTTCAGCTCTCCTGCAGAGCATCCCATCATTTTCTCAACATTGTTCCACAGACATCTCAAGAGCATCCTAGCTACGGTCTAACCTGATCTTGTCATCCCTCTATCCCGGCCCTGAGGTCTCTCTCCACGGATGGCACCGCTCACCTGTGTGAGCCGGAAGTTCTTATTAGCCCTCACTGCCTCATTCCCCTTCCCACCTTACTGATTACCACCCTAACCAGCAACAGATTGGTTACTGGTCCTACATGAGATCCACGGTTTTCTGCATCTCCACAATTCCTACCCTGCTTCATGCTACCACCCCCGTAATAGCATCCAGTGAACTGCAGCAGCCCCTGAACTGGTTCTCCCTGTTCACTCACTTTAACCCAGTCTCCACAGTGCTTCTAAGACACCATTGTTGGGCTGCAGATGTGGCTCAGAGGTGAAGACTGTGCACTACCCCAGCAGAGGACCAGAGTTTGGTTTCCAGCACTGTGTCATGAGGCTATGACTACAGCTCCAGAGGAACTTATGCCATCTTTTGGCATCCTGGGATGTTGGAGATTGGTACTAATGCTTTGATTCAGTTGGGAATCTGTGTGTCCAAATGTCCCCAACTGGTTTTTTGATCGATCAATAAAGATCCCAGTGGGCAATGGTTGGGTGAAGGGAGATGGGTCAGGACCCTTAGAGTTTTGCAGGCGAGGGGGGAGGAGAGGGAGAAATTGCCATGAGAGGGTGAGATAAAGATGGACGTAGGAGCTGCAGGAGATAAAGGCAACCAGCTTTGTGAGATTTCGGGTAAGTAGCCACTGGCCGACTGGGCCTAGGGCAGCAGGTAGAGGATTAGAAGTTCCCAACCTTTGAGCTAGATGACATACTAAAAATAAGCTAATATGTGTGAGTCTTTCATTCGAGGATCCAAAGATTCCCTGGGTAGGAAGGTGGCTGGAGGCACGACCCGCCTGAACATAAAGCATAGTAGCACAAAACTCTCGCTACACTAGGGTACTTGCACATGTGTGTACACACAGAGTTTTTTAAAAACCCTGCGATGGCTCCTCATTTTCAAATCATTAGCATGTTTTAAAACAACCTACGTGACAGTATACCCACTGGGAGACACACCTGACGTCAGACTCACAGCACTTCCACTTGCCTGCCATGACTGACTGTGTCCTCACACAGTGAACCCTTCCTTCCTTAAATTGCTCTCCTCAGGTATTTTGTCACAGCAGCAGAAAAGCAAAGGCTACCTCTGGCCTTTCGGCTTCCTCTCCTGATCCTACTTCTGTATTTATCCAATGTGATAGCATGTCTCCTTTATTGATTTAGAATGCGCCTGGCTTATGTCCTCCAGCCGAGTCTTCACATAAGCCCCCCAGCCCCCGGCCTTCAGTACACATCTCTCATCACTCCTACAAGAGCTTTTTCTCTAGACTCTCACATCAGTTACCACTGGCCACTCCCGTATTACCCAGATTTCTCACTTCTTCTGTTTCCTGAAATTTAAATAAAATACTAATTATTCCACCTTTGTCTCTTATGGGTTGAATGTAAGGCTGCAGGTGGAAGTAATGTCTCAGCATTTGTCTCCTGCATCTACCACAATGCTAGGCAAATAGCAATACTGTAAAATCTAACGCTGATTACATAACAGTACTGGGCGCTGTTCCAAGCCCTTCTTGTGTAGTAGCCCATTTGATTATTGTGACAAATCTGGAATGTAAGCCTTACTGTCTCACTTTACAGATGTCAAGTTAGTAAAGGACGACGTAGTGAGTTGCTAAGATAACAGAGTAGAAACCAGGGCTCGAACCAACCAGTTCGGACCTATGTTTGTACTTTTACTGATTCTATTTTATTAATCTTAATGTTTATTAACATCATGTCCTTCAAAATGCTCACTGACTCACTCGTGAGCAAACTCACTGTTATAAATCATGTCTACAGGGAAGGTTAGTTTACTCGCAGAGAAGGAATCCTTTGGATGGATTGTTCGAGACAGGATCTTGCAGTGTAGTCCAGGCTAGCCTCAGTTTTGCAGTTCTCTAGTTTCAGTTTCTCAATTGCTGACACTTATATGTGTACACCAACATACCCAGATAAAGCAGGTGTCACTTGTACAGGCAACCTTGAATAGACAGTCAAACCCATAAGAGAGAATCTGTCTGCAGGTGAATTCTGTTAGTAATTCATTCCAGTTGAAATAACAAAGCCTTCATGTCTCTTGAGGCTCATAAAAATTTAGAGAACTGTGCCTAAAGAATATCTGAGCCGGGCAGTGGTGGCGCACACCTTTAATCCCAGCACTTGGGAGGCAGAGGCAGGGGAATCTCTGAGTTCGAGGCCAGCCTGGTCTACAGAGAGTTCCAGGACAGCCAGGGCTACACAGAGAAACCCTGTCTCGAAAAAAAACCAAAAAAAAAAAAAAAAAAAAAAGAATATGTATCTGTTTATACATATGTATTTATACATGTGTATTTAAGGATACTGTATCAGTCAGGGTTCTCTAGAGTCACAGAACTTATGAAATGTCTCTCTATATTAAGAGGAATTATTGGAATGACTTACAGTCAGCAGTCCAACTAGGTCAACACTAGCCAGCTGTGAATGGGAAGTCAAGAATCTAGTAGTTTCTCAGTCCCATGAGGCTGGGTGTTTCAGCGGGTCTTCTGTATTAGCTGGAATCCTGAAGAAGTAGGTTTTAACGGATGTGCTGGCTAGTAAGTGCAAGCAGGCGAAGAAGAGTGAGTCTTCCTTCTTCCAATGTCCTTATGGAGGCCTCCAAGAGAAGATACGGCCCAGATTGAAGGTGTGTACCACCATGCCTCCACCTAACCTAAACTTATCTTTACTTGGAATTTGCTCTGTCTCAGGCTGGTCTTGAACTCAGAGACCTGCTTGCCTGTCTCTGGGATTAAAGGCATGTACCTCCTTGCCTGGGCCCAAGCTTTTCGTGGCCACTATGCCTCAAGTTCCAGGTCAAAAGCCTGTGTCATCCAGGCGCATGATCTGGATCACAGGTGAGCCCTCCGTTTCGGAATTGTAATTCATTCCAGATATAGTCAAGTTGACAACTGGGAATAGCCATCATAGAGACAAAAAAGACCGTTCTCTGTTGCCTGAATCAATCTAAGAAAATGAGCATTAGGACCCAGGTTTTACCCTCTGCTAAATACTAGAAGCTAATTAGTTTTAAATTTTTCCTGGACTACTGTGGACTGTCATTTATGGTGGCTGTGAAGAGTCAAAATACAGTATCTAGGGCAGGAGAGGTGACTCAGCTTTTGAGAGTACACCTTCTTCTGGTCTCCATAGGTAAGGTCCACAAACATGCAGGCATTCATACACACACATAAAATAAGGAAATCTGTTAAAAAATACATACAGTGTAAAATGGGGCAATGTTCTCCCTCCTGACTTAGCTCTAATATTGACAATGAATGCTCTCACCTGTTTCCGTTTCTGTATCTAACAACAAAAGTCAACACTTGCAGGCTGCTGTAAAGTTGAGCAGTGTGCGATGTTTGAAGAGTTCTTTGTACTACAACAAAGATACTAATAAATGTCAAGGCTCAAGTCTCATAAGCAGTATGCTAGTTTATTAGGGACAGATGATTCAGGAGCAGTATTGATGTCCTAATAGTAATAAGCAGACTAATTCTAACAAGCTGCATAACACATGCACGTAACACATCTTAGATTGTCATTTAAATTCTTATGGTAGCTCTTCCTTCTCCTTTCTTTTCTTTTCTTTTCTTTTCTTTTCTTTTCTTTTCTTTTCTTTTCTTTTCTTTTCTTTTCTTTTCTTTCTTCCTCCCTCCCTCCCTCCCTCCCTCCCTCCCTTCCTTCCTTCCTTTCTTTCTGACATAAGGTCTCACTATGCAGAGGTGGATACCCTAAAGCTAGGTTGGCCTACCCTTTATGCCTCTACTTTCTGAGGGCTGGGATTAAAGGCATGCACCCCCACCATGCCTGGCTTGTTATAATTCATTCATATATATATATATATGCATATATATATATATATATATATGCATATATATATATCTTGTTAAATTTTTTAGTAACACTAAGAATCATTGGATTTCAGTGGTAAATAACATAAATAGGAAGAAGTTTCTGTAACTTACCCAGTTCAGGGTTCACATTAAACCACGGTGAGTGGACAATCACAGTCTCATTGTAGAGTTGCTGGGAACTTCTGCATGCTCTCCTGTTGACCGGCTATCGGCACACTGAGAGTGCCTATGCTTTTTAGTAAGAGGTGTCTAACCAGCTGTGAAGTGGTTGTTTAGCCAAGGAGTTTGTCCATAGAACAGTTCTTAGGCAAACTTGGTGCTGGAGTTTGTCAGGACTCTTGGATTTTCAGTTCAGAATGAAATAGATGTGCAGCACTATCCTATGGACTGGTTATCAAACACAATTTTTTTAAAAAAACTAAATTAAACCCACAAGCTGTCTTTCAAACTATATATTTTTGTATTCTTTAAAATTGACATTTCAAAATAATTTTTGTGGATAAAAAGAATTCAAAGTGACTTAGGTTTGGCACTGTCTTCTATGAGCTCTTCTGGGATGGGGATGGGGTAGGGGTGTAGACCCTCAAGTTCTTAAACTGTGGATTGTGTGCCCCTAGGGGGTCATGTAACTGACTGTTGGGGTTGGGGAAAGTTTGACAACAGCAAAAGGCTTCTGAATGTGCAACAATCAAATATAAATCAAAATCAAATGCGTGGTAAACGCAGAGGATTTGTGTAGGGGCTCATCTGTGTTGCATTGTGGGTTATCACTGTAGCCTTGGTTCTGAACAGGTCATGTGCACTTTGTTCTGGGTATGCTGTCTTGCCACATAGGGCTACTGATGCTGCCTGAAACACCTTCGCTCAGATGTGAGATTTCTGTGTTATGAATTGCAGAGCTTTTTTATTGTACAGTTTTCTAGTCTTTTAAGAGATTATTTTTAATTATGTATACTTGTTAGGGTCTGTGCATATGAGTGCAGGTGCCCTTAGAGGCCGGAAGCATTGGCTGTCCCTGGAGTAGGAGTTACAGGCAGATGTGAGCAGCCTGCCCTGGATGCTGGGAACAAAATTCGAGTCTTCCTCAAGAGCAGTATGTGCTTTTAACCACTGAGCTATCTTTTCTGCTCCCAGACTTCTACTCTTAAAAGACATAATGGCTTAAGGAAAAATATTTTCCTATTATTGTTTCTTAACAGATGTCAAATTTAATACATCTTTGGATTGTGTGGTGTTAGAATTTTTTATTTTAAAAATTGCAGTTTGGGTTACTGACTTGCATTTCATTAAAAAAAATTACACAAAAAAATTTCGCTGGTGATTGGGATAGAATTTCCAACTATTTTTGAAATGTTTCCAAACCTACTTTTTTTTTTTTTTTTTTTTTTTTTTGCCACTTTGCACTAGGTATTTGTATAAAATGATTCTCAGCATTGGTAATTATAAAATCAAAATAGCAGTCAATTACAAAAAAAAGTTGTGTTTAGCCAAGAATAAATAATTTCTATGTAGAAACGAACAAGCAAATCTATCTCATTTGTATACAAGCTCGCTTTTGTTTTAAATGGATAAGCTTTTTGGTCTGCTTTTTTTCAAACTTCATTTTTAGGTTAGCATATAAAGTAAGCATTCAAAGAAGGAAAACAAACTTATATATATATATTTTTTTACGATCAGTTAACATTTATTTTATACCACTATTTTATATCCTATATCAGAGTGGCATAAAAATTTCTCAGGTGACGGGGCGGCGAGTTGAAAAAGTTTAATTAGCTGTATTCTAGACTGCCCATTTTCGACATTTACTTCCCAGGCAGTCTAGGGTGCCTTTTCGTGGCAGAAGCATCAATATGTGCTTTGTTTCGCATGGAGCTTCCTAGAGATTTAAATTCAAGCAGCACCATAGAATACAATAAATGTTTATTTTTACAGCACATCCATTTGTTTTGTTTGCTTTTCCTGTCCCTGGATACCCTGGCAATGAGCTTTATATCTGTCAGCAATTTGCTTGGCATTTTTCTCACTTGGTACAGGCTCTCCTAAGTGATGCAGATAAAATTCGTCTCTAGCACCAGAACGTGGCAAACATTTGGTATGAGTTTGAAATGAATCACACCGTAGATACAGCACGTGAATTCCATGCTGAAAGACATTTCGTTTCTACCCTTGATTACTAGTGCCTGGCACAGATTTCCCCTGGAACTCGTTTGCTTTTGAGCGAGGTGTGTTTCCCTTTGCTGGGCAGGAGCGAGATCAGGGAGGAGACGGCCTTGGAACAGCGTGGAGAACAGAGCGCGCGTACGCAGAGGGCGGAAGGAATCCCGGGCAGGCCAGGCGGACACGCCCTGCCGTTCTCCCAAAGGGCTGTCTCTCCTGGGATGCCTGGCTCCGAGGCAGCCTGCAAAGCCCTTTTCTTTTCCAGGGCAGACGAGACGCCCTCGGCGAGCCAAAAGCCGTGTCAGCGGCCCCACCCACTCGCCTCCAAGGAACCCGGGTCGCCTTCCCGGTTCCCAGCAGCCCCCGCGAAGGCGTCGCCCGCACGGAGCATGCTGGGAGTCCAGCTACCCAGCGCTTCATGACACTCTTCCGTTCGGAATTCCACTTGGAACGCCGTGAGGCAGCATCGTATTCCGCGCTCCAGCCGCACACTCGCAGCTCCGGGGCACCAAGAACGACGCCCCTACCCGGGCGCCGCGCACCGCGTCTCCCGCAAAGAGCCCCACTCCGCCCCCAGCACGCTCTACTGAGATTGACAGCAGAGCGGCGCAGGGAGCTGCGGCCAAGTCGGAGGTGCGCAGGCGCACTAGCTCAGCGCTGAGCCCAGTTAGGTCTGGAGGGCGGGGCCAGCACGAGGTCTCCGGGCCGCGGGGGCGCGCACGTAGGCACGTAGAGCCCGTCACGTGGGGAGCCGAGGATCGCAGTGCGCGTGGCCGCGGCGGCTGGTGTGGGGTTGAGTCAGTTGTGACACCCGGAGCTGCTGACCCGACAGGCGGCCCTCGGGACCCGCGGCCCGGCATCAGGAGCGGAGCTTCGGGAATCGTGAGCCTGGCCCCGTCCTAGAGCTCCGCGGAGCCGGTGCCGCCACCGTCCCCCGTCCCCGCCAGCGAACCGCCGCCGCGGGCGCGCCCCCGCTCTGCGCTGTCTCCTATGGCGTCCGCCTCCGGGGCCATGGCGAAGCACGAGCAGATCCTGATCCTCGACCCTCCTTCAGACCTCAAATTCAAAGGTAGGTTGGCTGGGACGCGCCCGAGCGGGGCTGGGGCCGGCGGGCGGCGGCGGCAGCAGGGTGGACCGGCCGTGCTCCCCTCCCCCACGGCCGGGCCAAGCGTCGGAGCCGCGGCCCCGCTGCGCCCCTCGGCCCCGCGCCTCACTGTCCGCCGCTGCCGGGCCGGGCTGCGGAGGGGAGGGGAGGGAGCCGGACAGGCGCCGCGGAGGGCTCAGCCCGGCGCCGCCGCCATCTTGCGGCCCGCGGGGGCGCCGCGGGAGCCCGCCCGCGCCTTGCTCGTCCGCCCGCATGGCGTCCTTGCCCCAGGGCGGCCGCGGCGCGGTCGGGGCCGTGCGGCTGGGCGACTGGGAGCAGGAGCTCCGGGGTCTGCGGGCGCCCGCCGGCGGCGTTCGGCGGCTTTGGGCAGGTGCGGCCCGCGGGCGAGGCGCTCACTGCCGCGGCCTCGCCCGGAGTCTTCCCCCTGTCAGGTGCGAGACTCGGCCGAGCCGGGAGACCCAGGAGTGTCTGGCTGGGACTGACCCCGAGTGTTGGCACGGCCCCAAGCGCGCAGCAGAAAGCTGTGCGTCAGCTGGGGCATGCATGGTGGTAAGTTAGTGGTAGTGGGTCCCTTGTGTCACCTCTGCTAGTCCCTAGGCACGGAGGACCCAGTCTTTGTGATCCTAGTCCTTGAGTTCACACTGTCTTTTTACTGAAGAATTCTCAGGGTCTGTGATCCTCTTACGTTTGCGGTTTCCCAGCATACCCCGAGAAAGCTGATAAGGGGCCACACAGCTCTGAACTGTTGACTTTGGAGCATTGGCTGTGATAGACAATCAGTGACTTGGTGATACTTGTTCAGATCCAAGGCCGTTTGCCTTTTCATTGTGTAGGAAACGAAAAGTTACATACACAGAACAATTTACTATATTTTAAGGAGTATTTACAGAATGGAGCTAAAAAGAAAACGTGATCCTTCCTACCTTTAAATGTAAAGTGGGTCTCCCCCCCCCCCTTTGAAAGTTAATACCTTGCGTTTTAATTTCAGGAACTGATGAAAACAATTTTCCTTAGGCGCATATCGATTCCAGTACTAAAAAAAAAAAAAAAAAAGTAAGCCCATTATAGTAGTGTAAGTGAGTCCAAATGAAAATAGCTGAATTATCCTTGTGGGAACAATTTAAAATAGTTCCAGGTACTTAAAAAAATGTTATATTTGAAATAGTTTTAGGACTTACAAACATTTGGTATTCTGCTAGTAGCATGCCCTGCAGGTGCTTGAGTACATTCACAAGTTTCTCCTTAATAGACAAGAACTTGATTGTGATTTTAAGGCAGCTCTAATATCTTTAGAATTGGGTCATGAGCCATACTTATTATAATCTGGCATTTTGGAAGTCCAGGAACCATCCAGAGTTTGAAATAAACCTGGGCTACACGGGAGACACTAGACAGTGTCTCTGAATCTCGGGTAGTTTGAGTGTATTTTGCTGCAGCAAATTTCTGAGTTGCCCGATTTGGGTTTTTTTGGAGGGGAGTTGGGAGGGGTTTGCTGAGAAGTCCTTAGAGTATTTGTACTGTAGTAGCCATCAGTAGAGGAAGCGATTTAATGTAAATCTTTATGATTTTCTGTGTGGTTTACTTTTCCCCTTTTGACAGTGTAAGAGCAAATTTTCTGTACTGCATAGCCATGTGTAATAAGTCTTTTATGAGGCAGGTTTTAAAAACAACCAGAAATACTACATTGTGCTGTATCCATGTAGATTACTTATTTTTGATATTAAATAATTACAATTGTGTTTATACAGCAGGCTCTGTGTTACCAAAAAATGACCCCAGTACTATTGAAAGAGACATAAATGATACTTAGAGACAGTAGCAGGGCTGGGAAGCAGCTTCTTTCTGTAGGAAGCTCTTAAGGGGAAAAGGCTCTTTTCAGGTTGCCAGGGGAAAGTTATGGAAAGGGAGTGGTTGAGTAAATCCTGAGGTGATAGAGGAGGTGCAGAGACTAAATGCCCAGTTGTTCAGACTTCTGGAAAGGTGGGTGAGATGGGGGAGGGATGGGAGAGGAGTGAAGTAGGAGTTTGACATTTGAAGTTTGAAGCTTTCCTCCTTAGTGTTACTTTGTTAGTCAAAGATAACTTAGTACAATAGAAGCCTCTATTTAAATGCACAGCTCCACACTAAGTAGAATCCACAGTGCATATGATCTTTAGGTTGACCAATCAAAAATTATTAACTGATCTTTACATGTATTTCATTTAAGTGTAGGTTGTTTATACATTTCCTTTTGCAAAATTTACTTGATTATCTGCTAGGTTTATTTGAATTATTTAGATTGACATTGGTTTCTTCAGGAGTGACTCAGCCATTCTGAGATTGACAGTTTTCCTTTAATATGAATGATGACTTGATAAGTATCATTACTTTGCAGTTTTGGAAAAATAGATATACTTCTGTATATCTCAATCTTTTAGTCAAAATTCTTAACAAGTAGTATATAAAAATCTTTTATGATTGCAGATCTTTTTAGTGCTTTAGTGCATAAAAGGATTCATTAGAACATTATTTTGCTTGCTTAAATCCTAGCAATACTTTGATCAATAATTTAGATTTGAAATTGGATATTTCACAGAAAAAAATTTTTTGTTCTTAAAATTTAACATATTATAAAATTTGGGTTTTTTTTTGTGTGTGTAGCATTTTACTTTTCCTAGTTGTTGACAGTATTTGAGTGAAGTTTGAAGAAAGTTTTGCAAAAAAAGAATTCCAAGTGTGTGCTTCCTCATAATGTCCAGGGAAAAGAGGAAAACTGAAGTCATTGTGTTGAGGTAGCTCTTGTTAGCACCTGAGGAATACAGAGAGCTGTGCTGCCACTGTCAGCTAGCAGTCACACCCCTTCTGAGACAGGATTTCTTCATCTATCCCAGGCTGACTTTGGACTCCCAGTACAACCATGAGGATCTTGAATTCTTTTTAAATATAATTTTTTAAAAAAGATTTATTTTCTTTGTGTAAGTCTTTTCCTGTATGTACATGTGTACACTACTTGGGTCCTGGTGCTTGTGGAGGCCAGAGAGGGTGTCAGGTCCTTTGGAATCAGAGTTATAAATGGCCATTAGCTGCCATGTGGGTTCCTGGAATTGAACCTGGATCCTCAGGAAGTGTTCTCAACGACTGAGCCATCTCTTCAACCACTTTTTAATTTTTTTAAAAAAGATATTTTTAGTGTTTTGACAATTCTACACGCATACACACACAGTAACTTGATCCTGTTCATTCTTCTACTTTTGTGTTCTACTCCACCTGACCCCTACCTCATGCTTCCCACCTATCTTCATATCTTCACTTACAAATTAATATTTTTAATTATTTATAGATGTGTGTGGCTATGTAGACATGAGTGCAGATGCCCTTGGAGGCTGCAGGTGTAGGATTCCCTGAAGCTGGAGTGACAGATGGTTGTATTGAGCTGCCTGATGTGGGTGGGTGCTGGGAGCTGAACTCAGGTCCTGAAAGAGCAGCAAGTGCTCTTAACTGCTCATCCTCTCCTCAGGCTCCCCCTACCTTAAAAAAGTTGTCTCCTGAATCCAATTAGTGCTAGCCTCATGTGTGTTGGTATGGGAGCAAGGGCAGCCTGCTAGCTGCCACCTCCCTTCCCCTAAAGAAGATTGACTCTCCTTTCCTCAATAATGGCCAGCTGAGATGCTCATGTGCCAGTCTGTGTAGGTACCACAGCTGCTGTGAATTTAGAAGTGCTGTGACCATGTCATGTCCCCAGAAGGCAGCATCTCTCTCATAGCACTCTTTTCTGTCCTGCTCTTAGATTCTTTTCACCTTCTCTTTGATTTTCTCTAAGCCTTGAGGGGAGTGTGGCCCATTTAGGACTGAGCACTCACTGTCACCAATCTTAGGACTTCTGAGTCCTGAGTTAATTACTGCTCATTACAAAAAGAAGCTTCTCTGATAAAGGTTGAGAGCAGCACTTATCAATAGGTGTAACCGTGACTGTTTAGAAGGCAGGTCAGCAACAAGAGCATGTAGTAGGGCAGCAGTGGTAAGTTCTGCCCAGGCCTGAGACCTCCCCAGCAGCTGGCTTTAACCAGGTTTACAAGGTGTCAGTCCTTGTGGATCAGGTTCAACTACAATTAGAAACTGATTGGTTACCCCCATATTAGTCCTGCCACTATTACACCAGTGGGAATAGCTTGCCTGGTAGGTTGGCATTGTAGCATGCAGGGGTGGGGTGGGGGGGCTGGATAATAATAATTATTATTATTATTATTTTTTTCCAGACAGGGTTTCTCTGTGTAGCCCTGGCTGTCCTGGAACGCACTCTGTAGACCAGGCTGGCCTCGAACTCAGAGATCCACCTGCCTCTGCCTCCCGAGTGCTGGGATTAAAGGTGTGCGCCACCACTGCCCGCTGGATAATTCTTTAGATATCTTCTCCCTAAGTGGCCTTTCGTAGAATCTTCAGGCCCCATGCAAGATAGCAGAGAGGCAGTTTCTCAGTCAGTTCCAGATTGGTTTCTCTGTGTTCTGCCTGTATCTAAGACCTTGGGTTTTTTCTGCCTTCCTCTTTCTTCCAAGTGCTGGGATTATAGATAAGTGCCACCATACCCGAGCATCTTTGAATAGCAGCCATCATTAACTACAGGTTTTTGGAGGGGGGGCAATTCAGGAATTTTACATAGTTCCAGAAGATGCTCTTGCTACCTTAATTAACTACATCCAAATTCTGGGATGATCATTTCACAAGCTGCCTTAAAATAGAATCCTTAGCCAGTCCTTAAAGGTTGTAAGATATCTTCTTGCCCATGAGGTAAGGTTTTGTTTGTCTGTCTCTTTGGTATGTGTGTCTTGCTATAGTAGGCTGCTGTCTTTCACCTGTGTGTCTGTACACATACGTGCTTTCTTCCCTGAGAAAGATTTTGTTTCTTTGAATTCTCACTGGTTAGGGTCAAGTCCCTCATGACTCATTCTGAGACCATTTTCCAGCATATTTTTGTCCCTCATGTTTTCAGCCGCTGGCTTCTTAAACCAGAGCGTCTCATTTCAAAAAAAGTAAGCAGACAAGGCTAAGATGTTTCCTGACCCTGTGTCTGATGTGTTTGTAAAGCATGGTATGGTATGGTGGGGGGGTGCCTTAGTGGACTCAGGGTCTCGTATAGAATGAAGGTTTTTTTGGGAGCATGGGAAGGGGCTTAAGGGAGTAGGAGTAGAGAAAGGGGGAGGGGGAAAAAAGGGAAGAGAGGCCAAACAGTTCTTTTTATAGCAAGCCTGGCCTACCTGGCTGTTGCTAGGTAACTATTGGGCGGAGCCTACAACTATCCTGGTCTTTTGGATCATTTTGCATTCCAACCTCTTGGAAAACTAGTTCATGTTTGTAGTAGTAGTATTTGATGACTCCTATGCATGGTGTTGCTGCTCGCCTCAATGTTTTATGTTATGTTCTCAAATGAAAGACACACACACACACACACACACACACACACACACACACACCCTTTATATTTTGACATGCCTTGAGCAGCACAATAGCTGGGCAATTACCTAACCTCCATGCTATTAGAATCTACCTTCCACTGATAATTCCGAGTCACTACTTACTAATTTCTATGTTACATCTTGGTTGCATCTGGGCTGCGCTCTACTGACCCCTCTACATGGTAGCTCTGCCTCCCTGTCCCGCACTCCTCATGCTTAGTGTCTTCTCTTTTCTCCTCCTCCTCCTCCCATGCCTGGAAAACCTAAAAGCCTGCCTCTTTCTCTTTTCACCAGCTGTTGGCTGCTGGCATCTTTATTTACCAGTCTTAATTAACTAGGGGCATGTTCCCAGAAGCAACATGCAAACAATTTGGGGAACACAATCAACATCAGAATACAAGCAGCTACACACGTTTGCTGGTATCCAGTTCCTTTATCTCCTTCACTTCCAAGTCACCGTAGTTACACTTCTGTCCTCATATTAGATTGTCTCCTGCATTGATCATTTCCAGTGTCTATGTAACTTTATCATTTAATACTATGGAAAGTAGTAGTACTCTCTTGACAAGATTTTGGACTTCAATATCACTACTATCTTATGTCACCCCTCCCCCTAAGCCCCATGTGTGGCCCTTTCCTTAAATGTTACTGTTTCTGAGACCCTGACTTGGTTTCAACATTATTGTTCCTTTCCTTATTCAGACTTACTAGGTTTTTTTTCCTTCCTCAACTCCATATTCCTGCTCCTGCATTTTGGCAGATAAACAATTCTGTATTTCATTCAGACTTCAGTCAATCAAACACTTTTTATTGTTTTTGTTTTTGGAGCTAGGTCTCACCATATAACTCTGGCTGACATAGAACTGTAAACCAGACTGGCCTTGAACTCAAAAAGATCTGCCTGCCTCAGCCCCTGAGTGCTGAGATTCAAGGCATGTGCTGCCAGTGACTAATTGAAATTATTATTTTATTATTATTATTGAGTGTGTATGTATGGAGGGAGGAGAGGAGTGCATGTGTCTGCACGCTGTGTCAAGGTTTTGGTGAAGGTCAGAGGACACCCTGGATCTAACTCAGGTGGTCAGGCTTGAGTGGCAAGTGTCTTACCTACTGAGCCATTCCCTGGCTCAAAGACTCCACAGTCCTTAGTGTACTGTAGGATTTGAATGTTCCTATCAAGTGACAGCTCAAACCCACATGTTCCAAGCTCTGCTCCTTAACCTGAACATTCATGGTTTGTAATTACTCAGGCATACTCATAATCTCTTTTTGCCTTCTGACTTTAAATGCATCTTCTGCTTGTAAACTTGTTATTTTTAGAATGAATTTTAATCATGAATTTGTCAGGAGTAAGTGTTAGAACTACAATTGTGAACAGTCCTTGTTTTTGTCGGGGCAATTTTAAAGGTCAAGATTTCAATTTCCAGACGGATGAAATGTGGAAGAAGCCTTTTGACAGTTGAGAGCTGAGACTCCAATAGTAAACAGAAGTTACCTAGTGCAGTGGTTCTTAACCTGTGGGTTGGGACTCGTGGCAGATCTGTCTCACACTATTTACATTACAAGTCATAACTGTAGTAAAACTATAGTTATGAAGTAGCCACAAAAATAATTTTATGGCTGGGGGGTCACCAGACTTGCAGCGTTTAGGAAAGTTGAGAACCACTGGCCTCTTGTGTAGTAGGAGGGGGCACGTGATGTTGACATGAAAGGGCTACAAACCAGGGTAGTTCTGGTTTGGTAGGTCAAATTAGAAGTTTTTTTTCTTTTCTTTTCCTTTTTTTTTTTAAGTCACTGAGGGATTTAATGTGTGTGTATATGGTTTTTAAATTTTTTTTTTTTTTTTTTTTTTTTTACTATTTTTTTATTGGGTAGAGGGGCGGGTGTAAAGTAGTGTGCCAGGGTATTTTGTGTCTCATTAAGAAATACTTAATTACAGCTATGCAGATTGGTATTAGAAGTAGGATAGTTAGATGCTGTAGTGCACCGAGTGTGACAAGAGATGGACATTGGTGTTGGAGATAATGAAAGTAGCCATGTGTACTGAGAGAAAGTGCATGAAAGTAGCCGTGTGTACTGAGAGAAAGTGCATGAAAGTAGCCGTGTGTACTGAGAGAAAGTGCATGAAAGTAGCCGTGTGTACTGAGAGAAAGTGCATGAAAGTAGCCGTGTGTACTGAGAGAAAGTGCGGCTTTCTAGCTGGTGCGCATGAAAATGGAGGGAATGATGGCCGCCTTCACTGAGCTAAGAAAGAGAAACATGATGTCTGGGTGAGACTAACACTGTGGGGTATATGGAGGAAAGGTTGGAGGGAGACCATACTTCTACTGTGACAGTATGCTTAAGACTTACAGATACCTAATGAGAAGGTGCTGTAAGTGTGTAGATGTGGATTGATTGAACTTTGGGGTTATTTCACCTGTAATAGCAATTCTCTTTAAAGAACTTGGATCTCTTTGCAGTTGGGTTTTCCACCTGCCTGTTGCACATACTTGTATTGTGAATTTTCATAGTTCTAAAAAGCGACTGCTAGGGTGTTTTGTAAAGAATTGACTAAGTAGGTTTTTTTTCTTTTTTGTACTTTTTGTAGAGTCAGTGAGACAAAAAAGTATTGGGGAGGGGTTGGCTTTCGAAGGTTTGTGACTACATATTGACTACATATATAAGTCATTTATTTTTTGGTGGGACAAGCTTATCCTAGCACTTGGAAGGTGGAAACAAGAGAATCTGGAGTTGGAGCTAGCTTGGGCTACATGAAACCGAGTCTCAAGGGGAGTTGGAGGGGTGCGAGGGGTGGGGGCGGAGGGATGAGACCAGGAAGATGGCTCAGGTGCTTGCCAGCCAGCATGAGAACCTGAGCTTGGATTCCCAGCAACTGAGTTAAAAGGAAGGTGTGATGACTCAATGCTTGTAATCACAGCACTGCAGAGACAGATGAGGATTCCTGGGGGCTTGCTGGCCAGTCAGTCCCACCCTAGTTGGTAAGGTCTAGGCCAGTGAGAGACTGTCTCAAAGGAAGTGGATGGTGTTCCT
The DNA here is from genome assembly GCA_028551405.1 of Uromys caudimaculatus. Lineage (NCBI taxonomy): Eukaryota > Metazoa > Chordata > Mammalia > Rodentia > Muridae > Uromys > Uromys caudimaculatus. The sequence continues at coordinate 91,983,164 of CM052709.1, read as the reverse complement.
GATGACACCTAAGTTTATTCTTTGGCTTTCACATGTGTATCTGCAGGTGCACATACACAATTAAAAATATCAAAGATCACCTTAGAAGTCATCTTAACCAAGTAGGAAAACATGCTGCAGTACCCCTTTCATTTATAAATTTTGATTTCTATGGCTTATGATCAACTGTGGTCCCAAAATAGTGGAAGGAGAGAAATTTCCAGACACAAACAGTTCATAAGTTTAAATTTGTGTCCTTCTGAGCTGGAGGCTTGCCAAGGACCTGCCTGTTGGGCCAGTTATTTCCACACTGCAAAGCTGCCCACTCACCAGTTACTTAGGCATTTTCTTAACCAGATTGTTGGTATCACCATATTTGTTTTCAAGTTACCCTTGTTTTAGTTTTTTACTTAAAAATGACCTAAAAACAATCAACAGGGGTGCTGGCAATTTCAGCATGCCTGGATATGCCTATGAGAAGCCAGTGTTTCCTTTAAGTACAAAGTTCTCAGCTTAGTAGGGAAACAAAGAAACTCTATGGCGAGGTTGCAGAGATTTACAATAAGAAAGGATCTCCTGCATGACTTCTGAAAAGGAAGGGATTATCTTTGGATTTGCTGTTGAACTTCAAATGATAAAAATGGATGGCCATGGTATCTGATATAGGCTTGGTTAAAATGGAAAAGGCATTAAATTATAGGACTTGACTCTGATTTTTGATCCTAGGTATCCACTAGGGGTTTTGGGACATGGGAAAACTTGATTTAGTTCTTTAGAATTTGGTATTTTTCCAAATTGTTAGCATTGGTAATTGTTAAAATTATTGCTTTAGTGTATCATATTCTTTCTCCCCCCCCCCCAAACAGAAGTTGTTATACATAGCTAAGGTATTAGTTAGCTTTTATTATTGCTGTGACAAAATATGGGACAGGCAACCAAGGAAGAAAAGCTTCTTTCATTCACCTTAACAGCTCAGGGAGATAGAGCTATGGTCACACTGAATTCTCAGTCAGGAAGCAGACCAGTGGTGAGCACTGGTGTTTACTGCCTTCCTCCTTTTCATTTGGTCTAGTACTTCAGCCAGTGAAATGCTGTGGCTACAGTTCTTGTGGGTCTCCTATCTCAGTTAACCTGACCTAAGTCACCCTTGTGGTGTGCACAGACTTACCTCTGCTAATTCTGGATCCCGTCAGGTTAACAGTATTATCCATCACAGGTGTATGAGATGTTGTGGGATATATGTAGGTATTAATGGCTGCTTGCTTCCTACCCCTCCTCTCTTGCCCTCTTCACCCCTTCCCCCAGTTGAAGTTTTGTCATGTAGCAAGAATCCAAACATGGCACAATTGGATGTCATGTGTGTTATTAGGTCTCTAGAATTGTTTAAATCCTGCATGTGTGCTAATTTGTATTCTTTGACCTCTCTATTTCCATCATCCCTCCCTTACCTTTTCAAGTTCTTGGTTGAAACTTTTTTTGGGGGTTGGGGTGGCCTAGAAATCAGAGCTGTGCCTGCCTCTGCCTTCTAAGTGCTAGGATTAAAGGCATGTGCCACTGTGCCTGGGTTTAAACAGGCTTTCTTGACTGTGCAGAAATGGTTCGTGAAGGGACCCTGCTGGGCAGGCATCTATTTATTGGCCACTTTCTAGTCTCTTTTTCTTGTTGGCTTTGTGTCTTTTGTGGGACACTGGTGTGAAGGCTTATTTGCTTTTCTGAGATAGAGGATCTGGCTTTCTTAGAATTACAAAAAGTTGTTTGGGGGAAGAAAATTAAACCTAAAAGAACTATTGTTTGCAAATACTGGTTTACTTACTGGGTTTTCTATAACTGGAATGTGACTCAGATCATTCAAAATTTTAAACTTAGGAAAGTTTCCAAGTTCTACTACATTTTATGCTTTTTAAAATGTGACTTAATTATTTAAACATATTTTTAATATCTTGATTTACTTATTTGTATATTTTTGTTTGTCCCTTTGGAGTGGGGGAGATGTGCTGTAAACAAACCTGGGGCTTTATGCATACGAGGCAAGCATTGTGCTACTGAGATATATCTTCAATACTTGCCTAAGTACTTTTAAAACAAATATTCTGTAACCTAATGTACTTGAGTTTTAATTTCTAACAAAAAATATTTTCTTTGCATATCATATTATTTAAAATAAAACCCAACAGTAAGTCTTTAGCATCTAAGCAGTATGGAAATTTTCCCAATTGTGCTTCTGGTTTTAGTTGTTTCTTTAAGTATGTGCATTGTATTAGGTTGCTGTATGCTGTGTATTTGTCTTAATCTAAAGTAACGTTTCCCACCACCTTTCTCTGTGCTTTTAAGTCATACCATTGATTTGTTGAAAAGACCATATCAGTTGTTCAATAGAAAGTCCATATCTAGATGTCTTGATATATTTTCTGTAAGTTTTGTGTTGATTAAAAGGGGTTGATTAGTCTCGGATTTCAGTTATTTGTGGCAAAAAGTATTTCATAGATTGCATTGTGTCACATCTGTTGTCCTGCTGGTAGTGATAAACTGGTTGATCATGACAGTCTTATTCTTTCATTGAAAAGATACATAAATTATTATAATATATACAGTTGATGTACTAAATATCCTTGAATAAACACAGTTTATGTTAGTGTCCCATTGCAGTGCTACTTTCAAATAAATTCATTGATCTTGGGAGAATGTCTTTGGTTTAAGTAATACATGTCATGCAGATTTACAATTTAAATTGTAGTTAAAATCTAATCTTGCCTGTCAAGATGGCCCAGTGGGTAAAGACACTTGTACCTGACAATCTTGAGTTTAATCCCATGAACCACATAGAGGAAGAAAAGAACATACTTTTTCAAATTGCCCTCCGACCTTCACATCTGCACTGTGGTACCAATACACGAGTGTCTCATGCACAGACACAAAGTAAAAAAACCATATATATATATATATATATATATACACACACACACACACACACAGAGAGATGTATATATATCAGTATGTGTGTATATATATATGTATATATATATATATATATATACTGATGATTGACAAGTTAGAATTTTTATGCCTTGACTTTAGACACAGATGAAGGTAAATAAACTTCATACTTTAAAGTCTTACAGACTTAGAGACAAATGACAGATTTTGGCCAGTGTGTGCAGAAACAGTTAAGAGACAGTAGACAAGAAGATTTTTATGGTGCTTGCTTTTTCTTGGATGTAATCTTGACTGTGATGTTACAACTACTTCATTTCCATGCCACCAAATTGCAAATAGTGAAGTCTTTAAAGTAGACATTTTTTCTCTGTGTTTTTTTCTTAAATATGATCAGACCTTTTGTTTGTTTTTTTGAGACAGGGTTTCACTGTGTAGCCTTGGCTGTCCTGGAACTCTGCTTCTGCTTCCCAAGCACTGGGACTGAAGGTGTGTGCCACCACCACCTCACCCCCATTGCCTGCCTGCTATTGGATCTTTTAATTTCTGGAAAAGTCTTCCCACCCCCGCACCTTTTTTTTGGGGGGGGGGGTAGTAAGTTTGAGGCTATTCTGGGCTATATATGAAATCCTATGAAAAACAGACCAAAACTAAAAACAACCAAACAACAAAAATCTAGAACAAAAGAAAATAACAATCACAGAAAGCAGAGTATAATGTATTAGAATGTCTTAAAAAGCAATCCTAAATGTTTGAGGAGGAATAATTACTGTCTACCATCTTTATTTACCATTGAGAAAGACACCTTCAAGATAATAAGTTGGTCATAATGTCCTTTAATTTTGGAGATGGGAGAGACCTAAGAGATCTTTTTGCCTATAATGGTTAGATTAATTTGAGGGATCATCGTGAATGGCTTTAGACTTTAAGCCATTCGGTTTTCTACATTATGTTGTTTTAACAAAGCCATAATACATCAATAACAGAAACCAGTCCTGCCTGTCTCTTCATTGAGAGCAATGAGAAGATGAATTGTTTTAACTTTTAAAGTGCTTTCTTTTGTGAAGATGACAAATGGGTATTGGACTTATGTGCCCATAATAACACTGCAGTATTGGGAAGTGCTTTAAAAGAAATAAAAGATACGATTCCAGCTCAGTGGTAGCTCTCAACAATGATTTTAACCTATTGTGTGGGCAGACGTGCCTGGTCCCTCCTCAAATGACCACACACTCACTGCCTCTCTAAGTGCATTTTGGTGAGTTTTTTGTAATATATTTGGAAATTGTTTACTTATATAATACACTATGGATAAGTAATGCAGTAAGCAGCTAAAGTAATTAAAGCTTGGAAATATTAGAGAGGCTGAAGTAAAATTAGGAAGTCTTAGCTTAGCACTAATCTCAGACCATACTTTAGTGACATTTTTATAAAGCGCTATTGTTTTAGTGTTTTAACTAAACCTTTTTGGGTAGAAATAGAACTCATTTGGGGCTAGAGAGAGGTGACTTAGCAAATAAGAGCAGTGGCTACTTTGCTAGTGGTCCTGAGTTCAATTATCATCATCTACATGGTAGCTCAAAACCACCTGTAACTGGTTCTGAGGGATCAAATGCCCTTTTCTGTTGTGCGGATGTACATGTAGGCAAAATACCATATACATAAAATATATAAATAAATCTTAAAAAGACTCATTTTGTTTTTCCAGAAAATGAGACTGTTTTGCACAACAGTATTTGTACAAGAATGCTTACCAGTAACTGATGCCAGACATTGTTGTAACTGCTAGAGAGATACAGCAGTGCATGAAATAGAACTAGTCCTTGCGATAGCTCAGCACAATGTAGAACAGGTAAATAAATTAAGGTGACTTCCTTGCTTGAGAAACTTGTAGGGGCTAGAAATGGCTCAGCAGTTAAAGTGCTTGTTGCTCTTCCAGAGGACCTGTGTTCTATTTTTCCAGCACCACGTGGCAGCTTATAACAATCTGTAACTGCATTTCCCAGGGCTCTGATACCCTCTTCTTGCCTTCCCAAGAACTAGGCAAACAGATGTACATGTAGTCAAAACACTCATACACATAAAATATGTAGTGAACATGTTTAGAGCTTTCTTGGATGTAAAACACTTAAATATTATTTATTTTAGGAAATGTTTAACATTGGCCTGTGGGACCAAAGGAAGTAAATACATTATATAATGCTAATTTGATTGTTCTAATGCTCTAAGAATCTATGTGTATTTATGGAAATAAGTACAGTTGAGGCTCTGGAATCATACCTGGTTTTACTTTTACTGTTTTTGGAGACAAGGTCTTTTACACAGTTGTGGCTGTCCTGGAACCAACTCAGATTCTGCCTCCTGAGTGCTGTCATTAAAGAACGCCGCACTAGTTTAAGAAACTACTTAGCTAGTTTAAGTTAATTTGGCAAAACTTGTGAAAAGATAGTAAATAGCAATGACTTATTTGTGTGTGTATGTATGTATATATACACATATGGGGAATATCCAGCCCTCCTCAGGATTTTTACCTTTTATATTCAGATAAAAGTACAGTAAAGGTATAGTATGGTCAAAAACTGTAAGACTACAATGATTTATGAAGAAAAGGAGTTACACTTTAAATAAAACATGTATACTTTTACATTTATTATTTCTTGTTTAAAAATGACTGTTAGCTATATTTATGGTATATGGTAATTCAACAGGTAATGTATTGAGTAGCAAAAGGACTCAAAGCTTCTCCACTTTAGTCAGGAATGAATTAAATGTTTCTTTAGGAGTTTGTGGTGTAAGAGAATGACTGGGACAAGGCATACATACAGTAGGAAAACTATGAAACACCATGAAGTACATATGGACTATGTTTCATATGAATTGTGTAGACAGCCATGATTCCTCTAAAGATGGATTCTTTTGTATGAGCTTTGTGCTGTCATATAGAAGCCACCGACACAGTCTGTACCACAGTGAAGAACTGACAAAGTCTGTCCAGCAACTGTGAGAAGACTGAAAATCTCAAGGATGTTAGAACACTTGAAAACATCTAAATTGAAGTAAAAGGACTACTTTGTTATTCATGATGTTGCAATTGTCATATTGAATAGCTTCTGTAATTGTGTTTTTCCTTGGTCACCTTTGGTTCCAAGATGGATGACAAAGGGCTTCAAATTGGAGCTATCCATAGAGTGGCTTTGCGTAGAGCAGAGAAACCCTGAGCTGAGAGAACTTTAATAATGGTGTGCTGCATGGAAATTTACCTGACCTTTGTATGGAGCAGTAACCGTACCTGATCTGATCCTCAGGAAGGAGGCATTATCTTTATAAGACTATTTTCTGCTTAACACATCCCTGAAAGGAGAGGAATGCAGGTAGAAATGCTAGACTCTTGAAGCCTTGTGCCAAAAGGGTTAGATAGGAAAAGTCTGAAAGAGCACAGCATTGGTAAAGCGGAATTGGAGTGTGTAGGTGAGTGATAACGGTGTAATCATTTTGGGTTCTTTATGAATCATAGAGTCTCATAATAAAGGACAAAGCAAGCTTTTTTCTACCCCTGCTTGATTCTCTTTATAGCTGAGCTTAATTGAAGAAATTTTATTATCAGTAATACATGTCATTGTAGATGGATGAAGTTTTAAAACTTAGAATGGCTCTTTTTTTAGAACCATAGTCGGAATTTCTTATACAATTTTATTTTGTGTGTATGAGTGCTTTGCTAGTAAATGTATGTGTACTACATGTGTGTTTGGTGTTCACAGGAGTCAGAAGGGCATTCACTGAGTCCCCCACCATATGGGTGCTGGGAACTGAATCCTGGGTTCTCTCCAAGAACAACAGTGCTCAGTTTTTGTTTTTGTTTTATTTTGTTTTTGTTTGTTTGTTTTTTGAGACAGCTTTTTTACAGCCCTGGCAATTCTGTAACTCATCGCCTGCTTTTGCCTCTCATGTGCCTGGCTTGCAACAAGTAAACTGTAGAGCCATCTCACTAGTAGGATTTCTTATACTCCTTAAAAGTAAATTTTAAAAAATAATTCAAAGCCTTTTCAATTTATACCTGGATTTAGATACATTTGGCTTAATGCCGCTGACACTGAGGAGTTCTATGTGATAACTGCTTATATGATAGCTGCTCAGAGGACAACCTGCATAATTAAAAGGCAGTTTTCCCAATAAAAGTACAATTCGGCGAAAGCTGTATGTTCAATGTATGAGTATTTTTTTTCAAATAGAATGCTTTTTACTGTGTACTGATTTTCAAATGTCACACAGTGCCACTGGGATTGATAGTGAGTATTTTCACCGTTAGGTGTCAAAAATTGGGCTGTTTCAATAGCTGTTTCCTAAATTTTAAGTAAACATTTATGGTTGCTGGGAACTGAACTAGGTTCCTCTGCAAGAGCACTAATAACTGCTCATGCTGAGCCATCTCTCGACCCCCTTCATTGAAAACAAAAGTTTGTATTATGTGATATCATAAAATAAAATGATCTACCCAGATACACAAATTTAATAACGTATCCTCCACTATAACAAAATGAAATAAAAACTTTTTCTAGAGAAATACGTGCATTTCAGTCTATAAATGGTTAGACATGACCAGTAGTATGCATAATGAAGTCATGTGCTATGGCGGTTTGAATGAAGATGGCCCCCGTAGGCTTAGGGGGAGTGGTACTATTATGAGGTGAGGCCTTGTTGGGGGAAGGGTGTCACGGGGGGGGGGGAGGGGGGGCTTGAGGTTTCAAATGCTCAAGCCAGGCCCAGTGTCACTCTCCTGCAGTTTGCAGATGAAGTTGTAGAGCTCTTGTCTGCTGCCATGCTTCTCACCATGATGATAATGAGCTAAACCTCTGAACTGTAAGCCAGCCCTAACGAAATGAGTAGCCTTCCCAGTAATAGAGACCCTAACTAAGACACATGCTTATACCTACTTTAATAATTAGTTTGGATTTAAGAGAAATAGCTTACTGACTAGTAAGCTAGTATTCTAGTAGTTTTTCCTTATCCTTTATAGAAGAAAAAAACCCACAATATACATATTGGTGAAATCAGGTCAGCGAACCACTGGTGGATGTTTGTGAACTAATACACGTGAGTTGTATCGGCACCTTAAGCGTGACATTGCTTTGGTAAAGTTTTGTATGGTGAACCTCACAGTTAAAGTGTTGAGGAAAAAAGTTTCCTGTTTTAACAAATGCATCCTAAAAAAGAGATTTCCCCCTGTATTTGTGTTTTATTTTGATATATTAATAGAATACCAAGTTTAAGACATAGGCTAGAGACTCAGGCAGTTATGGTGCACTCCTGTAAGCCCAGAGCTTGGGAGGCAGTGGCAGGCAGATCTCTTGAGTTTGAGGCCAGCCTGGTGTACAGAGTGAGTTCCAGGACAGCCAAGGCTACACAGATGAACCATGCTGCCTGTTTCTGCTTCTTCCTTGGGGTAACCAGGCCTGTTGTATATCAGGTTCTATTGGAAGAAGGGAATCTTAGCCAGGAGCAGGTGGGTGCAATGCAAGATCTTGGTTGGCGATGAGTGTGTGGGTAAGAACACACCTGGGGACATTGTACTTCAGGTCACTGGTTTATTTATTGCTTGGGGGAGAAAGGGTATTATGCCCCTGAGGGGGTGGCCAGGGTCTCTGGGGACATGTACCATTGGCCAGGGCAGGGGTACTAGAAGATACTTACCTGCATACTCGGGCTTGCAGGGGTGGGTGGTGGTGGTGCTGGTGCTTATAATGTCAAACAAGGGGTGAGGCCTGGTAACTGTCAGGGTAGTTTCTGCTAGGGTTGATGGTGAGGGGAGCTATCTTTATGACGCTAGGTTGGGAGGGGGTTGGAAGTCAACTCCTGCTGTCCTCATATTTGAGGAATCCAGAGTAGAAGCTTTCCCCCCCCCTTCCCCAAAGCCAGGACTATTATGGTCCCACAAAACCCTGTCTTGAAAAAACAGACATAGACTAGCGAACAGTGTGGCCAGACAACACATTTTGGTTGGTATTAGTGGCAGAATAAAACTTCATAGAATGTTCAGGAAGGAAAGAGCTTGGGATAGTTGGGTCTTTCAGTCCTCTAAAAGTATGTGTCTCCTCAGCCTGATTTCCTCTCATTGGGGGCACATCTTAAAGATTTTATTGCTTCCCAGTAGAGTCCGTCACTCCCGGTAGTGGGAACATTCAATACCCAAGTTATAGCAGCTTGAGTTCAGTAGGACAGGAATGTAGTTACTCTGTGGGACTGCCCTAGCATTGCCGAATATTTACCGTTCTGCATCCCTCACTCTTCCTGGTGGACCGTTCAGCCATAATGCCAAGGGAAGTATTTCATGTTTTTATGTAAAAGATTATGTTTGTAGCTTATAGCACCTTATGTTTACATAACCTCTGTTTTCCTGAAATGTGAAAAACGTGTGTGTGTGTGTGTGTGTGTGTGTGTGTGTGTGTGTGTGTGAGGAGGAGGAGGAGGAGGAGGAGGAGGAGGAGGAGGAGGAGGAGGAGGAGGAGGAGGAGGAGTAAGGTGATAACAGCTCCCATGGCAGTCTTAGCTTTATGAATTCAGGGTTAAGATTTGTGGATAATGCCAATGCGTGCTTTTAGCTTTCATCAGATTCCCAAAGAATTCTGTGGCTTAACAATGCGGACCAGATGTTTCTTTGAACCAAGCAGTAGTCCTGTTAGCCATAAAATTAGGCTATTTTGCTCACTGTTACCAATACTCTTCAATCTTCTAACAAGAAACAGTGGGCTTGGACTCATGGTTGCTTAGGGATCCAGTGGAATAAACAATCTCCAATTTACTTTTTAGGTAGTTTATAGGATTTATGTCATTCTTTTTCATAAGATTAATGTGTCTAAGCATTTTGTTTTGGAGAGATTCTTTTTCCTTTTGATATATTATTTTATCTTTGCATTTTTATATTTAGAATATATTGTTGGGTAATATATTAAGTACTCTTTAAAATACATATAATTCCTAGGAGTTTGATTAACAATGTTATGTAGTTATTTTAAAATTGTGCAGGCTGGTCAGAAGAGTCAGTTGTAAGGCCTGCCACACTAAAGCTCTCTCACACTAAAGCACTAACACCATTAAAGAGGAGACTCCTTGTGTCATCCGTTTCAAATGTATTTATTTCTACCCTTATGCTGTGTACATGGGAGGTAAAGTGGACAGGCTTAGGGGAGGGGAATACTCCCTTTCATCTTGGTTAGTTGTATTATAGAGATGTTAAATCATCTGCTGATCAGAAACAAGCAATTGGGGAGCAGCAAAGGGTGTAAGATCGTCTGCAGAACAAACGAGTAGCTTAAAATGAAACAAGCACTTCAAGTAAAAGTTTATTTCTCAAGGCTTGAACTAAGCTCTCTTTAAATTTCCCCACTTTTGTGAAGTAGTTTTTTTCTCATGTTAGGCATTAGGCACATGTATTTGTTTCTGTCTTTACTTAAAAAGTCTTTGTCTCAGAGAGTGTACCAACACTCAGTCAAACTTTATTGTACGTGGTTGGTGAATTTTCTAAATCCAGATTTCAAAGTATGACTGTATCAAAGTTTAAAAAACACAATTTTTGTTATGATTCAAACAAACAGGTTAGAAGGTGACTGAGTGGTTCAGGGAGCTTGCAGCTGAGCTTGAAGATAGTTCAGTCCCTTGAACCGCCATGACAGGAGAGCACGGACCCCTGACGATGCTGTGCATGTAGACATACAGTCAGAGTAGCACAAACAAGTGAATGAAAAGGGTTAGGCAACAATAGGAAGGCTTTTCTAATGTGCTTTCCTTCCTGCTGCTTGACTTTTCCCCTCCCTTTGTGGTGCCACTCTACAGTCTTAGTGTTGTAGTTTAGACAAATATCACTTCTTTGACAAATAAAAAGCAAAGGCATAAAATAGATTTTAAAAAGACCATTTAAAACCATTAAAACAAAAATAAACCATTAAAAGACAATTAAAAACAATTAAAAGGCCTTCAAAATCAACAAGAAATTCTTGCTGCATAAACTGTATAATCTGTCTTGGCTTTTCAGCCAAAACCAAATAGGTTTATCTTCACATCTCACAGCCCATTAAACAAACAAACAAAACAACCCTGAGGATATACTGGTTAAGTAGAGCTGGGTCAGCTTTTTGAATTCTATGTTTTTGTCATTTTGTTGAGTACAGATCTAAAGCTTTAAGACAAGACTTTGTATTTAGATTGAGCATATGACATACTACTCCTAAGTACTTAGCACTGAGTGAATGGACCGAGTGAGTGGAGACACATGAGTACTGTTAGGTTTTAGTTTTGTACTTGGCCTTGTGAGCTCAAAGATTAGCACTGGTGAAGACCACTGGGGAGCATGTGTGGTGTGGTAGGAACGTGCTACATGAGTACAATTTTGACTGACAATGAGTACAATGGCTCATTGATAGAGACGTTTGTTGCCAAGCCCAAGGACTGCAGTTTGGTTTCTGAACGCTACATAATGAAAGGAGAGCACCAGTTCTAAAAAAGTTGTCCTCTGATCTCAAAATAGGTACTGTGACATGCACATGTTCATACGTGCAACATGCAAACACGATAAATAAATGTAACCAAAATTAAAGAACTAAAATCATAGTTATTTTATGGATGAAATCACCAAAAGTTGAAAAAATAGAAACAATTCCTGTTCTCTATAGAAAAGTGGGATTAAGATTATATTAATTTAATCTTGAATTATGCTTTTGTTGTGAATCCAGTTAATTTTCTCTCCCTCTGCCCCTTACCTTTCAGGCCCCTTCACAGATGTAGTCACTACAAATCTTAAATTGCAAAATCCATCGGATAGAAAAGTGTGTTTCAAAGTGAAGACTACAGCACCTCGCCGGTACTGTGTACGGCCCAACAGTGGGATTATTGACCCGGGGTCGATTGTGACTGTTTCAGGTACAGTTCATGTCCTAGACTTTTACAGTTGTGAATATTGACGTTTTGTGACTGTTGTATTTGATGTTTAGTGTTTTTATCTGTTTATTATTTGGCTTCAGTTTCTGTTTAAAGGTGTTCTTGGGTATTTTGCAGTACAAAAATTTTACTGAAACTGTCCTACTCTCAGCGTGTGTGTGCGTGATTAGTTATTGTCATTTTATATATATATATATATATATATATATTTTATTTCATGTATATGAATACACTGTTGCTGTCTTCAGACACACCAGAAGAGGCATCAGGTGCCATTACAGATGGTTGTGAGCCACCATGTGGTTGCTGGGATTTGAACTCAGGACCTCTGTAAGAGCAGTCAGTGCTCTTAACCTCTGAGCCATCTCTCCAGCCCAGTTATTGTCATTTTGAAACTTCATCTATTCTATATTTCCATAGCTTTCCACCGTAGTCTGTGTTCTTATTTATCTTTGAAATGGCACTGTTTCGTGATTAAATCATGTTCTGTGCATCTACAGAAGTGTTTTGAGTCTTTTGCTTAAAAAATGTATGCCTGTTTTGGGCCTACTTATAAAATCAGGTGAGTTTTTATTCCTTTTGGTGTAAATGCCAACAGTGTCTTGTCCCTTGTGTATTGCTCACAGTAGTTCCTTCCACACACATCACATATTCATTCCTGCTGTGGGATCTGGTGGTGCCATCGAAATGTTTCTTCCTTTCTCAGACAGCCCTTCCAAAGAGACAGTACTCCGTAACAACGTGTACTATAGGCAGCATGTCTGACTGTCTGTGTTGCTCTATGTAACTTAACTTGAAAGAGAACCTCTCTGCACTCACACAGAGACTTTATTACTCTCTTTTTTATAACAGTAGTTCTCAAAGGAGCAGGAAAAACAAATGGATTATGTCATTACAGGTCATGGAGTTAGACATGTGTGTACTAAATCCTTGGTGATCCCTGAAATATTCCTAAATTTTAAGATAACTACAACTTTTATTTTCAAGCTTACAGAATATTAGAATAGCAAGTTATTTAAGACCCAGCAGGACTATTTAGAAGTAGAACTGACTGTAAATGTATCTCATATACAGTCTTAGTAATTACTGATTTATTGTTTATGATTTACGTAACATAAATTTAGCATGCCAGTTGAACTGGAGCCTGAAGACTTGGTACAGGCTCCTCAGGTCTGGGGGGCATAAAGTGAATGCTGACCTGGGATGAAGTCTATCAAGGAGCTAGTATTTCCTTTGTCTTCCTAAAATTAGATTTAAACAAATGAACACAGAGTTAATTGTTTAAAATCCAGTTTAAAAATGAGTTGTATTAAAAGTGTCTCAGTTATCTAAATTATAATCAACACAAAATGAATTTAGTAATAGTTGAAAGTTATAAAGTTTCTTGTGCATCTTGAGAATAATACATTTGGGTTTTTGAATCCATGTTGATATTCATTAAATTTGTGTGTTAGTGTGGTGGTAATAAGTAGGTCAGAAACTGTAGATGATTATGTGTTTTCTCTTTTTATTTAGTAATGCTACAGCCCTTTGATTATGATCCGAATGAAAAGAGTAAACATAAGTTCATGGTACAGACAATTTTTGCTCCACCAAACATTTCAGATATGGAAGCTGTGGTAAGTGTAGAAATTGTACAGAAATTATTTTTGGAGATGTACTTTAAACTTTGTTTCTTTCGTCTAGCTCTCAACAATCCTGATTTCCTTGCCAAAAATTAAATATCAGAACAAAATTAAAATTGAAACAATTAAAAGGCCTTGTTGCTTTTTGATCCCCCCCCCCCCCAAAAAAAAAAAAAAAATATGATTCTGACTGTTCTGGAACTTTGTTGACCAGGCAGGCTTTGAACCTACAGAGATCCTCTTGCCTCTGCCTCTTCTATCGCAGGGATTGAAGGCATGCACCACCCACCATGCCCGAAATACTTTCCTTAGAAACCACTTAGAAATGCTAAAGCGAAGAAGAGAGTCGTGTGTGTTGCTGATGCCAACGTCACTTTTCATCGCATTCTTGTTTTACTGTGGTGTCAGAGGACAGCTTGGTGGGGCTGGGCCTCCATTCTACCACACAGTGTGGTTCCGAGGACAGAACTCAGGCCGACAGTGTGGGGGCGGTGCCCCTCCCTGCTGAGCCTCCTCATGGGCCCAGTGTCAGTGTAGCTTTAGTTGATGGTGATGGCAGTCTGCAGTTTCCCAAGGGTCCAGTGACATTGGCACACAATTGTAGACGGTCTGCAGTCAACTTGGGCTTCAGCTGGCCCTTTACGTGAGACCTGCTTGCCACAGTGCTCTCTGCTTTTTCATCTTTGAATTGTCAATTCAAAGATGAAAAAGCAGAGAGTTTTGTTTTTGTTAAATTTCTGGAAATGCTTTCAAATTTTGACAACTGAAATCATGTCTCTTTTGTCTTTTTTTTTTTTTTTTTTAAAGAATAAGACATGCATATATAAATACAACTGTAAAAGTTAGAACTTCTTTATGGGTAACTGTATCAACATTCTTGGAATAAAATACATTAATTTGTTTTCTTTTTAGTGGAAAGAGGCAAAACCTGATGAATTAATGGATTCTAAATTGCGATGTGTATTTGAAATGCCGAATGAAAATGATAAGCTGGTAAGTAAAAAATAAGTATCAGATAATTGATATCAGCTTTTGATTTGGGACTTGGTGTGGCTGGTCATCTTATGAGAATAAGTTTTAAAAAGCTTCATAATACTATTTCCATTTTATGATAAAAATTTTGTTTGCCTGAGAAATAAATATTACACATTAGGTCCAAATTTCAGTGCGGGAAGAATTTCTGGGAATGCAGTCAAGTTTTGACAACTGAAATCATGTCTCTCTTCTTTCTCTTCTTTTTTTTAAAGAATAAGACATGCACACATAAATACAACTATAAAAATTAGAACTTCTTTCTGTGTAACTGTATCAACATTCTTGTGATAAAATATATCATTTACAGAGAAGTTTTTTTCCCCCAGTTTAGCCTTTGCCAAATATTTTGCATATTTTTGTTTTATTGATCAAAATCAATTTTATTTTTTAGTAAATAGTTGTTTATTGATTAGCATTAAGCAACTACATTGGGGGGGGGGTGGCCTGAAGGATAGATATGTTTATAATAGCAGACCAGTGGCCTGAGGTCTATCTAGTGGGTATAGTCACCTTATCTCAGTTGTCTTTCTGGTTCATAAATTAAAAAAAAAATTTTTTTAAAAGGAATTTTATTTTATGCATATGGTTGCTTTGCCTTCATGTATGTCTGTACATGTCTGGTACCCTTGGAGATCAGAGAGGGCATAGGTTTCTCTGGAACAGGAGTTACAGATGCTTTTGAATTGCCATGGGTGGGTGCTGGGAATGGAACCCCAGGCCTTGTGGAAGAGTAGCCATCTCTCCAAACCCAAGGATTTTGAATTTTTTCTATGGTTTGTAGGAGGGACTATAAAACATTTTGTGTGGGTTGAAATATAGAAAATAATATGGGTAAATATAATTGGTACAATTTGGTTATATAGTCTGATATGACTCTTGCTTTAATCTGGTAACTTGTTTGCTCTATTCAGAAGTAAACTGAATATTTCTTAATAAGCTGAAATAAAAATGCTCTTAAATGTTAATTAGGTGTTGACCAGTAACTCACTTAAGTTTTCAACACATCATTTTAAAGTGAATCTGAGTCATAATTGCCAAGAGTAAAAAGTGTAGTTTAAACTAATATATGTTTCCCTTTTCTTTTGTGCTGGCTCCAAAGATGTTGATAGCCTCCATTGCTTTTTGTATTTAACAACAAAAGATAATGTTTATCTGGATTGACATTACTGTAAAAATCATTTTGGGATGTTATTTCAATAATAGTTGTTGTTACTACTACTACTACTACTACTACTACTACTACTACTACTACTACTACTACTACTACTACTGCTGCTGCTGCTACTACTAATACTTCTTTTGGTTTTTGAGACAGGGTTTCTCTGTGTAACCCTGGGTATCTTGGAACTTACTCTGTCGACCAGGCTGGCCTTGAACTTGGATCTGCATTGCCTCTGTCTAAGTGCTGGGATTACCACCAGGCTTAGTTACTACATTATTATTCTTAGATTGGATTTTTAGAAGGCCCTTCAAGTTGGTTCTTAGCACTTTAACTCAAGTAATCATTAGTGACCTTTAGTTTTAAATGTTTTTTTTATTATATATTAGTTATTCATAATAGATTTCATTGTTACATTTTCATATATGTAATAGTCTATTTTGATCATGTTCGTCTCCCAAAGCCCTTCTTTTTCTTCTGCCAACTCATGAATTCCTTTTCCTTTTTCTGACTGGCCCTACTGCTACTTAGATGCTTTTTTGATGAAACAGAAGAATTGTTCAGTTTTGTTTATATGGCTTTGTTCACCTCACTGGTACCATGAGCAGTAAGCACATAGACTTCGGGATGGGGCAGGGCTCGGCTCCATGAGCTCGCTCAGTACCCTTCCATGACCGGGGTTTGTGGGACCACGGTGTAGACAGTCAGAGCTGCTGTATGTTGGAGAGTGCCACAGTTGTGTCCTGCCGGGAAATCAGAGCTGCACACGAGCTCCCCTTCAGGCATTTACGTCTTTTCAGTTTCCGTACATTTTTCCTGGCGCTGTGGAGGGGCTGTTGGCTGTGTCTTGTTTATGGACTGACATCTGACAGTCCTATCATCAGTGTGCTGCCCAGTTAGGGGTCTCTGCAGTCACCACTGACTTATGAACTGCCTTAAAAATACTAAGTGTATACATATTTTGCCTTCATGTTTGTCTGTGTACTATGTGTACTTTGATACCCAGAGTCTAGAAGAGGGGATTCAGTCTCCTAGACTGGAGTTAGAGGTAGTTGTGAGCTACAGTGGGGTGCTGGGGCTCTAACCCGGATCTACAGGAAGAACAGCCAGTGCTCTTAACCTCTGAACCCTCTCTCCAGCTCATTTCAAACTTTCTTAATGTAATATGGCCAGGGGTTTTCTAGGCTCAGACTTAAATCATTTCTTAAACACTGGAAGTGTGGTGTTGGCTGCTTATGTCTATAATCCCAGTACTTTGGAAGCAGGAGGATTGCTATAAGTTCCAGATCAGCTTGTGCTACAGAGTAGTTAGTTTTTTTCCTATAAAAGCATACAAAACTCTGTGTTCTTTTAGTCAGAGAAGGCATTTCAGGATGATGGCATGGGCACTAGGTTGATAATGACTTTTAAGACTGTGTAATAATAGATCCTTTTGTAGACCTCCTGAAGTATTGTTTTGACATCAGTATAGAAATAGTTTGTAACTCTCATGGTCCTTAGCCTTGCTGCTAAAATTTTGTTTTGTCTTATCATTGTTTGGAAGACAGAGTCTGTCTCTGTCCCAGGGTGGTCGGTAACTCACTGTATGCGTAGGCTATCTTCAAACTTGTGGCAGTCCTCCTCCTGTCTTGGCATTGTGAGTGCTTGTATTTCAGAAGTTAGCCCTTATGATAGTTGGTGGACATTTTTAAGTGTTTAGACTTTCCATTTCAAGATTCACATAGAGACAAGGTGGGGATGCAGCTTAGTGGGTAGGAGGCATGTTTACCATTTGATGCCTTGAGTTAGATGACAGTACCACCTAAGGTTGTGTAGTGGAGGCACATGGCCTGTAATCCAAGCTACTCCAGAGGTGGAAACTGGAGGACAATTAACTTTTGGACTGTTCTGAAAATTACTTTTGGAAATACGGTTCTCTCTTCAAGCTCATTTTGCTGCTGGTATGCACCTGCAGAGTCTAGGAGAAGTCTATGTCGAATTTCACATTTTTTTCTAATTAATTTTACCTTTAATTCTACACTGTGAACTAATTGCCAGAATCAGTCTCATTAATAACTGTACTGGCTAGTTTTGTGTGTCAACTTGGCACAAGCTGGAGTTATCACAGAGGAGCTTCAGTTGAGAAAATGCCTCTATGAGATCCAGCTGTAAGTCATTTTCTCAATTAGTGATCAAGGGGGGAGGGCCCACTGTGAGTGGTACCATCTGTGGGCTGGTAGTCTTGGGCTCTATAAGAAAGCAGGCTGAGCAAGGCAGGGGAAGCAAGCAAGGAAGCCAGTAAGTTACATCCCTCCATGGCCTCTGCATCAGCTCCTGTTTCCTGACCTGCTTGAGTTCCAGTCCTGACTTCCTTTGGTGATGAACAGCAGCATGGAGTGTAAGCTCAATAAACCCTTTCCTCCCCAACTTGCCTCTTGGTCATGATGTTTGTGCAGGAATAGAAACCCTGACTAAGACAATAACCATCATTAATAACTACCACTTTGAATAGTTACTGGGTTTTTATGCCACAGTTACTTGAGAGTTATGAGTTTTTTGATATATTTAACTTAGAAAACTTACTGAAAGCCTTTTACAATGGCTATTGCAGCTCTTGGTACTTTGTTTTTTTCAGCATGCTAGAACTTGATTTACTGTTTGTTAGTTTAATTACCCTGCCCACATCCTTATGCTTCTGCCCTACTTTGTATTCTGGTACCCCCGAAAGAAATAATCAGGCATTTCATTTAAATATGCTGTTACACTACACTTGCTGGAGGATCTTGATCTCTTTCGGTATGTTATTTGTATTCATGGCTTCTGGAGGCAGTGAGGGGAAACATGATATTTTATGATGTCTTAGAACTTTAGGAAGACACTATAAAATGATTAAGGTTTTGGTGTCATGTCACAAGGTAACAGGCAGTCTGCTTAAAAAGTACATGTTCTGAGTTAATGCTTTGGTTTTTCTGAAATTATTTTTTAAAATAGTTCTGTTGTAGTTGAACTACCATTAGAGCATGGATATTTGTGAAGTAGCTCTAAAATCTAGAGATTATAATCAGGGTGAACAAGGAAACCCCGGGAGTTTAAACTTAAGTTAAAACAGAGACCCTGTTAATTTTTTCAAGACAGCAGAAATAAACTAGTACAGTTGCTGAGTACAGTCACTTGCATTGGCCCTGAGTGCCCGGTATAGCGGTGTTTGCCTGGGTACAAGGGTTGTTTACTGGGACTGCTGATCACTGGAGAGCCTTTCAGGCACTCAGCATACCGTGTTGACTCTTTCATAAACTGAAGTTCTGTAAAATTTAGTTCCTCTTAGTTACTTTTTGCTTTAGATTACAAAATACTCAGTGTCCAGTTACTGGTGGTTTTTATTTTATTTTGTTTTTGTTTTTTTGAGGCAGGGCCTTTTACATAATTCTGGCTGTCCTGGAGTTCGCTATGGTAGAGCAGACTGGCCTTGACATCACTGAGATCTTTCTGCCTCTGCTTTTCTACCTGATTCAGTTACTGGTAGTGTTTAAGGATTGGATGAGGCTTTTTGATAACCTATTCAGTATGAATTCTTGAATGAACTTAGTATGAATTCAGTATGAACTACTTGACATTTTCCAGACTAATAAGTATAGTATACTTACCATATTGACCTCTACATAGCATCTGATAGTAATATATTTTCTGCAAAAACTAATTTGTTTTAATGACGACAATGGGGCTGATTGGAGCAGGGGTTCAAGAGCCTTTTTATAAAGGCATTTTATATTTCAAAATACATGTTATTTTTGTTGAAGCAGAATAGGGATGTCTGTTGAATTCATTATTTTGTGCTGAACTTTTTAAGTTATTAATTTTTAACTATTATGAGAATTTGAAAGGTAAGTAGAGAACTGGAATTATGGTAGGCTAGCCAGAATATTTTGTGAATCTTTGAGTTTTTTATTGACTTGATGTGTTTGGGGGTTAACGGGGTCCTGGCTTACATGTATCATTACCATTTTTAACCTTAATGAGAAAGTGTTCGTGGTAACTGTGTTAATCAAAGGTAAGAGAATATGAAATTGAATATTTTTCAGGTAATGACACGTATTAATGTTTTTTAAGCCATAGAATTAGAGGTAGAAGTAATTATTCTTTAGGGCAATATGAACTTTGCATAAATTTAATTAATATACACATTTTATAAGCGAAGATATGTAATTAGGACATACCTAATTTTGTGTAGAAATATTTATGAAGTTAGTTCAGAATTTGGTTTTTTTTTTTCTTTGACGGTCTGATTCTGATGCATCAATTATTTTTAAAGAATAAGTTACCAATATTTTACAGGCTTAAGCTATTTCTTGTAGTCATTCCCAATATACAGGAGAAATCAGTTTGGTATGAGTCTGAGAATATTTTTCCCATACTACCTCAGGGTAAAACTCCACCAGGGATTGCTTCAACTGTCACTTCAGTGAGCAGCATCAGCAGTACAGTTGCAACACCTGCCAGTTATCACATGAAGAGTGATCCCAGGGAACTAAAAGAGGTGAAGCAGGTTTGTCATAGGAGCTAACAGAAGTAGGAGTCTACTAGTGTTAGTAAGTTAATGTAGATACCTACACAGATAAGTAATGCTGAGTATATTAATAAATAGTCAGAATTCATTGTTTTTGAGACAGGGTCTCACATAACCCAGATTGGCCTCAGCTCAGAATATAGAGCCAAGGATGACCTTGAACTCTTATCTTCCTGCCTGCCCTTGAAAATGCTGAGACCCGGTTCTATGCTGGGGATAGACCCAGGGCTTCCTGTCTGTATTCAAGCACTCTGCTGAGCTTCTCCAGCCACAGGAATAAAGTGTTAAAGTGTATTTAAAATTACAAGCAGAACTGAAAAGTCTGCATACAGTTCTGTGCTAAAACAGTAATCAACAGAATCACAGTGTGAACATGAGTGGACACGAGTGTTAACAGAATGAAGTTGATGTCGTTTTTCCTGTGAATGAATGAGATTTAGAGAACAAGTGCTGAAAAGGAGTTTGAATCTTGTGTGAATTAGCATCGCAGGCACATAGTAAGTAGTCAGGGTGGCAAACACAAGGATCTATGCTTGTAGGACAGAAAAATAAAATTGTTTATTTTGTTGTCAAATGAAATGTTACAACTGTCATTGTTGTAATGCCCCAGATTTTAAAAAAAAAATTGTGACTAAAAATGAGGTCATAATTTAACTATGCATGCATACACTTGGATACTAATAAGGTTGGGGTAACTGAGTTTGTTGGTTGAATGGGTTCTGTATAATTCTTTTTAGAATTTATTACTTACTGGAAAGTTCCACAGTGCTATTAATAGTTAAGTGTTATAGGTTTTTATACTTTGACTTGGCTTAGAAGAGGGTATGCATACTAACAAAGCTTTAAGTTTTTTAAATTTTATTTTATGTATGTGGGTGTTTTGCTTGCATTTATGTATGCATACCGCATGTGCCTTGTATCAGTGGAGGTCAGAAGAGAGCAGTAGATTCCCTGGAACCTGAGTTAACAGATGGCTGTGACTGCAGTGGAGGCGCCGGGAACCATGCTAGTGCTAAGTGTGTCCTTCAGGTCCTCCCTGGAGCCTCATCATAGGTCCTCGAGAAGAGCAGCCAGGGTTCTTCACTGCACTAGCCCCAGCTCCCTAATAAGTAAGGCTTTAAGATACCTAGCACTAGGGAGGCAGAGGCAAGCTGAGCTCTGTGAATTCAGGGCTAGCCTGGCCCATACAGCTAGTTTCAGGCTAGCTGGGTTACATAGTGAGAGCCTATCTCAAAAAACCAGACCTTTTTAATCTAAATGTCTAACTCTGGCTTTATAATTTGGAGTTGCTTTTGGTGACCATGGGCCTTGAGAAATCGTTCATTTGCTGTTACAGTAGAAAGAAAAAAAAATCTTGCTTTTTTAATATTTCAATTCATAGATTAAAACTTTAGTTCTGACAGTGTAGACATAGTTTTTTGCCTTTAGCTGTACACTATCTATTGACACCCTTTACTCACAGCAGCGATAAGATTGTCCTTTAGCTCCTCTCTTAGACTTGATTGCAAATATTTGCTCTGCCATAGGTTTTGCTTTCCCTCTCTGGGTCTAGTCCCTCACCCCTTGCTCTTTGCCCCCTACAGAGTTACTGAAATCCTTAGGGGACTACTGCAGTTAGACAAACGAGTATAAACTAGTGGGAAGTGTGTGACATACTGGCTTGTCTTGACACCTGCTGTGGCTTATTGTAAGGTGAGGCACTACAGTGTGATGTCACTCTTGCCGGTAAGAGTCACGGCATGCTGAATCTGTTTACTCGGTCCATCCGCCCTAAGAACACTTCTCCTCCTCCTGAATCAATCTGAAGTGACTTCCAAAAGAGTAAGCTAGCTTCCTGCAGGCAAAACTCACCAGTGGGGTTTCCATTAGAAGTGTTGACATAGTCACCTGTTTAGTGTTCCCACAGAAGACTCAGCCTTCCCTCTTGATCTCCAGCTAAGCTAGGTGGTTTATACATTAGAGATCCATAAGTTAGATTTTTTTGTATCTGCTATGCATCGTGAATACGCTACAAATCCCAAATAGTAGCTGCCCATCAGACTTCTAACAAAAGTGAAATGTTGAGTGATTTTGATAGTCCTAGAATGGAATATTTAATGAAATACTGTGCCACTTAAAATAATCAAAAGATATATAAAGCAGAATACATACCTGTATGGTTTCCCGAATGCTGGCTTTTTCTGTAGTCCTGGGTGATTGAACCAAGGGCCTTACACATTGTGTAAAGTGCAGGTGGAAATATGCAGGAGGATAATATGAATAGTAGCAAGAATGGTCATGATACAATTTTTGGGGGAAGGGGGGTTCTTTGTAGTCCTGGTTGTACTGGAACTTACTATGTAGACCAGGCTGGCCTTGAATTCACAGAGATACTCCTATCTCTGGCACACCCAGCATATGGTTTTTTAAGAATTTATTTTAAAATCACTAACATTGATTAGCTTCATATAATTTTGTAGTCAACATGGGGCTAACACTGAATTTTCTCTCAGTTTTTTTTGTTCCTGTACTGGAGGTTGAGCCTAGGACCTTCTACATAGGAGACAGATGTTCTACTTAGTACTTTCTTCATTCTTAAGCAAAATGTGAGGACTCTATTTGCCTGTTAAGTGTTCTCTCTTTACAGAAGGAGGCGGCATGTCTTTTTTTTTTTTTTTAAATCTAATTGTGCAGGATGGGATTTGAAAAACCAGTTTGAAGTGAATTTAATTATTGTCAAGGAAAAAACTCAGAAAATATTGTTAGCAAAATATGAAGTAAAGGTTTTTCTTTGAGAGATGGGTTTGGTTGGGCATTGGGGAGACTCTGATAAAAGAACAAGCATGTCAGCCAGAGAGACTCAGAACAGACTGCAGTAAGCAGCTCTGCCTTTGAGGGCGCACCCTTCTCAGCTGTGAGACCTGAGAGGAGGGAAATGCTGGCAGGTCCAACAGGCAGCTAACTCTTGTGCATTAGAACACCGTGTTGCTTTTATAAAGCACTGTTCAGGCAGCTTCAGGAGACCTTGACTGTGGCTCACAGTTGGGGGGTAGTGGCAGTGGTGGCACAAGCAGCTGATGTTGGGCTGCATCTGCAGGCGGGAAGAGGGAAGAGTACTGGTGCTCACCTCCCTTTCCTTTTTTTCTGTTCGGGACCTACTCACATTCAGGGTGGCTTGTCCACTGTACTTAATTCAGAGAGTTTTCACATGTGCCCAGAGGGTTGTTTACAGTCGTGGCTGATTCTAGATCTGTCTGGTTGACAGTATTAACAATACATTGTAACCCAGTTGGCTGCCAGAATGGTTCTGTACAGCCTCTAATCTTGGTATAGATGACTACATTGGGATGTCAGAACTATCTTGATTAGTGATTATTACCTGGATTAAAGCTTGCCTTTTTTTTTATTTGTTTGGTTGTCAGTAGCAAACCCAAGGTCTCCTGCTATCTATCAAATGTTATATTGACTTAACCTCTCAAGCCTTCCAAAAGTTTTTAACAATTAAAAATCTAAATTGAAAAGGATGACTTTATATTAATGATGTTGCTGTATGTGGTGGCATAATGATGTTGGGTTTTAAGGATACTGAAATAGTTTAGATCACAGGCCTAGAAAATAATATTGGTGTTGCCACAGGTGTCCAAGTGCTTATGGTGTTGATAAGATGGAAGAATTTGGCCCTTACAGTTTTGAAAGTTGTCTTAATCTGCCACTTACATAGAATACCACAATGAATCACAGTAATTGGGCAGTCTTACAGTTTGAATAATCATCTGTGTTTAAGACCACAGATAGCTTCCCACTGTAGTGATTTATTTATTGTTTCCCTAAGTTTGTATCTTCTAGTCACTTTATTCCATTAATAGACATTAGATTGTTTTTGACTATATGTCCTTAGGTAGTTATAAATTTATTGGAATGATTATGAGGTTGTCCTGTACCTTCTAATTTCTAAAACCTCATTTGACTGCAGAGTCAGACCATTAAAAATGACCTGGAGCTTCTCATTCTGCATATTTCCCTTGACTGACTGTTGCTGGCCAAAGTGTGTGTCTAGGGGTAAATAATAAAGAGAAGTAGTGACTCTTCCTCCATTTGAAATTCTGGAGTAAAGAATGCAAATATAAGTTATTCTGGTATCTTTGAAGTGTTAAGGTAAGTGTCAAGGGTGGGAGTAGAGGAGTTAGGCTGCTTATTTTGATTAACTGCTGGTGTTTGTTGACATGCCCCACTGAAAATTGTCTACAGATGCTCATATTTACTACTTAATAAGTCTTAATAATTAGTTGAAACTTGTCATATTTTCATGACATTTTTAGAAAAGAAAGATGTAGAACTTAGATTTTTATTAGTTAAAAATCCACAAATGTTTTGGTTAAAGATTCCCAATGTCTTTGAAATACAGAATGATATGGAGCCTAGCAAAGCTGTTCCACTGAATGCATCCAAACAAGACGGACCCCTGCCAAAACCACATAGTGTTTCGCTCAATGATACGGAGACAAGGAAACTGATGGAAGAGTGCAAGCGACTTCAGGGAGAAATGATGAAGCTCTCAGAAGAAAATCGACACCTGAGAGTAAGTTTCCTGGGTATCTTTTAGCAATCTCTGTATTTAATCTGGTGGATGATTTTTTTTTATTTATCTCGTTTGATTGTTCTTATTACTTGGAGCTAATTAGTGTAAGATTAAAGAAATGAAGTTTCTGAAAGCCTAGTAATGGAAATAAAATGGTCAAGTATATTTTAGTTAGTGTTAGGGTATTTTTTTTGACATTTGATAGAATTATATTCCTAATAAACCCATTGGAAAGTGAAGATATCCCAAGTTGAAAATGCACCCAATACGCACACCTTTCGTCCTAGCCTAGCTTAACACATTAGCACTGTTAATTAGCACCAAAGTGCTGGCATCTTCTGAGAGGATCACAGCACATGTCACCAGCCTAGGGAAGATGCGGATTCAGAGGACAGCTGATGTCAAAAACCAGTAAATTCAACTGGAATGAAGCTGGAGATGGCATGCAAGAGGTTGAGGAATGGTGTGAGGATAAAGTAGTTTATACTGAGGTAGTAAAAATTCTCTAGTCTTAGGTTGTATAAACAGTACTTGATAAAAGCCAGCCATACAGTTCAGAGTCATCTGTAATTTCCCCAGGACCATGTGACTGACTGACAGACAGACAGACAGACAGACACACACACACACAGAGTCATAACATCCACCTGCTTCGAGAAACTGTTGCTTTCCTAGGAGAAGCCTAGGCAAAGTCACATCTCCTAAGATCATATCAGAAACGTAAGCTCGGTGCTATGTGGAGCCATTTCAGTGCGTAGGGAGCAGCTCAGTTGACATAGAGCAAATAAGGTACTTCACCACAAAGAAGCAATTTCCAGGCTAGGCAGGAACTCCAAAGAGGGGTCCCTGTATGTAGTCTCCATTGCGTTCAGTCTGTGCCCCGTGGTGGCCCTTTCATTTATATCCCTTATGTTTGCTTTGCACATATCAAGACTGTGAAGATGATACTTCACCCTAAAATGCACTGCCTTTATCTAAATCCTGCCATATATCATCCACCTCAAACAAGTCCTTGTGTGTCTGTCTGCCAAGTGGGTTTTCAAGTTTTATTGAGTCAGGAAACCTGCTGTATAGGTGTGCTATTGATAGTCTCTGGCTGATGGCTGTAGCCAATCCAAAATGCCATAGGGCTTATTGGAAGTAAACTTACATGTTTTATAGGAATACATTTCTCAGTTTCAGTTTTAAAAGTCATTGTTATTGAGGTGTAATTTACATCATATGAATGCACTGATTTTGATTGTTTTGTCAGATTTATAGAATTATTCAGCTGTCACTTTATCCAGTTTTAGGTTTTTTCCTAATTCCACAGGTTCCCAAGGTAGATGGGAATTTATTCTTGCCCCTATTCCTAGCCACATACACCTACTGAGCTCCTTTACGAACCTTCGGCTCTATTCCTAGCCACATACACCTACTGAGCTCCTTTACGAACCTTCGGCTCCGATACTCACCTGTGTGCTGTTGTTTAAAGCTCTTTGTTTTGTGTGTTTTCCCCAGGATGAAGGCCTAAGGCTCAGAAAGGTAGCACATTCGGATAAACCTGGATCCACCTCAGCCGCGTCCTTCAGAGAGAATGTCACCAGTCCTCTTCCTTCTCTTCTGGTTGTAATTGCAGCCATTTTCATTGGATTCTTTCTAGGGAAATTCATCTTGTAGAGTGAAGCATGCAGAGTGCTGTTTCTTTCTTTTTTTTTTTTTCTCTCGACCAGAAAAAGATTTGTTTACCTACCATTTCATTGGTAGTATGGCCCACGGTGACCATGGCCCGTGGTGACCATTTTTTTTTGTGTGTACAGCGTCATATAGGCTTTGCCTTTAATGATCTCTTACGGTTAGAAAACACAATAAAAACAAACTGTTCGGCTACTGGACAAATTGTATATTATCAGATCATCACTAGCAGATGTCAGTTGCACATTCAGTCCTTTATGAAATTCATAAATAAAGAATTGTTCTTTCTTTGTGGTTTTAATAAGAGTTCAAGAATTGTTCAGTCTTGTAAATGTTATTTTAATAATCCCTTTAAATTTTATCTGTTGCTGTTACCTCTTGAAATATGATTTATTTAGATTGCTAATCCCACTCATTCAGGAAATGCCAAGAGGTTTTCTGTGGGGAAATGGTGCCTCTTACTGTGTAAATTTTCTCCTTTACCTTTGCTAATATCATGGCAGAATTTTTCTTATCCCTTGTGAGGCAGTTTGTTGACTGAGTTTTTCATCCTTACAATCCTGTCCCATGGTATTTAACATAAAAAAAAAATAAAACTGTTAACAGATTCTTGCTCGATAGCTTGTTTGTGTCTGTCATGTCATTTGTGCTGGGTTGGAGAAGGGTCTGGGTGGGGTGTTGGACTTTACTGATTTATTTGCTTGTTTGCTTTGGTTTGGTTTTTCAAGATAGGGCTTCTCTGTGTAGCCCTGACTGTCCTGGAACTCTTTCTAGACCTGAGTGGCCTTGAACTCAGATATATATCCACCTGCCTCTGCCTTCTGAGTGCTGGGATTAAAGGTGTGCACCACTGCCACCCACCTAGAGAGACTGGACTTTATAATGCATACTTTTCTCTTGTATCAAACTCTTCTCAGTCTTTGATTATTTATAATTTAAAGTCTTCAGTCTGTTTTAAGAAATGACAAGATTTCAAGCCAACATAGGTATTTTGGAACATCTTAATTGAATTTATGAAGTGTAAAGGTGCTGTAATCTTGATGAGTTTCGTGTATGCCAGCTGACAGTATCGTGTTCAGTTGACTCCAGGTTTTTTTAAAAACTGTTTTCTCAAGGAAGATTTAATTCTCTTATATTTTAAATACTCAGTGTACTAAATAGTTCTGCTTTTTAATGTATTTCTTAATAGCTAAAAAGATTTTTTTTTTCTGTTATGGAAATTAGTATTACTTTGCGAACCGTGGAGATTTACTTTTTAAAAAACATTAGTTTTGCAAATCAGTGGCAGGCATGTGAAAATTATAGTTTGAACACTGTGTGTATAGACTGATGCTTCCCTGTATGTAGTCTTATGCCTTAACTTATATAACTTGTACTGAGATAAATCTAGAATCAGAAAGTACTGTTTTCAGCTCAGAATGTAGTTTATTACATACAGGTGAATTTGTATTATCAAAACTAGGTGTTGGTTTTGCAAAAATTGTGCTCTGTTGGGAAGAAACTGGGTTGAAGGGCTTAATATGCATGAAGTGTGTTATGGATCTGCTCAGGTGTATTGTCAGATATTTGGACTGTCTTTAATTTCTCAGATTATATGTATTGTTATCCCTGAAGACTTTTATAAAACTTCTTGTGTACTAGTTACTGAAAAACAAAACCAACCAACCAAACCAGGAGTGATACTTAGCTGTTACTAGCCTGCTCCTTCAGGGAATGTTCCATTGCTGCTCCAGTAAGCTCCCCTCTAAAACTGGAAGAGCACAGAAAAATCTTAGATTTTTATCCCCTAAGAATAGAATCAGCAGCTACTTCCTGGTCTATAAAGTTCTTTATAAAATCACTCAAGCTTGATATTTCTTTTTTTTTTTTCTTGGTTTTTTGAGACAGGGTTTCTCTGTGCAGCCCTGGCTGTCCTGGAACTCTCTGTAGACCAGGCTGGCTTCGAACTCAGAAATCCACCTGCCTCTGCCTCCCAAGTGCTGGGATTAAAGGCGTGCGCCACCACTGCCCGGCAAGCTTGATATTTCTTAAACCCCTTTTTAAAGAAAAGAAATTTTCAAAAAGAAAAATCCCATTTTATATAAATGCTCCCCACAATTCAGTTCTGTTTCTTAGCCCCTTTGTTTTGTAGGGGAGGATTCAGGCCTTACATGGGCTGAGGAAAACTTCACAGGCTCTCACAGGCTGGCAGAGACAGAGCTTCCTGATTGTAGCTGTAAAAAGTAAGGCATTTGAATTAGTAAACAGCTGAAATAACACAGTTCCTCTAAAGACTTGAGACTGTGAGACTGCACCTACTGTCTTCTCGGATATGTATGCATTCATGGGCAGGCTGCACTTGTCCATGCTGATGGTTGTAAATTACATTGTATTTTTGGTAGGGATAAAGTACAGTTTATGGTACTTTTGAAAACACACATGGCCCTCTCTTGACTGCTTTTCTTAGGAGACATGAGATTATTTTCCTACCAAGTTCTTGGAAAGAAGTTCAGTTCTATTGTCAGTATAAATTGTCTTCATCCTTAATGTGTTACAGTTTTGCTTTGTGTATGTAAGCAATCAGGGAAAAAGACTGTAGTTAACACTGAGGTCAGTCTAGCAAGGCCTTACACTGACACTAAATGCACTGCTTCCCTCATCTTTTCTATAACCAGTGTGCCTTAATTTTGCTCATTCTTGTATTTGCAACAAACAAACTTATAGTTGTGTTCTGAGTATGTACTTACTACCTTAAAAAGATACTTGGAGGTAAATGTAAGTTCACAAATTCTATTTCAACAGTACTCAAGTTTTCATGTGTGTTAGATTCTTGTTAGTGTTGGTGTTAGTGTGGGATTACTTTTGCCTGTTATCTTTGGAAATATTTCATGTGAGCAGGTTTTTTCTTTTTTTTTTTGATACTTTATTTACACTTCAAATGTTTTCCCCTTTCCAGGTCTCCCCTTTGGAAACCCCCTATCCCATCTCCCTCCCCCCTGCCTCTATGAGGGTGTTCTCCCACCCACCCACCCCTGTCTTCCCTCCCTGGCATTCCCCTATACTGGGGCATCTAACACCCTCAGACCCAAGGGCCTCTCCTACCACTGATGGCCAACAAGGCCCTCCTCTGCCACAGATGTGGCCGTGAGCAGGTTTTAACAAGGTCAAAAGCAAACAAAACTTTGTCCTTTTAATAAGGTTTAAATACAAGCTCCAAAGTTGACAGTTTTCCTGGAACATTGCTTTTTCCTGTTGAGTGTCTCTGGTTCATAGACTTTTGATCTATGTGAGTTAGGGGGAGGAGTGGTTTTTGTTGTTTTGTTTTTTTAAGATAGGACAAAATCAGAATCTAAATAAATAGACTTTATTTTGTAGCCTCGAAGTTAAAATATGTGAATAAATAAAATTTAATGATGTGTCATTTGTTTTCACACTAAAAGCAAAAGTTACTTGAACACTCTCTTGCTTAGTTTTCAGTAGGATATGGGAAGCTGAGTTTTCACCTGGTATTTGATAATGTGTGGGAGAAGCTACACTAACGGTTATGTTCACTGACAGTGGCATTTTGGGAATGTCTAGTCATTCAGAGGTTGGTGTACGAAGTTTGAATATTGATCTATTGGCATGATTTCTCTGTGCTGTGTGGAAGCATCACTTGTCAAAAAAAGGCTGATGGATGGCTAGTAAACTTGAAGCAGGATTAGAAGGTGGGCAGTTGGAGGGAGGGGAACTCGGGTAGTTAGATGCAGAAGATTAGTCACCTGGACTCAGGAGGTCAGGCATATGAATGAAACTGAGGAGAGGTAACGAGGTAAAGTGACAGGCAGAATAGTATAAATAGGCTAATAAAAGTTGTGGGCAGTTGAGTAACAAGCTTAGCATAAGGCCTAGGCATTCATTTATTAGTAAGTCTCTGTTATTTGGGAAGTAGAGTGCAGATGGAAAAGCAGGCAGTTACATTGAACCCTAAGAACATGACTGGAAAATCTCAGTACATTCCTGGTTGCAGAAATGTGTGTTTTTAAGCAGTTAAAACTGAATAAAACCAAGTATGCAGCCCAGCTTGAATTTCTCGATTCATTTGACTGGCTCTGCTGTGATACTGGTAAGAAAATCAAAGGCTATATAAAACTTTGTACTCTGCATTCCAACTTGAGTTGTTTGCCTGGGGAAAAAAAAATGTGAGGGCAAATTTTGCTTAAGGATGTGGGCGGTTCCTGATGCCACACTCGAATGGCCTGTAGGCTTCTCTACTTAGTTCTACATAGCAGTTAGATTTAAGAACTGTTTCTTGGTTTCCAGTTGCTCCCCTGTGTTAGAAACGTCAAAGTTGCTTTCCAGAAGTTACTTTAGATACTGTTTCAAACCCGAGCAGTTAGCCTAAAGTCCAGATTGCTAGTAGAGGTTTTTAATTTGCGAATGTGAACTACCAGTGCAAAACAAGGCAAACAGCCTTGTGACGTTTCATGAGCTCACTTAACTAGCTGGTAGTGATCATTTTTCGAGCTGTTTCTGGGCTTTGGTGTTGAAAGTGTTTCACAGTGTGGATGTCTTTTGGTGCTTGTTCTGTGTGCAGCTCTCACCATACTGATACACAATGAGAACTGCACATAGAGTTCACTGTTCAGAGGTGAGGAGGGGGCTGCTTGTGGACAGCAGGGGCCTGCTTTAGAGATTAATCTGTTGGGTTAATAGATTTGGTCAGGAAGCCTGGCTGACTCACAAGATTTTCAAGTTAAATGGTGAAAAGTGGGCATGGTCCTTTGTGTTCTACTTTAAAGGAGATACTGATAGTTCTTGTAATGTTGGAAACCTTTGCCTTCATGGTTTCAGAATTCACAGTCTCAGCTCCTAAAGAAAGCCAGTGTGCACATTTGTCCCTCCAAGATTTAATGATTTAAGTTGGGCCTCGGGGTGCTGGTCTGTAGTCCTGTCTTCATAGGAAGCAGGAGGGGAAGGAACACATCAGGCTCTGCCTGGACTATAGCAGTGCATTCAAGGAGAACCCATCCCCCAAATACATGACCTGAGGCGGCCACTGTTCCTGGGGTGCCTGGCATGCCTGAGCCCCTTTGCTGTTTTTAAACCAAGTGATTGTGTGTTTATAAGTTTGTAGTCAACATTCTTGAAACTAGTCCCTACCAAAGGAAAAGTCACACGGGCCATTAACACCGTCGAAAGATCTATTTATGGGACTACATGCAGTGAGCTCTAAAGGCAAACAAAGTAAGCTTACTGTTTGGTGATGTTTCACATTGGAGCAGTCAAGTCGGCCCATGTTAGTCTCCAAAAAGTTTTAAATATAGTTATGAGTAGCAAGTCTATTTTGTGTGCTATTGTAATTCAAGGTACATTGCTAGTTTTATATAGTGCCAAAGATACAAATATATTAGACTTGGGAGACAGTTTACTTGAAAAATTGTAAGTTGTTAACTCTTGAGAGTCAAAGTTTTTGCTGCCCCCTCTTTGCCAAGTATTTTGGGGTTTGCCAACTATTTGGTACTTTGTAATAAGGCAAAATTTATAAGTGATTGATAATGTTTGAATTTTATTTTATTTTACTTACTTATTTTTGTTTTTGTTTTTGATTTTCAAGACAGGGTTTCTCTGTGTAGCCCTGGCTGTCCTGGAACTCACTCTGTAGACCAGGCTGGCCTCGAACTCAGAAATCCACCTGCCTCTGCCTCCCAAGTGCTGGGATTAAAGGCGTGCGCCACCACTGCCCGGCTGAATTTTATTAAAATTTGGTGAGCATGTATAGTAAGTGAATTCTCATCCCTGTGAAAGAAAAAAATAAATCTTTCCATTTGGTCTTAGGGGAATCATCAATGAGGGAGGGTTCATACAGATTTTAGGAAGTCGCAGTTTCTTAGCAAGTCATATTTTCTAGTGAGGAAATGCCTCTGTCAAAATCTTGATTTGGGGCTGGTGAAATGGCTCAATAGGTGAAGTGCTTGCCGCTCAAGCCTGAGCTTAGTTCCAGGACCTGCAGAACGAGGGGAGGGCCGATTCCTCACAAGTCTGCTGCCCTCTGGGTGCAGTCCTCTTCCCCCACTGAGGATTCAAATAAAACCTCACATTTTAAATGGGGTGAAATGATGCCTTTTATGAGAAGTGGTGGGATGGATATTTCTGGGAGGTATTTAGAATATTGTTGGTAAGAAACTTAACCCTCATTGATGAATACGCTTGAGGGTCTCAACATGCTATTTATAAAGTGCCAAAAGTTAAGTTTTGCTTCTCAAAGTGAATAGGGGGATGTGCACATAGACCGGTGGAAATAGTGTTCATGTCTCTGGCAGACGATGCCTGTGTACTTGGGTCTAACTCCTGAAGAGCACACTGGATGGCAGAGGGTGGGGTTACATGTCTGTGCAGTGCGGCTCCTATTCTAGCAGTGTAGAAGGGACCAGAGTTGTGTTCCCTTCCTTATTTGCTGAAGTTTACTTTCTTCCCTTTGAGGTTTTCCAGCTTTAACGACTTACTTGTTCATGTTTGCTTTAGTATTATCAAAGGCATGCTTGGAGCCTTTATGCTCACCCCTGCCATTTTCCTTCTCACTGCTAACCTGAGGTTTATGAGCTTCTTATTTCTGGGTTTCAGTTCATAATGTGTACAACAGTATCTACAGTACATACTATATGTGTGTGATACACCATTAGTATAGTGCAGTCTGCATGTCAAGTTGCCACTCAAGCCTGTCCCTGTGGTGGCTTGAATATGCTTGGCCTAGGGAGTGGCA
The DNA here is from genome assembly GCA_028551405.1 of Uromys caudimaculatus. Lineage (NCBI taxonomy): Eukaryota > Metazoa > Chordata > Mammalia > Rodentia > Muridae > Uromys > Uromys caudimaculatus. The sequence continues at coordinate 91,950,011 of CM052709.1, read as the reverse complement.
CTATTAGGAGGTGTGGCCTGGTTGGAGTAGGTGTGACCTTGTTAGAGGAAGTATGTCACTGAGGGCGGCTCCTAGCTTCCTGGAAGTCAGTCTTCTAGCTGCCTTCAGAACAAGCTTCTCCAGCTCCATACCTGCCAGGATTGATAAGATGCTGTCATTTATAAGAGTTGCCATGGTCATGGTGTCTCTTCACAGCAGTGGAACCCTAACTAAGACAGTCCCTCACTCAGTATTTGTTTCATTTCGGCCCAGATGTTGCCCTTGAAATGGTTGGCATGTTTTTCCTTGTCACCAAGGCTAGAACTGAAGTGATTCAATATCTAAAGGCCCTGCCACATCCTGTAGCCTGTAGATTGAGCCAGTGCCATCACTGCCTGATGGTGACACATAAGGTCTGTTGGGTGTGAGATTTCCCCACCTTCAGCACAGATGTTTGATACCTTGGCCATCTTAGCTCTTCACTGTCCTGAATATCTCTAGGAAGGCTGGTGAGGAGTGTTGATTCCCCCCACTTCCACCCCTGAAAGTGCTAATACATGTCTGTGTAAACTGAGGATAGGATTGGGCAGAGGCTTCTGTTGCAGCAGTGAGGACAGCCAGAGTCCAGAACAGAGAAAAAGTGGTAGACTGAGCATGGCCCACGGGTTGGGCCTGGCCAGGAGAAGAGAGATGGGAAGGGGGAGAAGACAGAAGAGGACCAAGGAGGGGGTGCAAGAGAGAGGAAGACAACGGCCACGAGAGTGGATAGCAGGAGAAAGCCATGGGCTGCAGTTTAGTGTGAGGGAAGGGCGTGTGCCAGCATGGACTCTGAAATGTCTGACAGGTTCCTGTGATACTGAGGGAGCCTGGAGACCATCGTGCACTTGGGCTGATCGGCAGCACAGATAGCCACTTGTCTCTTCTGCCAGTGGTAAGCAAATGGCTCTTTGGTAGTCCTGAGGAATGTTGGCTTTTGTCTAGCCACTGGGAGTAGAGTTTCCTTTGGATCTGACAATGTCTGTGTCCTATGCATTTGTTGTTTTGAAAAACTATAGAAAGGTGAGTGCATAAGCATGGATATGATTTTTTAAACATGACTATGTGGGCCAGTTTGTGTGTCTCCAGATGGTTGGCATGGGGTAGAGGGGTTTTAGGTTGTACAAAATGAAATGGCGTAAAATCAGAACTTGTTAGAAAATTCAAGATTTGAGACATGTTTCTCTCTCCAATCTCTGTAAGTTCATTCTGTTACATATTTTTATTTGTTATTCATTTGTATATGTGATGCCTGCTTAGATATGCATCAACACCGGGTGCTTCTCCCTATGTTCAATAAGGGTGGGTCTGGAGATAGCGTAAGATTATTTCATATTGAAATAGGTCCATGTAGGGGGATTGTGCTGGGTGCTTTCATGTCAACTTGACAAAACCAAGACTCACTGGAGAGGAGAAGCCTCGGCTAAGAACATGCCTCCAAAAGATAGGCAAGACTGAAGAGCATTATTTTAGTTACTGGTGTGGTAGGTCCCAGCCCATGGTGACTGGTGTTACCCTTGGACTGGTGTTCCTGGATTCTATAAGGAAGCAGATGGAGCAATCCATGAGGAGCAAGCCAGGAAGCAGCAGCCCTCCGTGGCTTCTACAGCAGCTTCTGCCTCCAGGTTCCTGCCTGGTTTTAGTTACTGCCTTGGCTTCCCTCTGTGGACTGTGATTCAGGATATGCAAGTTGGATAAATCCTCCTCAAATTGCTTCAGTCATGGTCTTTGATCATATTGATAGTAACACTAAGACAGGGATCCTATTGTCAGAACGTAACTAAAAGAAAATTGTGGGGGCTGGAGAGATGGCTCAGCGGTTAAGAGCACTGACTTCTCTTCCGGAGGTCCTGAGTTCAATTCCCAGCAACCACAGGGTAGCTCATAACCATCTGTAATGAGATCTGATGCCCTCGTCTAGTGTGTCTGAAGACAGCAACAGTGTGCTTACATATAATAAATGGATGGATCTGTGGGCTGGAGCGAGCGGGGCCAGAGCAAGAAGAAAAAAGAAAGAAAATTGTACCTAGTATCAGAGCCCAGAATGCCCAACCATGGTAATTTAAAGCAGCTGTCAGGTGGGAGAGCTGAGGAGGCACTCTATGCTAGAGTCTATGGGGTGCCGTGTTTACATGGTATTTCAGGTCAGCCTTTCAACGTTAGAACAACTGAGAGCTTACAAGCTTACAGTGGTTGAAGGACTAGATTATTGTTTCAAAACTGCTTTACCATTCTACTACTGGCAAGGGAGGTGGGGTGGGGGTGGCACGGAGGACTTGGGCCTAATGGTGAATTCAGCAAGAATGAGTTGAGCGCTGCCTTTGGTCTCATTTACTAAGGATGATAGCATTGAAAAATGAGTGGGTTTTGAAACCTCTGAAAGGTCAGGTGTCAGCACAGGACACACCAAGACCAAGTTCTCAGCACAAAGATTTATTTGCCCCAAAAGGCATGAAAAAGAGACAGACAGGAGCTAGAGGACTAGGGAGAAGCAAAACGGAACAAAGGGGGGTGGGGGAGGAGATATTTGCCCCAAGAGACAAAGCACTCCCTCTGGAGAGAGAGGCCGTAAGCTTGTCCCAAGAGAAAATGGTGCTTTATAAAGGAAAAGGGGGAAATCTTGTGTTAGGATGAGGTGTTTAATTTTGATTGGGCCTGTTAATTAGGTGAGCCTAATTAATGGTTTTCAGCAAGGGGCAGAAGGGTAAAGGACCAAACCTGTTGACCATGTCTGCCACGCTTAGACCTGCTGGGGCCTCTCAGATCAAGAATGATGTACCCAAAGGTTAGCTCCTAGCAGTGCCCGTGGCTGAAAGCTTGAGAGCGTGGTCACGGTATGGTTTCAGAGTTTGGGGTATCACAATTCAGGCTGTATAGCTGGCTTGCCACCCAGTTAGCTTGAATGTTACGCTGCCAGTGGTAACTAGCATAGAACTTCAAATACTGAGTCTGAAGCCCGCCGCTGTGACGAGGCTGGAGTGAAGGTAGGTTGCAGTTCTGGCTTTTTTCTTTTACTAGCTTTGATTGGCTAGTTTGTCTCTTGGTTCTGGCTGCAGAAAGGAACACCTCTGTAGCTAGCTCAGTGACGTTGTGTGAGGCCTGGGTTCAGTGTTCCAGAAAAGGCAGCACTCTGAACAGAGCTGCTCACGATCTGTCAGCCTTGGTAGGTGAGCAGCTGTAGTGGGGAGCTGTGCAGTATAAGTTAAAAATAAATGGCCGCAAAGTCACCTGAAATGGAGCCCTTGCAGAGAAGCAGCAGGAGTAACCATCCTGGATTCCGAGGATAGGCCAAATTGAATTTGGGTTTCAGTCATGCCCTTGACAAGTCATGAGCCTTTGAACAGCTTATGAAACCACTCCAAGATTCAAGCTTTCTCATTTAAAAAAGTTACCGTGTGTGTGTGTGTGTGTGTGTGTGTGTGTGTGTGTGTGTGTGTGTGTGTGTGTGTGTGTGTGTAGAGGCCAGAGGGCCACAGTTGGGATATCCTCTCAGCTATCCTGTTGTTGCCCTGTGTCATGGAGATCCTGCAGCTTTGGATCTGTAGACTGGCCCCTTCACACACTCCAGTAGTTCATAGATGGGGTAAATTGTCGGAGCTACTACTCTGAAGCAGAGGAAGAGAGAGAAGAAAGTCTGCCTGCCAGGCAGAGTCAAGGCAGGTCAGGGGCTGTTGGCAGATTTCCCAGCCTGCTGAGGGGTGGAACGATAAGAGGAGGTGCACTTGAGGCTCAAGGCGAGGAGCCGAAGATTCTGTTGACCTTGGTGGAAGGACTAGGGGTGGGACAGTTGGGTGAGAACAAATGTGTATATTTCAGCAAGATTGTTTCTGTTTGGCTTGTGGCTTTGCTTCTCGTAGCACTGTAGTATAAGATGGCCATGGGAACTGCACTCGGGGCTGGTGTGATAATGGCCTGCAGCCCTCCCACATCTGTCTCTTGCATCTTTTTTCTCTTTTTCCTGTAGTCAGCCTCCCTCTTCACCTCAGAAGACCATTCAACTTCATACCAGCCAGACCAGTACAATAAATGTTGGACCAACTCAAAGCCCTGGATCTGGGCCTTGGTGTTGCTGAGTTGGTCAGCCAGCCAGCTCTCTGTCACTGCTCCAGATAGGTCACTCAATGTCACGACCAGCAAGGGGCAGGGCTAGTTCTCCACTCTCACATGCTCAGTCTGGCTCATACACATTCCTGCCACTAGGTCCAGTTCTCTTGTGCTGCCCAGGTGAGGTGCAAGCCTTGCTAGCAGCCAGTGAGAGGCGGGACCCGATCTGCACAGCTCTTGGACATCCACATGGTCCCAGACAGCAGCCCAGACCAGGGATGTCCTCTTGGCCTTTGATGGTAATCTGAGCCATGGACATTGATACAGACCCAGGCATGGCCTTCAGTGGCAGCATGGGCGGGACTTCACCATGGCCTCAGGTGGCAGGGCAGGCTACTCACATTAGGCTGTTCCTCTCCACCTTCTCTCCAGTTCCACCCATCTTCATGATGCTCAAAGCACTCTGTCTTGCTTTCTCTCCATCTCTCTACCACATGCTTGCACGTCGTCACTTTGGTTCCTGCTGCGAGCAGGCCACATGATAGTGGGCAGGCCTCTGGGTATCTTCTACCCACCTCTGCTGCCTGTCAGAAATGCGCATTTTCGATTTGTGGTTTCTTCCCTGACTGTGAAGGTCGCAGTGGATCACACCAGTCTGCTGTCACAAAGTTTCGTTAGCCGATTCAGTCTAAGAATATAAAATGGAAAATTCTAGAATAAACTGTAAGTTTAAGAACTGTGAGGATTTATGTAGAATGAGATCTTACTCCATTCATTCTGCCCACACTGGGTTCTGAATCAACCTTTGTCTGGTACATCCATGCCATACACACTATGTGCCCATTAGAGGCACTTAGTGGGTCTCTCTGCTATCAGATCACACATCCATGCCATACACACTATGTGCCCATTAGAGGCACTTAGTGGGTCTCTCTGCTATCAGATCACAAGTGTCTGTGTTCAGGCTTCCCTCATTTTACCTAACAATGGTCCAAGAACAGGAGCAGCATAAAGAGGGCCTCAGTTAGGCCAGCTTGCTTTTCTTGCCTTCTTCATGATGGCACAGTGAGTACCTATAAAACCCATGATTTTCACTTTCATTCAGTGCTAAAATGAGCACCCACCGTATTTAATACAGCCATAAGACAGGTTTGTATGAGTTGATTTTGCCCAACTATAGACTAAAGCTGGAAATGTGAGCACATTTTACCTAGGTGAGGCTAAGCTATGATGTCCCCTCAATAGGTTAACAAGACACATTCCAACTCACGTTTTCAACCTTCGATCTATTTGTCATGATGTAAGTCTGCTACGAGGTGGTGAGCATCTGCTTAGGTAGAGTTCAGTACTGCCTTTGGTTTCAGGTTATCTGCTGGGGCCTTGGGGTGTATCTCCCATGGCTAAGTATGTATTCCCATAGGAAAGGTTTGGAAATTAAAGAAAAGTATGTAGTAGGAAAACATTTTAATACCCTCCCTCCCCAGGCATAATGGCAACCTTTAAAGGCCTATTGTGTATGTATATACATGGATATGTGTGTGTGCATGCAATTACCAGTGTAACTATGTTTTTAAATATCTATTTTACTATTTATGTGTATGTGTGTACGTGTGAATGCAAGAGTCAGTCAGAGGGACCTGGTTCCTGGGAACTGGAGCTGTAAACAGTTGGTGAACTGCCGTGTGGGTGCTGGGAATCGAACTTGGGTCCTTGGCGAAAGCAGCCAGTGCTCTTTGCCGCTGAGCCATCTCTTCAGCTCTCTACCAGTATGACCATTAAGAGTATAAAAATCAACATGCCTTGCTGGGTGTAATGGTGTACGCCATTTTAATCCTAGCACTCAGAAGTCAGAGGCAGGTGGGTCTCTGTAAGTTCAAGGCCAGCTGGGTCTACACAGTGAAACCCTGTCTCAAAAAAGCAAAACAACAACAACAGTAAAACCCCACATGTTCAATTATGTAAACAATCTAATTTATATTTAAAAGAATTCACTTTTAGTCGGAAATAAGATTTGAAATTATAAAAATAGCATTAGAATCGTATAAAATAAGTAAAATAAAATAGTATAAAATAGTAAAAAATATATAATTGCTTCATCTTTTGTTTTCCTTAAGCATAAATATTTGTATGGATCTGAGCATATTCACAGTGCACACATTCACACAGGTATATTTATATTTGTGCATACATACCTACATTTCACTTTCTTGAAGCCAGCAAGCATCAATATCATGTGGATGTGTTAGTCCTGACTAGTGCACTGTGCATCTCATGGATGGGGCTGCTTCCTAGTATAAGCACAGAGTAATTATCAGGTCCCAGCTAAAGCTGGCGCAGCATTTGCTGAAGCTGAAACAATACATACCCTCCCAGTCTGTTCACATCTGTATCAGAATTCTCTAGTAAAGCAGAAGCCACAGAATGAATATGTAGTGCAGTGGAGATTTATTTAGATTGGATTGCGTAACAAGGGCCCGGTAGTCTTGCCACACAGAAAACCTGACAAGTAATGGTTGTCTTCAGTTTGGTTGGAGGGCTGAAGAAGCAGGGCTCGGATGTCAGTGGAGGATGGTAGCAGCAGCAGCAGCAGCAACAGCAGCAGCAGCAGCAGCAGCAGCAGCAGCAGCAACAGCAGAGTAGATGTACTCACCAGCAAGGACTGGAGGCAGGCAGGCAAAAGAACAGTTTTTCCTTCTTCCCTCTATATCTTGCCTGTCACCAGAAAATGCTGCACATCAGGGGGAGGGTCTCTCCTGTCCTCCCTATCCTTCAGTTAGTCCTGTCTGGAAATAGCCTCACAGAACCACCCAGGCCCAATCACGTCGACAACCCAGATCAACCTTTACAATGTTAAATTAACTGAAGGACCAGATGATGCCACTCATAAGTCTTTCCCTTTCCAGTAAAGGAGTCAGTGTGGGGTCACTTTCTATGTTCAGTTGTCATGTGTCTCATTCTAAAATAGTTCTTGCCTCTTGTTTTTGAAACTATTTTCTTAAGAAAGGGTCTCCCTAGGTAGCTGAGTCCGGCCTCAAACTTAGGACCTTTCTGCCTCAGCTCCTTGCTTGTCAGGTTTCTGGGTATGGGCCCTGCCATTACACCCAGCTGTCTCCATTGAATATAGCTACCAGCATCTTTTTGTAGCATGTTTTTATTTGAGCTTATTTTTTTAATTGATTTTTTTCCTCTCGCGTATGTGTGTGTGAGTGTTTGTCCTCTCTCTCTCTCTTTCTCTCTCTCTCTCTCTCTCTCTCTCTCTCTCTCTCTCTCTCTCCCTCTCTCTCTCTCTCTGTGTTAGGTATGTGTATGTATGTGTTTACATGTGTGTGTGTGTGGGGTGTTTGTCCTGTCTCTCTCTCTCTCTCTCTCTCTCTCTCTCTCTCTCTCTCTCTCTCTCTCTGTGGTAGGTATGTATGTGCTCACATGTGTGGGGGCGTGTGTTTGCCCTGTGTATGTGTAGGCCTGAGCTTATATTGAGAGCACAGTCCACCCGATTCACTGAGGCAGGGTCTCTCTTTCTCTTTGCTGTTTCCTCATGATCAGATTCAAGATTGGGTTCCTAGCTGGAAGACTAATTTAAAACATGACACTGTGTTCTTCTTGGGGTACCGTGTCCATGGGCACCTGGGGCTCTCCACCCCTCACACTTAGGTCCAGCCTGGAGTTTGACTGGAGGGAGTCCTGGGGTATCCCATGATACCATGTTTAAACTATGTCCACACTGATCTCTCTGTTATGCTCGTTCTCAGCAGTCTTGGTAGGTGCTTTGACCCCTAGTCTATTCTTAGGACTGATTGTAGATCACAGTAGATCACAGGGCTTCTTTATTGTGTGCAGAGTGCAACCAGGCCTTCCAATTTCATTTCCAGCCACATCGAGTCCTAACAATGACCTGCAAAGCTTCCTTGTCTGGCCCCTTCCTTCCACCTTGCTGCTAATTGGATTCTCATGGGATGCTGGCATAGATCTGCCTCACGGCTGGAATGTGGATGATATATGCTGAAACTTTATTTCAGGGACAATTTCTGTAGCCTTTAATCTTAGCTCTAGGAACGACCCCTGTAATTTTTTTCCCCCTTTCTTTACCCCAGTCCTCCATTTTTGCAGAGAGAACAGCCTTTGCCTGGTGCTCACATTCAGTTCATTGCCATTCCTTGTTTTCCCTCTGGAGCCAGGAGCTCAGTTCTGGAGCCACAGGATGTCCAGTTCTCTTGGGCAATGGGAAATCAAGGCTGGGAACACATTCCCTTTGAGTTTAGCTAAGGGACGTTTGGGTGGGGCCTTCTAGCCGAGCACAGATGTAGGTGACCCGACATTTGGCTGTGGCTCTTACTGACTGTTGGGTTCAGAGGTCTTGGAAAGGCACTGTTATGACCACCAGTCAATCTAAAACAAGATCCTCTTGATGGAGCAACACTTAGGCTTCGGGAAGGAGAGATAGGGCTGCAGGGAACCGAAGGCAGAGAGCGGGGACAACCTGAGTGGAGAAGTATTAGTTTGTGGAGCTTGACTCCCACTCAGGGACTTGGCGATGACAATCACCGAGGGTCCTTCTACCCTATAGGAACTTGTTTAAGAAACAAGAGGAATAGGAAGGAAGGAAGATCCTTTCCCCAGTTAGTTCAGCTCTGAGAGCAGGCAAGCCTTGGATCTGGGATGGGGAGAAGCAGCTCTCTCCAGGGAAGTCCTGGGAACATCTCCATTTCTCAGGAAATACCCTCCAAACCTCAGGCTTCTGTGTTGGAAGTGTAATGAAGCAGAGCTGGAGGGGTAGAGCAATGGCTTGGCTCTACAGGGCAAGGGGGAGCACATGCATGCTCCCTGCTTTGAGCACCCAGGGCAACAGAAGTGCTAGATGGCAGAAGCCAGCTGCTCCGTGTGTGAGTGTAGACCTTTGTGAAAAGGAGCCATATGGGTCTCATTCCATCCTCCCGCGGCCCCAGCTTCAGTTAGCAGCACCGGCTCAGAGCTAGGCAGTAATGATATACATGTTACCAGTTCAGAAATGAGAGGCCCTTGTTCATAACCAAAGCCATGGTCCTGAGAAGGGCTCTCCCCTCACAATGACCCTCCTGATGGTGGCATTTCTGAAATGCATGTCCTGTCTGCTGAGCCTGTAGGCACACTAAGTATGAGTCTGACCACTCCTCTCTTTGTCCACAAACTGCTGTTGAGCTAAGTCAAGGTTCCTTATAAAATGATTGTTAATTGAACCACATATTTTACCTATTCGGGATCCCACTATGGACTAGAACATTATGAGGTTCTAGTATATTTGGGATTGGAAATTCTTTTTAGACTTTCTAAATCTATGTCAGTAGAGTTTTTCCCCTTGTCTGAGAGAACACATTCCAAGAATCCTACAACCTCAGATACTATCGAATGCAATGTGTTTTCTTATGGCAATGGTTAATGTGTGAATTAGGCACAGTAGGAGATTAAGAATAACTAAAAGTAAAATAGCAGTTATAACACCGTAACTATTATGATTGTACATGTGGTACCTCTCGCTCAAAATACCTTGTTGCATTTTTACTTTTTTACTCAAAGGGGATTTGATTACTTTGTAGCCTTTCAAAGAACCAGCATCGCTCCGAGCTTTGAGACCATTAGCAAGTAAAGATTACTTGAACATAGGCCCTGGGATGATGGGACATACGGTTTGATAACTGAAACAGCTACTAAGTGACTTCAGTGAGGAGCATATACACTGTGGACCCGTGGAGAGAATATCTTGTGTATTATATGGATGCATCACCTGTCAATCAGAAAACCTGTGGCCTATAGGAAAGGGTAGAATGGAAGGTGGGACATCTGGAAGGCAGAAAGAATTCTGGGATAGAACCAGGCATGGGGGATTCACTGGGAAGATGTGAGGGGATGGATGGTAACCAGACACATGGCAGACTATAGATTAGAATAAACGGGATAATTTAAGTTATGATCTAGTCAGAGAAAGGCCTAGCAATATGGCCAAGGTATTTGTAAAGAGATTTTGAGTCTGATTTCTGGGAGGAAGAACGGAGACGTAACTTGTACAGACACATGTTTTGGAGTATGTACTGAGGATACACGTTTTGGACAGAAGGATGACTCATGGCTTGGATCGTGTTTAGCACTCTAGACTTGGTGGAACTGACAAATGAGGTCGACTAAAGTCTCATGCAATAGCCAGCTTTATTCAGAGCATCAGAGTATACTCGGAGGGTTAAGTAGAGTCATCTGACTAACCAGAACAGTCACAGCAAGCCACACATGGCAAAAACGTGTCTTTCCAAGAGGAACACAAACGTATAACAATAGCCAGATGTAATGAATAAAGTAAACTTACTTTATTCCTATGTGCAAACTCGGGAGGGGCTCAAAAGCACAACCCAAGAACAATTCCTTGCTTTTGAAGAAACTGAAGTCACAAGACTCTTGTCTTGTTTTATTGGCGTTTTCTCACAAGCACCCAGAATCCCCCTTGCGTGACCCCATTCTTGGACTGTGTTGTGACACGGTGGGGTAGTGGAGCATCACCAGACTTCATCCTGCCACTTGGAATGGGGCATCTATGCCCCATCTGCCCGCCTCCAGATATGTTACTGTGTAACATTTGCGCTGTCAACCTGTTGTCGACTGTAACTGATGGCCAAGGGGAGAAAACAAAAGCTTGGATAAAGGTTTAAAAATTAACAGTAAATATTTAAAACACAAATTATTTGTTTCCGGAAACTTTCATTAGTATTCTCACGCTGTCATTGGCTGTTTTAGGCAGAGGGCATTACTGTAACTATATTTGGTTGTCTGACCCCCCAGAGTCTTGCTAATTGTAGGAAAATGGCATTGCTAAATTGGAAGTATCCACAGGAGGGGGTTGCATGCTTCCTTTTGATGGTTTAGGTCAGAGTCGGGCTTGTGGGATTTTCTGTGAGGACAGGAAAGTTTTGGTGCTCAGAAGCAACACCAACACCCTGCCTCCAGGACTTCTCATTTTACCTGACCTTAAATTACGTGAAACTAAAACACACAGTTTTCACTTTTTCTACTTAAGACAAAGCCACCCAAACCAATTGCTGTAAAACTTGGTCCTGCCACTAGATGGCAATATGGCCCTATTTCTTGAAGCAAAACTAATTCCAGGCCTGCTTAAATTTTTTCCACTTGTGATCCCCTTTTGCCTGAGAGATCCTGACAGACCTCCATAATATCAAGCATTTCCTGATAGGTCATAAGACATTTACATTGACAATTCTTTGACATATATAATCGTATCATTTACTACAGATGAAAGCAAATGTTCACATTAGTGAGAAGGGTGTGCTTGTTTATTTTTACAACATACTCAAGTCTTGGCAGGATATTTGATCTGCAGGGTGTAGGGCATTGTCACACTTTTCAGAATTGATCGGTGTTTTGACTTTATAATCCACTTTGAGATGCCACTTTGCATAAAAGTGTAGTGTAAATGGGAGAACTGTGCTTGGGAATTGCAAATTCTGTCCTAATCACAGCTAAAATTCATTTGACAACTGTTTAAATATGAAACCCAACACAGCATCTCAGTACACACACACACACACACACACACACACACACACACACACACACACTTGCGCAGCTCCGTAGAGCTACTGGAAGTTAGTGGACAGTGTGGAAGCCTGTTCTCTTCTTCCACTGTGTGGGTTCTGGAGACTGAACGCAGGTTGTTCTGTTTTAGGGCAAACGTCTTTACCTGCCATCTTGCCAGCCTACAAACAGCGATTTTAAAAATCAAATGTTCTACTACAGTAGTCAAACACTATAGTAATCGATACTTACATGATAGGGACCAATAACAGTGAAATACTAAAGTTTTCTGTGATTAAGTGACTATATTTGTATAAGGGCAGAACGCTGTGTGTTCAGTAAAAACACCACAATTCATAGCACACAGGAGTCTTGGATTGAAGCCAGGTGTTTCCGGCTGCGTTGTGGGCTGTGGCTGTCACGGTGCTTACAGGGTCAAGCATGCATGCTGTTTGTTCAGAGGCGAGGTCGCAGTGAAGTTATGTGTGCAATGTGGGCAAGAGCTGCCAGGGCCCCTCGGATTCCTTAGGAGCTCGATTATGAATGAACGATTATCATTGATTGTGATAGGAGCCCTTTCACAACACCCGCATCTGTTGTATGACCCTGTGTGGAGCTGGGACCCACAGTTGATAAAGCCGTGCTAATGTGCAAATTCTTTAAAAACAACCTACATCTCAAAACATAATCAAATGCATTGTTTCCACCTCATGGACTGTATTCAGGGAACGTTCCTCTTGATTGTAAGGATCAAAATGTCCACCCCACCCCACCCCACCTTGCTTCATTTATTAGCTAGCCAAAAATAGTTTGTTTTTCTAACATAAAATCGGGCTAATTGTAATGATAACGTGGTGATGAAATGATACAATAGAATATCATTAATAAAATTACTAACTTTCAGCTATGACATTTATTTTGTTATAAGCATTAATTTTTCATAATGCTTTATTATTACACAGGGCATTATGTGTTCATATTCTCTTGGTCTTTCTCCCAGATGTTGAATAATTGGCTCAATTGAGATGGCTAAATTCTCGATCTACATTTGTTCTTTACCCCAGGTTAACGTGTATATATCGATCACTAGTTGCAAAATGGAACCTCTGGCCAAGAAAGAACAAGGTTTGGATGGGGGCTTAAAGTTAACAAATAATTTAAGAGGGAAAACACCTACAATTCTTATTGATAAAACGTTCTGTATAATTGTCTTAAGTATTCTGTTTGGCACACTAATGAGAGTAACCTCATTAACTGTGAATTTGGAAGCACAGTGTGGCATCGACTACTCTGCGGCAGGTTGGCGAGCTCCGTTGGCTTTGTCCTTATCTGTTGGCAAAGGTTCTTGCCTCCTGTGCACTGTGGCACATCCTACATACCACACTACCCGGCAGCCAAGGGTGATCAATTTTGACCAAAGTTGTGATTCGTGAGTGTCTGAATCGTACCTGACAGAAAGCCATCGGAGTCAGGTGGCAGCTATGGAGTGAAGGGTGTGAGCCTGCGTTAGTAAGTTACCACTAGGTGGCAGGCCAGGTAGGCATCAGACAGAGGGAGAGTCCCCTGGAGACTAGATTGAGGGGTGTCTGCCGAGTCTACCGGCTCTCCTTCGACAGGGCAGGAACTCTGCACCAGTGTGCGTGCCTACTGCAAGGGGAAGGAAGACCGGAAGAATGAATGCCCTAGGACGATGGCTCCAGGGTCCAAAGCAGATATACCCTAAAAGGGCGGGAAATTAAAAAGAGACCCCTACCATAGCTGCAATGAAACTGAAGTCTCCACGAGGGCAGAGGCTGCCACCTGGGAGACAGCTTCAGACTGAGAACCGCCAGGCTCAGCCAGGAGCCCATCGCCAAAATAGATGCGGGAGCTAAGCAAAGATGGACCTCATCTTTGACACAGGAGCAGCCATCTCCAAGGTAACCCCTCCCACAGGGATGCTCATCGACCATTGTTGGAGCCACCAGGCCAGTAGGAAATACTGATTCTGTGAGCCGTGGGATTGTTCTGTGGGAGACCACTCAATAAAACTCAATAAAACTAACTATCCCCTTTGGGACCCTGTCTTCTCTCCTTCAGATGGTGCATGGACTACGATAAAGCCAATTACTGTCAGCCCTTCAGCCGTCACAGAGAAACGCAGCAGCACTGAGCCCTGCCCCAGGAAATTTGCAACAATTAGCATGCATAGCATATGGATGAGTCCCGGGAAGAAACATCACTGTGGAGGAGAATACCGGCCTTCTTAAGAAGCTGGGTCCGTGTGGACTTGGCTTTGCCAGGGGCATGGGACAGTACACCCACGGAAGGACGGGGTGTCCGTGTCAGGGACTAGTCGGGCAGTGGGACAAGAGAGACTGTGCAAACTAAAGATGACAAAGCGAGAACAGGGGTGGTCCTGTAACCTTGGGATGGGATGTGTGAAGGCACGGATGTAACAGACCGATGATCCCTCATATGGTTAGAGCTTCCCCCAATGCCTCTATAGCTGCGAGCGAGCTCAATTGGCTCCACCCCTGGGCTGAGAAAAAGACTTATCCAGATCTGACTCTGGCGCCCTCTAGTGAAAATGCTCCAACTTGCAAGTGGCTCGGTGGAGCTGGACCTGGGAAACGGTTGGTTGCTAGATCTGTCTGAAGGCCAGTCATGTAACTTACATCCGTGTTGGGGTCACTAGCCCAGCTCTAGAAAACAAGACAGTCCTGGACAATCCTGATGACTCCTGCCTGACAGGTCCACATGTCCAGGCACTGGGGGAAGCAGAAAGTATAGGGGCAGGGGAAAGCTGCACTCAGTTGGCGATGTGAAGGCCCGGATGGCGCATGCTTCGATTGTGGCGATGGAATATATACCTGTTACCCAGTGGGGAGTTGCAGGATGGTATTCCTGACTCCAGACCTAGATATTCTGCTTGTACCAGAGGTAGATCAATACTAGGGCCCTCACCACAGAGAAGAGAGAAATCCCATCTTACTCTCGACGTTATTGGAGATGGCCCTCAATGGCGCTCCTGCCACAGGAGCAACTGAGCTCAGGATCCAACAGGTCCAACATAGCCAGCTGTCCAATCAAATTGAAGAGGGCCTCAGACTAGTCCAGCAGAACCAGATAGATGCCATCCTGCAGCAGCCCTACGAAATCATAGCTGAAAAGGTAACGTATGTGTCTTCAGAGGAAAAGATTGGTGTTTCTGCACAAACCACTTAGGGATCGTAGAGAAAGTGCCAGACAGCTGGTGGAAAGCGTCAAGGTCAGAGAAGACAAAAGGATCTTCCTGAGGTGATCCCTGGACCTCCAGGAGCCCATGGCTGCTTCTGCTCCTCACCCCTGATCGGGGCTTTTGGGTATGACCCTCCTGACTGTACTGCTTGGCCCACACCTAACTTTTGTCACCAGAAACAGGAGAGTAGCAGGTAGACTCTATGTTCTCCACCAGCATCAGAGGTTCCTTGAGAAGAGTCATAAGGGATTCTGACAAAGAAGAGGAGAGAATGGAGTGGAGATTCCTCAAACTGCCACATGTTAAAACAACAAAAATTCCCCAGGGCTCGAGTTCCATTGAATTGTCCCCGCCTACTTGTGGTATCTCCAGAAATATAAGGCGCCGAGGAGGTGTGGTAACTGACTTTTAACACTGCCCAGCCACCCACGTATTGTTGGCTTGCTTCCATACTCCCACCTAATGAAGGATACTGGGCCCGAGGCTTGGGGCTGACACCACTACAGTGTGGTTTGGGAGCCAGCGTAAAAATCTTTCCTTTCTCCAATGGGACAGGGCTATGGCTCGGTGACTCAGTTTCCTAGAAATTTCTGCCATGATAACACCATCTGTCTTAGTTACAGTTCCTGTCATGGTGATAAAATACTTTCGCAAAAGCAACTCAAGGAAAGGAGGGTTTATTTTGGCTCCAAGTTCTAGAGTCCAGCTCCTCGTAAAGGGGAAGTCCTTTACAAAGGACTTTCATGGACACAGGCTTTGTCAGGTTCTTTGCTGTGAAGAGACACCATGGCCCACCTTTTGTATATTTAATAAACACTCAGCATTTATTTTGTGCCAACAGCAGCTCTAAGCATTGAAACATCACGACAGTGCTACAGCTACTTACCCATTTTACAGGTGGAAAGACAGAGGTGCAGTTAAGTAACTTATCTATGGTTACACAACCCAGTGGAATGAAAAGCATGATTAGGACTTGTTGGCTCTGGCCTTTGCTTCATGCAAGCCATGTGGCCAGCTGAGATGTAAGAGGTGTGTGTGTGTGTGGGGGGGGGAGGGTTGGGGATTAACTCCATTTCTTCTTAAGAAGACCTGTATAGCCACACTGGGAAGGGAAGGTCCAGGAATCACCCTGCACCCAGGAAGCATAGCATTTGAAGTTGTTGCTACTAAGTTTCATCTCAGTGTCAGTGGGTATTTGCTGCTTACAGAACGGGAAACCTCAGTACTGGGGTGTGGCTAAGCAGGGGAACACCAGGTGTTTAGGAAAATGTACCACGGTGGGTGCAGTTGTCAGACTGCCCACAGAATGAAACCACCCAAGAGGATAGAGTCCATGGAGACGTTCACATGTGTGGAAGAATAAGAAGGTAACACGGCTCAGTTCTTGGCTTCTAGCATTTTAAAGAGGAGAAGAAAAGAAAGGAGGAGCCCAGCCCGAATTGGTGTGGAGTCCTCAGAGTCCGGGCTGTGAACCACCACGTGAGCACTGGGAATCAAACCCGTGTGCCATGCCACAGCAGCGAGTGCCCCTCACCACTGTGTTCTCTCTTATCCACCAATATCTAGAGTTTTTTCCTAGACTTTTTACAGACATGTAGAAACACACACACACACACACACACACACACACACACACACACACACACACACACACACGTAAAAGTGTCCAGAAACTAAAGAGGGATAATAGAAGAGGTGGAAAAAAGGAAGAGTAATATTTTCAATGAGGAGAATGTATGTGCCCAACAGTGCATAGTTATATGAAGATCACACAAGCACACACATGCACACACATGCACACACACATACACACAGACACACGCATACACGCAGGAACACACACAAGCACACACATGCACACACACAGACACACAGACACACGCATACACGCAGGAACACACACACATGCACACACGTGCACACACACAGGCACACAGACACACGCAATCATGCAGGAACACACACAAGTACACGCATGCACACACACAGACACACAGACACACGCAATCACGCAGGAACACATACATGCACACACATGCACACACACAGGCACACAGACACACGCATACACGCAGGAACACACACAAGCACACACATGCACACACACAGACACACAGACACACGCATACACGCAGGAACACACACAAGCACACATGTGCACACACACAGACACACAGACACACGCATACACGCAGGAACACACACAAGCACACACGTGCACACACACAGACACACAGACACATGCATTTGTAGGTGGAGGCCCAAACCCCGAGCGCGGAGATGAACCCTACAACAGCCGTTTGCCCCCAGGAGCCCAGATCCCAGGCTGGGGTAGGCTACTATGTCCTATTAGAGTGTGGCAGACTATAAATTTTATTTTTTTAAAGTGTGGGTATGGCAGAGGTCACAACAAAGATTGAGTTAAATAATATCAAATTTCTGGTTCCTTAGTTTAATAATATCTGCATATTCATCAAAACCAACCTGTGAATGTGGATAATTAAAAAAAATTGTAAACCTGGCAATCTGGTCAATAATTTACAATGGATTTTATTTTGCTTCAGGAACAAGAAAGCTAGTGGGTGGGCAGTGGGTAGCTGGGGAGTGTCCTTCAGGTCCGCCTTCCCCAGCTGCTCCTCCTCCCTCACTGAGCCCCTCTGCCTTGGCATGAACGTCTTTGCTCTGGCCCAGTCTGCCCTGAACACCACAATGCAGTAGAGCACGAGCCCGAGTAAACTCTTGCTCTCTTCATATGTCAGGTAATTTGACTGCAGAGACAAAACCCAGCAACAATGTAAGTGTACGTCACACCACCAAAATGTTTATCTTGAACCTTCGGTCTTTAAAAAGACGGAAATTAGGCTTCGGGGGCAGGTCTGTTAATACATTGCTTGCTGCGCGAGTGCCAGCGTGCATTGCTCTAGAGGAGGTGGAACCTGGGAGAACGGGGTCAATAAATGAATGGAATAGAAGAGCCAGCTTTATTCAGAGTTTCAGACTATTTGTACTCGGAGGGTCAAGAGGGGTCACGTGAGTGATTCACACAGGACTCACATGTGTACACTCACAAAGGACAAGTTGCAGATGGCAAAACCATGTTTTTCCATAGAAGCCTATAAACAAAGAACAGTAGCCAGTCGTAAGGAATAAACGGAATAAACTCACTCCTATCCGCTGTACCTGGGAGGGGCAGGGAAACACATGCTAAGAACAATTCTGTGTTCTGAAGAAAATTAGGTCGCAAGACTGTTTTGTTTTCTTTGCATTTTCCCCACAAGCCGGTAGAATTCTCCTCACAAGAGTGTCCTCTTGGACTAGGTTCCAATGTACCAGGACCTGAGAGTCTCAGATGCCACTCTCTCAGCAGCAAGACGGCATGCCCTTGGAATCCCAGCCCTGGAGGAATGGACACAGGCAGATCGCTGGAGCACGGAGGCCAGCTTGCCTCAACTAATTTTCAAGCCCCAGCCCAGTGATAGGTTCTTGGCTCATAAAACAGGGTAGAGACAGCTGAATAGTGGCACCGGAGGTTGACCTCTGTCCTTAGCATGTCTATGTGTGTGTCTGTGTCTATGTGTGTCTGTGTTTGTGTGTGTCTGTGTGTGTGTCTGTGTCTGTGTGTCAGATGCACAGATGCACCCACTCACACATGAACACTCATGGACACACACAAAACAAGGAGAAAAAAAGCAATGCCTGCCTCCTAACTAAATCCATGATTGTAAACTATACTTCAGTAAATTTAAAGATATTTCTAGAGAGAAGAATCTTCTTTCCCCTAGTGCTTGGGAGAGGATGATGTACATTTGATCCATGCTCTGATAATGATTTTAAAGAAGCTAGGGGGTGGGGCTGTGGCTGAAGGTCTGGGTGAAGGCTCTGTGTGGGACGCTCCAAGGACATCTCTATTTGCCACAAAAGCAACACTGTTGAGTCTTGAGGAATATTCTCCTTGGAAACAAAGTACTTTTCATTCCAACACTTTACAAGATACTAGAACGGCTTGGACTCCAGGCCAGTCAGCTGATTCCTAACACAATCCCCCTTTCATTCCACACACATTCCCCGAGATACAGTCTGCTAAGCCTGTGGTGGAAGGACCCATTAAACAAAAGGACGAAGACTGAAGACCCAGTGGCGGTGGCACACACCCTTAATTCCAGCACTTGGGAGTCAGAGGCAGGTGGAACCATGGGAATTTGAGGCCAGTCTATATATCAGGCTCCAGGGCAACCAGGCAAACAAACAAACAGGGAGACTTGTGGGGCTGGAGAGATGGCTCAGAAGTTAAGAATAGTTGTTGCTCTGGCAGAGAACACTAGTTTGGTTCTTAGCACCCATGTCAGGTGGCTCACAGCAGCCTGTGACTCAAGCTCTAGGGGTATCTGAAGTCTCCAGCCTCCTCATGCACGGGCACTCACATATGCATGCGCACACACACACACACCGACACACACATACAGACACAGACATACACAGACACACACACAGACACACACAAACACAGACACATAGACAGACAGACAGACACAGGCGCAGACACAGACACACAGACACACTCAGACACAGACACACATAGACACACACAGACACACACACACAGACAGACATAGACACACACACAGACACACACAGACACAGACACACACAAACACAGACACACAGACACACACACACAGACACACTCAGACACAGACACACATAGACACAGACACACAGACACACAAACACAGACACACACAGACACACACACACAGACACACAGACACACACACCTACACCTCACCACCACCACCACCACCAATGGAGAAGTCGTGGTGGAGGAAGAGCAGCATTGTTGGCTTGGAGCTCAGTTGCTTTGACCCTGGGGCAGGCTCTCCACTTTGTGGGCATAGTTTGGTGCCATAGGAGAAAAGTATTCTCTCTGTTTGCTCCACCAGCAAGAAGATAAACTCGAAAGTCTGGCCTTTTAGGATTCTGCCTCAAATTGTGAAATTGTGTGGCGTGCTGGAGGAGATGAGAGTCAGGAACGTGGATGAGTAATTGAGGAAAATGCAAAACAGCACGCGAGCGTGCGCGCACACACACACAAGCACACACATGCAAGAGCACACACACAAAAGCACATACACACAAGCACACATACAAAAAATACACATAAGAGCACACACACAAGCACACACAGCACACATACACATAGAAGCACACACATAAAAACTATACACACAAAAGCACACAAACACACACGTGCACACACACACACACACACAGACATACACATACACCCTTTGTTCATGTGCAGACTAACAGATACAAATCTTAGAAACTATGTAAAAAATCAGGGAAGTATGGAAAGATGGAAATTGATGAAGAGGGCTGGAGAGATGGCTCAGTAGGTTAAGAGCACTGGCTGCTCTTCGGGAGGACTGGGATCTCATTCCCAGTGCCCTGTGGCAGCCCACCACCATCTGTAAGTCTAGTCCCCTAGGATCAGATGCTTCTTTCTGACCACCAAGGTCCCTGGGCACACATGAGCTGCACAGACACACATGCAAGCAAAACACTCATACACATAAAATAGTAAAATACATTTAAAAACTGTAAAGAGAATAAGCAGAAGAAGAAGAAGAAGAAGAAGAAGAAGAAGAAGAAGAAGAAGAAGAAGAAGAAGAAGAAGAAGAAGAAGAAGAAGGAGAAGAAGAAGGAGAAGAAGAAGAGGAGATCTAAATTAAGGCACAGCATGAAAGAAAGGGCTAGCAGGTTTAATCCTGTGGGACCGGCGGTTGATAGTGTACATGGTACACTCAAGTCCAGGCACCGAAACCAAGGTTAAACAAAAACAAACAGAAAAACAGAGAGATGAAAATAGAAGAGTAGGCCGGGCAGTGGTGGTGCACGCCTTTAATTCCAGCACTTGGGAGGCAGAGGCAGGTGGATTTCTGAGTTCGAGGCCAGCCTCGTCTACAGAGTGAGTTCCAGGACAGCCAGGGCTACACAGAGAAACCCTGTCTCGAAAAACAAAAACAAAACCAAAACCAAACAAACAAAAAAGAAAATAGAAGAGTAAAAAAAAAGGGGGGACATGAGAATATGTAGACATACATGTCTGTGCACTTAGTGTGTTTGTATGCATATGTATACACACATAAAAATTAATAGGTATGTAAGGATATGTAGACACATATGTCTATGCACACAGCTTGTTCATAGACATATGCATACACACATATCTACCTGGAAGCCAACAAATATATTTTTTTTAAATTCCTGAGGTAGTTTTCTTTTTCAAAAATATTCTTACTAGGGGCTGGAGAAATGGCTCAGAGGTTGAGAACACTGACTGCTCTTCCAGAGGTCCCGAGTTCAATTCCCAGAAACCACATGGTGGCTCACAACCATCTGTAATGGGATCTGATGCCCTCTTCTGGTGTGTCTGAAGAGAGCAATGGTGTACTCATATACATAAAATAAATAAATAATTCCTTAAAAAATTCTTACTAACATTCTTTTGTTTGAAACCGTTTAGTATAGAAAGTAACAGATTTCCTCATGCCATTTTCTTAAAAAAAAAAAAAAAAAAAAAAGACCCTGTACACTGTGGCACACACCTTTGATCACAGAACTTGAGAGGGAGAGGCAGATACATCTTTGTGCGTTTGAGGACAACATGCCCTACATAGTGAGTTCCAGGACAGCCAGTGGGGCCCTAACTGAAAGTTTTTTTTTTAAAATTTAGAATTAGAAAAATGTTTTATTTATGTGTACTTGTGTGCTTGAGTGTATATGTGACCACGTGCTCTCAGAGGTCAGGGTGGGGCATCGGATCTGAGCCTGGGTCCTCTGCCGGAGCAATACAGACTGGAACTGCTGAGACAATTCTCCAGGCCCCTTGCGGCAATTTCAAAACCACTTCCTTTTGACCCTCCCCCTTGCCATTCTTCCCACCATTGCCTTCTGCTCTCCCTTCCTCTCCCCCCACATGCCGCCCCTGCGGCTGTGCTTTAGAGCTCCCCACATTGTCCCTTCTCTAGTTTCATAACCTAGAAACTACGTCCACTGATCCGTAACACACAAACGTACCTGCCAGGCACAGAATACAGAGTGTGTTCTGTTTGTCTTTCTGAGCCTCGGTTATTTCACTTATCTATTTATTTATCCGTTCGCTACGGTGCCAATTTTACCATTTGAGTTTGTGACCGAAAGAACTCCCGCGATGTTTATCCGCAGCCTCTGAGTGCTGGGATTACATTTCAGTTACTTACTGGATTTCTTTGGGTGTGATAGATTCGTTGTTTTGGCTGAAAGCTTGTTGCTATGGTCTGCTGGCAAGCTGCACAGAGAAGGACAGGTACTTTGCTGTCTCTGCCTGGGGCACAGAACTCTGGCCATTTTAACCTTGAAAAGGCCTCCATCTCTCATAGCAGGAAAACACCCAGTTGCTCTTACTCGGACAGCAACGATCAGTCCTTATCTGTGGAACCATTTTCCTCTCTGAGCATGCACTTGACCCCACATGATGACACAGCTCTAGTCAGGTAGTGAATTTTTGGAGAAGGAATGAGATGTTCTATGAGGCTGCCCTGCGAAGGTTCCGGTGCACAATCGGTAGTAGGCGGCTGTTGACCCAAAAAGGCAGGGAACGAGGGAGATGTGTAGGGAAGGTACATCTAATGAGCAGCAGTGGGATGGCTGATGTCATCTGAAAGCTCTCCCAGACCTGCTCTCGGCTCTGGGTGGACCAGCCATTTCTCTGGGATCACTGTGTCAAGGATTGAGGAGGCTAATCCATGGAGGATTCAGGTACCTCTGCTCTTTACCCCTTAGTGCGCCCAGACTCTCAATGGTCTCTTCCACACTCCCCCTCCCTCCTTTCTTCTTTGTGCCCCCCACTCCCCCCATCCTTCTTTCTGTTTTTCGAGTGAAAGGAAGGACTCCTCTCAGAAGGGTATCTGATTTCAGTTGTTCTTGTTCTGTCTGGTAAATTCCGAAGTCTGTTTGCCAATCTCATGCATGTTCTGAGAAAGTTTGGCTGCCCTCTGCTGGGAGTCTGAGGAGGACATCAAGGCCGGGGGCTGAGCAGCCCCACGGGAAGATGTTCTTCACGGTGGAGTTGGAACTTCCTTGCTAGTTCTTCTCTCTTGATATGGTCCTCTCCTATCTGGACTCCAGGGACCTGCTGCTAGGGATTCTGAGAGTGGCCAAGCTGGGACCGCCCAGGGGACTCTCTCTGTTTCCAGCTACCAGAGTCCCTGCCACCCTACAGTTACTGAAGACTTTTTTTTTTTTTTTTTTTTAAATCTCCTTGGTAAATTTATTCATTTTTAATTTTAATTTTAGTGTTTTAATTCATACAATGTTTTTTTTTTTTTAAGGTTTTTTTATTGTTGTTGTTTTTTGTTTTTCAAGACAGGGTTTCTCTGTGTAGCCCTGGCTGTCCTGAAACTCACTCTGTAGACTAGGCTGGCCTCGAACTCAGAAATCCACCTGCCTCTGCCTCCCAAGTGCTGGGATTAAAGGCGTGCGCCACCACTGCCCGGCCAGAAAATATTTTTAATAAAATCATAGAAGAAAGCTTCTACAACCTCAAAGAGGAGGTGCCTGTTAAGGTACAAGAAGCATACAGATCACCATATAGACAGGACTATAAAAGAAATTCCCCATGACATACGATAATCAAAACACTAAATGTATAGAACAAAGAAAATATATTAAAAAGTGTAAGGGAAAAGGACCTAGTATCACATAAAAGTAGACTCATTAGAATAGCACCCAACTTCCATTGGAGACTCTAAAAGCCACAAGGGTCTGGATGAGTGTTGTATAAACTCTGAGAGACTACAGATGCCAGCTAAGATGATACCCAGCAAAACTATCACACTAGAGGGCGAAATAAAGACATTCCTCAATAAAGACAAATTTAAGCAATTTCAACCAACTAGTTTAGCTCTAGAAATCACTAGAAGGAAAATTCAGTGAAGAGATTAACCACATCTGAGAAGACGCAGGAATAAAAATAATCCCAGAGCAGCAAATCAAAAGGGGGGAAAGCCCACACCATACCAACAAAATAACAGGAATCAATAAATGCTGCTCGTTGATAACTTTCAATATTAGTGGTCTAAATTCCCCAGTAAAATAATAGACTAGATTATATTTGATTATAAAATAGGATCCATTTTTGTGCTGTATCCAAGAAACACATTTTACCATGGAGGATGGACATAACCTCAGGATAAAAGAATGGAAAAAGTATTTCAAGCAAACTGACCTTAAAAGCAAGCAGGTACAGCCATTTTAATATCTGACAAAATATACCTCAAACCAAAATTAATTAGAAGACACAGGGAAGGACACTACATAATCATCAAAGAAAAAATCCACTAAGAGGTTATTGTAACTCTAAACATTTTTTTTTTTTGCACTAAACACAAGGACACCCAAGTTCATAAAAGGAGCACCACTACAGCTAATATCATATGGACCCTCACATGGTGATAGTGAGTTACTTCAGTACTCCACACCCTTGCGAATAGAAAGGTCATCCAGATAAACTAACAGAGAAATTCTAAAGTTAAGTAACAGCATAAATTAAATGGACTTAGCAGGAATCTACAGAACATTTTACTCAAATAGAAAAGAATGTACTTTCTTCTCAGCAGGTCATGGAAATTTCTGCAAATTGACCACACACTGGACACAAAGAAAGTCTCAACAGTTATAAGAAAATTGAAATAACACCCCATGTCCTATTTAACCACCGTGGATTAAAGCTAGACAACAACAACAACAACAGAAGCAACAGAAAGTATATATACTCACAGAAACTGAACAACTCACTCCTGAGTGAAAAATGTGTGAAGACAGAAATGGAGAAGTACATTAAAACCTTTTTAGAATTGAATGAAAATGAAAACACAGTATACTCAAACCCATGGGACACAATGAAGGCAGTTCTCAGAGGCAAGTTCATAGCACTATGTGCCTACATCAAAGCCCGGAGAGGTCTCAAATTAGCAACTTAGTAACATTCCAGAGGGCTATATAACAAGAAGAAACAATTCCCCCCAAACTGTAGATACCAGGAAACAATCAATGGAATAGACACAAAACATTTATGAAGAATTAATAAAATAAAGAGTTGGCTCTTTGAGAAAATCAACAAGAAGGACAAACCCTTAGCTAAATTAACTAAAAGATGGAGACAGAAGATCTAAATTAATAAAATTAGTATTGAAAGAAGGATATCACAACAGACACTGAGGAAATTCAGAGAATCACAAGGACACACTTTACAATCTGCACTCCACCAAACTAGAAAAAACAAAAGAAATGGGTGTATTTCTTAATTTATATGGCCTGCCAAAGTTAAATCAAAACCAGATAAGCATTTAAACAGATCCTTAATCATGAATTAAATAGAAATAATAATTAAAGTCTCCCAAGCAAATAAAGCCCAGGGCCAGATGGATTCAGTACAGAACTATACTATAAAAAGAATTAATGCTAACATTCCTCAAATTATTCTGTAAAATAGAAACAGAAGAACATTTCACAATTCTTTTATATGAGGCCACTATTAACCCTGTTACTAAAACCATACAAAGGCTCAATAAAAAAGAAAGAAAAATTTAGATCAATATCCCTTATGAACATAGATGCAAAAATTCTCAAATATTTGCAAATGGAATCTAAGAACACAGCAAAAAGGATTATCCACCATGATCAAGTAGGCTTCATCTCAGAGATGCAGGGATGTTTCAAAATGATAAACCAATAAGCGTAATCCATCACATAAGCAGACTGAAAGACAAAACTCATAAGATGCAGAAAGGTCTCTGACAAAATCTAACTTCTCCTTATGATAAAAGTCTTGGAGAGACTAAAAATATAAAGGACAAACCTTATTATAGTAAAGGCAATTTACAGCGAGTCCTCAGGCAATATCATCCTAAGTGGAGAGAAACTCAAAAGTATTTCTTCTAAAAGCAGGAACCAGACCTATTCAACATCGCACTCCAAGTCTTAGCTAGAGCAAAAAGACAGCTAAAGGAGATCAAGAGGACACAAGTAGGAAAGGAAGAAGTAAGTACATTTAGTTGAAGATGACATTATTTTGTACACAAAGCCCCTAAAAACTACACCAGGAAATTTCTATAGCTATCAACACTTTCAGTAAAGTAACAGGACA
Source organism: Uromys caudimaculatus (assembly GCA_028551405.1). Lineage (NCBI taxonomy): Eukaryota > Metazoa > Chordata > Mammalia > Rodentia > Muridae > Uromys > Uromys caudimaculatus. Next base: position 91,923,993 of record CM052709.1, on the reverse strand, counting down.
CAGAATTAAGATTTTGTCTTATACTGGCCAGAATGCTCAAGATCAATAAACCAAATGACAGTACATTCTGGCAAGGATATGGGGAAAGAGACACACTTGTTCATTGCTGGTGGGAGTGTAAACTTGGACAGCCACCCTGGAAATCAGTGTTGTGGGTCCTCAGGAGACCAGATTTGTACCACTCTTGAGTATATGCCCAAAAGACTCTATCTATGCCCTACTGTTGTTCATCGCTGCCCTACTTATAATAGGCAGAGATTGGAACCAGCCTAGATGTCCATCCATTGTTGAATGGACAATGAAAAAAAATGGTCTATTTATACATTATTATTATACATTATATATTATATATTTATATATTATAACGCAGTTGTTAAGAAAAATGAAGCTATGAAATTCACAGGCTAATAAATAGACCTAGGAAAAACTCAACTTGAGCGAGCTAGCCTAGACCCCAAAATACACATACTTTATGTTTCCTTTTATATGTGGTTGTTATAATTTAAGACCTCAACATGTGTGCTTTAACCATAAAAGTATCTAGTAAAGGTCTAGGTGGGAGGGGAGGATTTCCCAAGGGAAGGGGCGCACAAATCCATTCGTATGGAGAGACAGAGGCGCATCTAGAAATGGGATAATTCAATAGAGAGGGAGAAGGAAGAGAGGCGTAATGGGGAGTGAATAGTGAGGGGCGACTAGTGCTGAGGCCCACTGGAGGGGCCATATGCGACACTGGTATTGTAGAGTGTAAGTGGAGTCACCAAAATGGCAGGGAGACAATGCCCCAACTAAACACTGTATGTCATCAAATAGAACCTCCAGAGCCAGGAAGCCAGGGACGGGTTATATCTGGTTGACTCACTGGCCAATTGTAGACCTCATAGGTGATTGTCAAGGCTGTTGCTTGTTCCCCACAATCTGATGATAAGGCCCTACTGCTGAAGGCAACTGGTGTCATAGAACATGGAAAAGTCCAGTTGGTACCTAACTCGAGTTTCACCCCTGCTGACTAGTGTTCCTGGTGCTGGAAGGTACTCTGCATGCTACTGGAGGGTAGATCAATATCTCCAGCTGCTAACCCTGCAGCATACAACAGTGACTTACCTACAAGATATACTGGTTTAATAGTGGCACGAATGTTACTGAAGTAACCAACCATCCTTTGATTGGATTTAAGGCCTACTTTATGAGATGAAATCCATACCCGATCCTACTAATGTGGTTAAGAACTGGAGACTAGATAGATCCTAGGTCTCTGGGGAGGGGAGACCTAATACTATTATCCTGCTAAGGGAACATAGCAATAAAATGACTCCTACTGGTGATCTGCTCTATCTATAGATCAGTTCCTCAGTCAGCCATCATCAGAGATACTTCTTCTTGTAGTAGACGAGAACAAATACAGAGACCCACTTGTGGACAACATGCAGAGAGTTAGAGCACTCAGTCCTAAATGATGTCTTCATCAAAGTGCTTGCCTTCAGGCTCAGGGAAGTATTCAGAAGAATAGGTGGAAATGTTGAAAGAGCCGGATGTTATGGGTGACTCTGAGGAAACTGTCTCCCGCACACAGCGGAACTGATGCTCGTTTGAATTCACAGAGCCCGTGGAAGCGGTTTCAAGCCAGACTGTACAGGTTTAAGCCAGGTAAGGTTCCACTCTTCTGAGAAGGGGGAGTGAACATCCTTAACCAAGAAGCTATCTACAATTGATACCTCCTGGCAAGGAGAAACCGCTTCTCTCCAGTGTAGTCTGTCTGGGTATATTAACTCCACTTCAGGGCAGGCCAAGTGCTCAAAAGTAGTTGGCCAACACAAGCTCAGCAAGGTTTTGGTAGCCCTCTGATCTCATCTTGCTTTGTTTGGGTATTTTGTGTTTAGTGGGTTTTTTTTTTTTTTTTTGCTTGTTTATTTCGGTTTCTGTTTTTATTGTTGTTTTGCTTGTGTGATACTTTTTTGTTTTTGTTTGTTTTAAAGAGAAAGAGAGAAAACATACAGTTGGGCGGGTAGGGAGATGGGGGGATCTGGAAGGGATTTGGGGAGGGAAATACATGAATCAGAATATATTGTATGAAATAATATTTTTCAATTAAAAAGCTATGTTCCTCCCCGCTCCAAAAATTATTTTCAGGAAATTTGTGTCATAGGAAGATGTATCTAGACTGGTTTTCCACGTAACTAAAAATGTTTTCCCTCAGTACTTCCAGTTGTGAACGTTTGTAAGAACACAATCTTTCCTCTGTTGGTCGGCATAGGACCTTAATAAGCTCACAGGATGTTTTTAAGGTATTGAATTTAAACTCGCCCCCTTGTGGTTAGTACGTGTCAAAACACCCTGGGTATTTGGCTACCGACTGCAGCAGTGACAGACTCCAGATTTTCTACAGAAAGCAATTTGCCAGTAGCAACTTCTTTCAAAGATATACGGTCTAACAGGGCCTTAGGCATGGAGGGAGCGCTCACTGCTGCCAAGGCGCTTGTGCGGCTGCTGGCAGGCTACACACAGTACACAAGGAAGTCGCGTGGAATCATAGCTGTGTGCTTTTCTAAAGCCAACGAAGATTTTTTTGCTTGTTTGCTTGTTTGAATTTATTGCTTACAAACTGAATACACGCGAGGTGCGGGTGGGGTAGGGCTGGTGGAATGACAGCTTGTGATTGGCTAAACCCTTGAGACAGTTAAAGGTCAACCCACTGGCTCCAAGAGCGACTTGCACAGCATCCTTAGCAACCAGCTGGAGAGCCCGGAGGAGCGCTGGGGTGAGTAATTGTAGTTCCTATTGCTGGTGGCTTGGGAACTCGGATTACGGTCCCGCCCTTTAGTAACCCGGACCACAAAAGACCCAAATGTAGGTTGAACTTCACCCCTCAGAGTCCCAAAGCCCTGGCTATTTGAAGAGACTTCTAGTCTTTGGGGACTCCAGGATTATTTACCAGACTTAGAGCATCAGGCTCCAAACTGCAGTCTGTGCCCTGCAACTTCCGCTAGCTCATTTGATAGAGGCAGTGTTTTGGGGAGAGTATAGAAGGTGGAGGAGCTCTGATAACTGTTCCAGGATGTCTCAGGTTGCCTTGCTGATCAGTCTTTGTGTTCTCCAGCAGTTCAGTTCTTCCCCCTCCCCCCTTCCATCTTCTCACCCTCCCCCCCTTTCTCCTTTCTCGTACACTTACACTTTTGGATTTCCAAAGAGAAAATTCCAACATGAAGATTAATACACGCAAAGGGCAAAAAATAGATGAAAACAAAACAAAATAAAACAAAACCCCACGAGTAACCTAGAAAATAATGTCAAAGTTATCAGCCAGGAAGCATTCCTAGGGGTAGGGAAGAGTGGGGTAGAAGTCTATAATTAAAGTCCATCTGATCGATGCTGTTTTCTCCGTGGTCTCTGGTCAGATTCCATTTGCTCTTTAGGGTTATAGTTTAAATCTGGTGTTCCCTGATGGAAGCTTCATTTCCAAAGGCTTGGTCTTTTTGTGACCTAGTTCTCAGCTTTAAAAGGCTGTCCAGAGATTAATAATAACTTTCTAGAAAGAAAAACACACAAACTGCCAAGCAACCAGGCATTTTGCTGGCGCTATTTCAATATGAGTGATGGCTCAGAAATGTTTTGATTTTGCATGTAAGTCTTTGGCTTCAAGGTAAGTGCCTGATGTTCATTTTGCTGAAAACTATTGAACATTCTCCAAAATGTATCATTCATATAGTTCCAGGAAGTAGTGTTCGAAAAAGTCCTTCTTGCCAATAAATTTGGAGAAAATTACAGATCTCATTGTCTGTCATTCAAGATTCATTATATATGCACACATACTAATAAACCCCCAAATCTTACAGCATGACAGTCTACATAAATTTGTTCAGTCTAGTGTTCAATCCAGTTCAGTGATTAAAATATTTAATCACGTAGTTTTTTGAATGGATTTCAAAGTAGAAGGTTATTTATTTATTTTTTTTTTTAAGGACGAAAGGCTTTATCTTGGCTTACATGTCCAGTGGGATAAAGTCCTTCATGGCAGAGAGACACGTTGGCAGGAACAGGAGGCTAGCTATTCACACTGCATCTAACATTCAAGAAACAGGAATCCTAGCCTATAAAGACTCAAGATCTAGCTGTAGCAACCTACTTCCTCTAGAGAGGCTCCACTTCCTAAAGTTTAGAACTATCCCAAAGAGTACCATGGGCTCAGAAACAAGGGTTCAAACATGTGAGCCTATGGGGGAATACTTTATATCCAAATCCCAACAGTTGCTAGTAGATACCATAACTGCACGCTGGGATTCTGGACTTTACATTGTTATGTCACCTCAGAAACCAAATAGAAGTGAGTTGTTGGTGTTACAATTGATTAGGACAACTTGGGGTTCTGCTGGGGAGGAGACCAGAGGAAACTGAAGACTTTCCTGCAGCAGTGTTATGACTGTAGTAGGCCATCCAAGTAAAGGATGAAAGTAGGATAATGTCTTAGTTTTGGTTTTATGGTTTGAAGAGACACCATGCCCATGGTAACTCTTTTTTTCATATTTCACTTTAATTTTTATTGCCACTACCTAGTTCAGTCTTTGCAATCCCTTTTCTGTGTTTTTCTTTCTTTTTTTTTTGATGCTTTATTTACATTTAAAATGTTTTCCCCTTTCCAGGTCTCTCCTTTGGAAACCCCCTATCCCCTCCCCCCTCCCCTGCCTCTATGAGAGAATTCCACCTCCCACCCACCCACCCGCCCACCCACTCCGGTCTTCCCTTCCTGGCATTCTCCTATACTGGGGCATCTAACACCCTCAGGTTCAAGGGTCTCTCCTCCCATTTATGGCCAACAAGGCCCCCCTCTGCCACATATGTGGCCAGCACCATGGGTCTCTCCATATGCATTCTTTGGTTGGTGGTTCAGTCTCTGGGAGCACTGGGGGGCCTGACCAGTTGACACTGTTGCTCTCTCCCCATGGGACTGCAAGCTCCCTCAGCTCCTTCAGGCCCTTCTCCAACTCCTCCATCCGGGACCCCACGCTCAGTCCAACTGTTGCCATGAATTGAATCTTGGGTATTCCGAACTTTTGGGCTAATATTCACTTATTAGTGAGTACATACTGTGTTTGTTCTTTTGTGACTGAGTTACCTCACTCAGGATGATATTTTCAAGTTCCATCCATTTAGCTGCGAATTTCATTAAGTCATTGTTTTAATAGCTGAGTAGTACTCCATTGTGTAAATGTACCACATTTTCTGTATCCATCCCTCTGTTGAGGGACATCTGGGTTGTTTCCAGCTTCTGGCTATTATAAATATGGCTGCTATGACGGAGTGGAGCATGTGTCCTTATTACATGTTGGAGCATCTTCTGAGAGTATGCCCAGGGGTGGTATAGCTGGGTCCTCAGGTAGTATTATGTCTAATTTTCTGAGGGTCCACCAAACTGATTTCCAGAGTGGTTGTACCAGCTTGCAATCCCATGAGCAATGGAGGATTGTTCCTCTTTCTCCACATCCTCAACAGCATCTGCTGTCACCTGAGTTTTTGATCTTAGCCATTCTGACTGGTGTGAGGTGGAATCTCAGGGTTGTTTTGATTTGCATTTCCCTGATGACTAAGGATGTTGAACATTTCTTTAGGTGCTTCTCAGCCCTTTGAGTTTCCTCAGTTGAGAATTCTCTGTTTAGCTCTGTTCCCCATTTTTGAAAGGGTTATTTGGAATCTCTGGAGTCTAACTTCTTGACTTCTTTGTATATGTTGGATATTAGCCCTCTATCAGACATAGGATTGATAAAGATCTTTTCCCAATCTGTTGGTTGCCGTTTTGTCCTATTGACAGTGTCCTTTGCCTTACAGAAGCTTTGCAATTTTATGAAGTCTCATTTGTTGATTCTTGATCTTAGAGCATAAGTCATTGGTGTTCTGTTCAGGAACTTTTCCCCTCTGCCCATGTGTTTGAGACTTTCCCCCACTTTCTCTTCTGTTAGATTCAGTGTATCTGGTTTTATGTGGAGGTCCTTGATCCACTTGGACTTGAGCTTTGTACAGGGAGATAGGAATGGATCAGTTTGCATTCTTCTACATGTAGACCGCCAGTTGACCCAGCACCATTTGTTGAAAGTGCTATCTTTTTTTCCACTGGATGGTTTTAGCTCCTTTGTCAAAGATCAAGTGACCGTAGGTGTGTGGGTTCATTTCTGGGTCTTCAATTCTATTCCATTGATCTACTTGCCTGTCTGTACCAATATCATGTAGTTTTTATCACTACTGCTCTGTAGTACAGCTTGAGGTCAGGAATGCTGATTCCCCCAGACGTTCTTTTGTTGTTGAGAATAGTTTTGCTATCCTGGGTTTTTTGTTGTTCCAAATGAATTTGAGAATTGCTCTTTCTAAGTCTATGAAGAATTGAGTTGGAATTTTGATGGGGATTGCATTGAATCTGTAGGTTGCTTTCAGCAAGATGGCCATTTTTACTACATTAATCCTGCCAATCCATGTGCATGGGAGATCTTTCCATCTTCTGAGGTCTTCTTCAATTTCTTTCTTCAGAGACTTGAAGTTCTTATCATACAGCTCTTTCACTTGTTTGGTTAGAGTCACACCAAGATACTTTATATTGTTTGTGACTATTGTGAAGGGTGTCATTTCCCTAATTTCTTTCTCAGTCTGTTATTCCTTCAAGTATAGGAAGTCTACTGCTTTGTTTAATTTTATATTCGGCCACTTTGCTGAAGTTGTTTATCAGCTGCAGGAGTTCTCTGGTGGAGTTTTTTGGGTCACTTAAGTATACGATCATATCATCTGCAAATAGTGTATTTTGATTTCTTCCTCCCAATTTGTATCCCTTTGACCTCCTTTTGTTGTCTAATTGCTCTAGCTAGAACTTCAAGTATTATATTGAATAGATAGGGAGAGAGTGGACAGCCTTGTCTAGTCCCTGATTTTAGTGGGAATGCTTCAAGTTTCTCTCCATTTAGTTTGATGTTGGCTACTGGTTTGCTGTATATTGCTTTTACTATGTTTAAGTATGCTCCTTGAATTCCTGCTCTTTCCAAGACTTTTATCATGAAGGGATGCTGAATTTTGTCAAATGCTTTTTCAGCATCT
>CM052709.1:91847062-91916422 GCA_028551405.1 Uromys caudimaculatus | reverse complement strand
GGGGGGGGTGGAATTCCCTCCTAGAGGCGGGTTGGGGAAGGGATAGGGGGTTTCCAAAGAGGAGACTCAGAAAAGGGGAAACATTGGAAATGTACATAAAGTATCAAAAATAAAATAAAATAAAATAAAAAGATCTTTTCCCAAAAAAAAAAAAAAAAAAAAGAGTGATACTTTGGGAAGATGTATGAATTTATGACACTAGGCTGACAGTGTTGGGATGATAAGCACCATGAAACTTTCCCGTCTTTTCGTATTCCTGCCTAACACAGTAGTCAAAGGCTGTGACTCTCAGGAGTAGCCTTGAGTCATTACAAGATGTTCTGAGTCCTTTTCCTGCAGCTGATTCAATGGGGTCAATTTGAGGAGTGTTTTATTTTCATGACAAACTATCTTGGTACATATTCCAAAACCTCGGTATTATTTTATTTTTTGAAAAGTGAAATACCTCGAAATAAAATGTATATTTCACAGAGAAAGAATAAGACTACAGGCTGGTTTTTTAGAATGCTATATAAGTGGGGATTTATACTGGAAGTTGCTAGCCATTAACATTCATATGTAATGAGGTTTTCGAGAAATTATGCATTTCATGCCATTGTTTTTCGGTTCACCCAACTGAAGTGTGCACAGGCTGAAAGAGAGTTAAGAGATCATAAATGTGAAGTTGCCTATGTAGAGAGCTGTTTGTTGCCTTGGCTTTAGGTACTTAATAAACTTAGGGTGTTTAGCAAGTGTGTCTCAATCTCACTGCTGTGCTGTATCAGGTGATCAGCTTAGGTTCATTCATCGTGCTTTCCCTACGCAAACACGCTAAGTGAATTAAGCCAGGCTAAGGAAGACAAATACATAAATTTTCCTTTTATTCCGAATCTAGACAGCCCACCCCCCCACAGACATGAAGGAAGAGAGGCATAGAATAGGCCCTCTATAGGAAACGGACAGGAGCTGCAGGAGGCAGGGCAAAAGATTGGGAGAAGAAGCAAAGGAAAGGTAGGTATGATCAAAGTCTATTCTGTGCTTGCATGAAAATTCCACAATGCAACCCCCATTACTTTCTACAGTTAATAAATGCTAATAAAATAGGTTATGAGAGGTACAGAGAGGAACGCCTTCTATGAGACAAAGACCATTCTAAATACATTAATAGAATTCTACAGATTTCAGGGGGATTTTGCACCAATTGTCCTACTTGGTTTAAATTTGACAGTTTTCTTTTTAACATGGAGGACTGTATACACGGAGAAGCCTGAGACACACACACACACTCCCTTTGGTGCTCGTTTAACTGTAACGACATCTTCTCTGGCATCTCAGATTGCTTTGCAGTTCTTTCTTTTCTAAGTCGCTCCTTAAGAGTTTCAACACTAAACTTCCCTGTGACTGGTGCCGACTGCTGCCTGCTTAAAAGAGCCCGGGTTTCACTCGAGACAGCGAAATGCTTGGCACAGATTGTCCTCTGAGCATGGAATGTTGTGTGTCTTGGATAGAATATATGAGTAGGTTTATCAAAAAATGATAGATCTATATAAAAATATACTGAGATTATATCCAAGTGCGTATTATATCTAAGTTAGAGCGCAGTACATTAGACTCAAAATTAACTTGGCGATTGAAAGCACTGTGTGACATTGGTTTGGTCAATGAGATAGAAATAAAATTGTATGACTAGGTGGGGTGACACACACCTGTAATTCCACCACTTGATAAACTGAGGCAGGAGGAATACAAAGTCACAGCTAGTCCAGGCTATATAATGGGACTGTTTCAAGACAAAACACAGAAGGAGGCATACAAAGAAAAATTCCTGGGCTATTTTTTTCTGGTTAATAAAAAATTATATATATATATATATATATATATATATATATATAATATATTATTATATGGATATATAATATATTATATATATACATATTTTAAGAGAGCTTTCATTTCTTTCACTGATCCTCTTCCTCCTGCCTGGAATACATACCAATACCAGAATTTGAACTTCCACGTTGCAGTAACAACTCTGAAAGTCACACCCTGGGGGTGACAGATCAGGGGTCAGAGGGCCTAAGCATCTATGTCACAGCACTTTGCTTGTTCTGTGCAATAGCTGAAGCCCTATCTGGCCACAGAGTATAACTGCTTTTCTCTAACACAGAGAAGACTAAATCCCAACCCATAACCTAACTCGAAGCATACAGACGTGGACTTCCGAGTCAGAAATACTGCCAAGAGCCTTAGCTCTGCTGCTCAGTAAACGCTGTTGAAAACCTGATGCATTTGCTTCCAGCCATTCCCTCCCTAGCCCAGTCTTACTTTACTTGTCTATACAAATAAATAAGTAGCAACATCTGGTAATCATGGGTCGTTACCAACTTGAAATTCAAGTGTTGAACTGAGTTGAATTACTGTTTCTCTAGTGTGAAAAGGTAACTTTGTTAACTTTCCCAGTAAAGTCTCAGAGTGGCTGAGGGGGGTTCAGTGACCTCCAGGAGGAATCACTCGCACTCACGCTCACCACAAACGCTCCATGGGTGGGCTAAGGCCCACAGACTATGAGTTCAGGAGCCTCCCCACCCTGTCCTGCCCCTGAGAACAACATACCTCCTCAGTCTTCTGTTCTCTTTTATGTCTGGCAAGTTGTATCTAAACTAGGGCATGCTCACTGAACTGTGGATTGAAAGCCATCTCGGTCCCAGACACTTACGGCAGAAAAATACTCCTTCCCTACAAGCACACTATTTACCATCAGTGCTGTTGACTGCAAGACCTTCGATAAGCAAAACTGCTCCTGCCAAAAACAGACTAGATGCATCAATACATGGAGCTGAAATTTGTTAAAAGTCAGAATTGAAAATCAATGCCCACGGAGAGAAGAGCTGGAACGGACTGCACCCTCTCACACACCGCTACCGCCTTCTTGGGCTCATTGAAAATGCAGAAAAGGTTCAGTTGTCAGCAGCTTGGTTTCACAAAGCTTTGAAACTAAACAGGGAACACATAAGGTAGAGGTATTGTGCATTTCCCCTAATTGTATAAACAAAGAGACTGATGGGGGCTTCACAATGACGCCCACGCACATCTGTAAGGAAGCGAGACCATAAACAGCTGAGAGTTCTAGGTTCAGTTTATTCCTCCAAACTGCGCTCCCAGAGAGCAGGTTGCTCTTTTGGAGAAACGGAATTAAAATATCTCCAATTGGTTACATTTGTAGAGGTTACTCCATCCTCGCCATAAATATTCCAGAAAGCACAGGCAAAATCCACACAGCCTTGAAATCCAATAACGAAAACAGTCATGCACGTGGCAACTTACAGGGACAGCACAAGCCATAAAATTGGTAGACCTGGATTACGAGACAAACTAAGAAATCACCATTCTCAACACTGGGAACCGCAGCAGCCTGGGTCCCAGAGAAAACAAAGAAAAAAAATTGCAGGAAAAAATAACCCCATTTATCTTCAAGTTTATGCTGTGAGTCACGGGATCAGGGGAAAATACAGGTAATCATTTACCTTAGGATGCTAGATTTAAAAAAAAAAAAAACTATCCAGAATCTTAATTCTGGGCTTCATTTTATTTATCCTTCATCTCTTCATATTTCTTCAGAGTTAGCAAGATTCAAACAATAAAAGTCCTTAGAGGTATGTGGAGAGGAAGTAAGGAGGAATTATACCACGGGAATACAGGTGTAGGCTTTCTTGTGGGCAAACTATGGCGGTGAGATCCTGTGACCACCCTTGATGATTGCAACAGCGGGTCCCAGTCTTCAACCACTCAAAACCATGACATTAACTGCTGTCAACACAGATACCTTACCTTAAAATGTCAAATTTCATGACAGGGAACCCATTTGTAATCCCAGGGCTTCCTGACAAGATGGAAGCAGAGACAGGAGGATTCCCCAGAAGCATGCATAATGAATGCAAATATATCGTTTAAGTAGATTCTTTAGTAAAATTCTTTAAGTAGAAAGTAGCAACTTTTAAATAATTAGTTTAATGTCATAAAGAGACAAACCAAGTAGAATAGGGTTAGTATAAATTATTAGCCTGGTCTTCATTGTCGATGGATACACTGTGCTTTATCACTGATTTGACCCTCAGTCTATAGAATGTTTTTCTCTTGTGCTCCTTAGATTTTTTTTATATTTGAAAGAGATGACTTCGTGAAAATTCTGCTCTTGATCCTGTCTACTCAAAGGGTTCTTTCACTGAATTACAGCCGGAAGGCATTGTCAGGAAGCAATGGCTACCGCTCATCAGGCCACTGATACCTCCTCTTGGCTGCCCAGCCAACAGGATCTTTCATTTCTGCTCTTATTGGTTTTCCAGTATCACAGTAAGTTGTGCAACAGTGGCTGGGCTGCAGCTCCTGTGTCGCGGAAAGTCATTCCTTAGTACTGCCAAGCTGAAGAGGGATGCAATCACATTTATGTTGTGATTCTGGCAGCGTGGGACACGTTATTGAGGGAAAGATTTATATACAAGAGGCCGGTTAGAAATGACAATTGCAGCCGATGCTAGGACTTCGCAAGAAGGCTGTGAGAGCGGGAACAGAGAGCAGCAGAGCACGTGGAGAGAGAGGGGGAGCACGTAGAGAGAGCGGGCGAGAACGTAGGAACAGAGAGCAGGGAGCACGTGGGAACAGAGGGGGGAGCACGTGGGAACAGAGAGCTGGGGAGCACGTGGAGGGGGGAGCACATGGGAACAGAGAGCTGGGGAGGACGTGGAGAGAGGGGGGAGAACACGTAGGAACAGAGAGTGGGGAAGCACGTGGGAACAGAGTGGGGGAGCAAGCGGGAGCGGCAACTGATGTGTTTGCAGCCCGTTTAGACACAAGGTTAGGAAAGGGAGGTGGGGTAGAAATAGAGGCTGATGGAATTCTATGGGTTCGAGGCCAGCTAAGTCTACATAGTGAACTCGGAGCTAGCCAGGGCTATATAGTGAGGAGAGAGGAGGGCAGAGGCGGCGATAGGAAGGGAGGAAGAGAAGAGGAGGATGAGCCAATTTGATTAACTCATGAGGAAATACACTGAAGTACAAATCTCAGCCAGTCAGAAACTAGTTGAGGAAAATCACTTCAAATTTGAGTTAGAAGAACATAAGGTCAGTAGGGGAGTATTGTCTTACTTAAACCTCTGGGAAACTTTTTAAGAAGTCCAGAATACATATACATACAACTAACATTATACAGACTAAGCAGGATGTGTTTACATATTCTATAATATATTGTATATACACACATATGTAACAACAATTAAGGAGGTCAGGATTTGAAAGCGAGAAGAAGGTTACATGGGAGGGTTTGGAGGGAGGAAACACAAGGGAGAAATGATGGCTCCTTTCTCTCTAAATGGTCAACAAACTGGTTGAAACTGGTTCACCAGTATTTAGTGACTCATTGAAAATGGCACAGGTAGTAAGCGAACCATAATGGAAGTCTCCTGACTTAGGCTGACCATTGTGTGATGATGCGGTGATTCACAAATTTATATTTCCCACTAGCAGATTAAATGCTTACAAACAGTAAGAAGGGTCTGTAGATCTAGAAGGGATGGGGTATGATCCAAGAAAAACCAACAAAGTAGAAACCTGGGGACTCACACGCAGCCACCTCAGCTTGTAAAGAATGAAGAAAGACAGCACCGCGACTTCTGTTTAAATGCTTGCCCTGAGACATGACCAGGAACGCTGGAGTTGCCAGGGCTGAGGAATTCAGACAAAGGACAGCAGTGACCCGGCAGGCAAGTGCGGGATCTACTGTCCCCCAAGCACCTGATTCCTTCTTTCTTTTGAGAGAAACACAAATACTCTAAAGTCTGACAAACATTTCCCATGTTGACGCAGTTTTAAATCATCAAGATTTTTTTTGAATACACACATGGGCATATAAACTGGACAGATGGGCACATAAACTGGTTAGTTTGCTTTGGGAGGTGGGGTTTTATGTGATGACCGTCCTCTGAGATGTCATGCTGTGCTTCTCAGCCATCTTTGTAGGCCAACAATTCAATTAGAAATGTATTTTTTCATGATAGATTTGAAAGCCTTTGGAGTTGGCTTGAGCTATCTCTCCAAAGCAAATGGGGCACTTTAGGAAAGGCCATCCTGCGAGGTAGAACACTGAGAGTATGAAAACAGCATATGAAATTTAGCCTGCCTGCCAGAAAGCTGCCCATCTCTGGGTGGACAAAGGCCACAGTGTGGAGAGCCTGGGGGAGGGGGACAGCTGCATTCTCCACTCCTCTTATTCTCCTTTGTGTTTTACACTGTGTTGGGGACACCATTTCTTCTGGGACATCATGGTCCCAGCAAGGCTGCTTTAATTCTATGATAGATTGTGTGTGTGCACGTGTGTGCGTGTGTGTGTGTGTGTGTGTGTGTGTGTGTCTAAAAATAGGGCTATAAGAAACGGGGTCATATAACCAGGAGATATATGAGTCAGCTACAGGCCAACCAATCAGAATGAGCAGATGAGAACTACTTATTTGTATGCCCAGATTTGGCCACCATAAATGAAACTTCACTGGGTATCTTAATCAAGTTGTCTTCCATTGAATTAGATATCTCAGCATTATTCATTGTTATGTTGTCTCTGATACCCACAGGGGCTGGTATCTCTCTGGTTGTTCCTTTTAACCCTCACTGGTGTCATAGTTTGGAGGCTGAGAAAAGGTGTCATTCCTCAAGTGCTGGTCAAGAAAATCTTGACGGATCCCACTTCTCGCCAGCCCTTTCCGTATCTCTATTTATCTTAAATATATTGTTTGCTTTCCCAGCTTTCACATTACCCTCAGGTACACCATAGAGCGTACCATGAGGATAACAGAAAAGAATCCCTACAAGGCAGAAAGGCACTTCTGGTGTCGTTCCAATAATTAGATCGGTGCTCTGTTTTATCTGGAGTCATGGCCTCTTGCTATCTGTACATACTGCTGTGTGTATAAGTCCTCTAAATACTTCAATAAGAAAAGTTTTTTTTTTTTTTTTGAGGCAGGGTTTCTCTGTATAGCCCTGGCTGTCCTGGAACTCACTCGATAGACCAGGATGGCCTCGAACTCAGAAATCCACCTGTCTCTGCCTCCCAAGTGCTGGGATTAAAGGCGTGCGCCACCAGTGCCCGGCTAGGAAAAGTTATTTTTATATTTAATGTGATGCTATCCTGAACAGATTTAGTGCAAGCTTAAAATTTTAGTCAATTTCTTTGTGGTGGTTTCAGCAGGAATGACCCCTGTACACTCAGGTGTGTGAACGCTTGGCTCACAGGAAGTGGCACTATTAGGAGGCGGGGCCTTGTTGAAGTAGGAGTGGCCTTGCTGGAGGAAGTGTGTCACTGTGAGGGCGGGCTTTGAGATGTCAGAAACTCTCTTCCCGCTGCCTATAGATCTGGATACAGAACTCTTGGCTCCTTCCAGCACCACAAATGCCTGCATGCTGCCATGTTACCCGCCATGATGATAATGGACTGAACCTCTGAACTGTAAGCCAGCCCCAATTACATGTTGTGTCTCTTCACAGCAATAGAACACTGGCAAGACGTGTGTGTACCCATGTATACAGGCACATGCCTAGGCAGGTGAGAGGGCAGTTTTCAGGAGTTGATTCTCATCTTCTACCATGCATGAGTTCCAGGGATCAAACTCAGGTCTTCGGCCTTAGTGGCAAGCAAGGCCACACTCTCAATGACTGTAGTCGGTCTCTGGGTATCAGTCGTGTTTTGTTGACTAGAATCGTGTTTTTATTTTTCTAATGAAAGATTGCTTTCTTAAAAATGAAAAGAGAAACACAAGAAACGGTATCAAAATGAATTGGCCGCGTTCAGACGGCCGTTGTGCCCTTTCTATTACTAGCAGTCACTACTGGTCACTTGATGAGTACCCCTCAACACCGTGTGTCACTTGTCCCACCTTACTAGATGAGTCTCACATCCTCCAGAAAAAAAAGAAAAGCTTCAGATGACCCAGGCAGTTACCAGTGCAGTGACGTCCTGGAAACATACTCTACTGGGACTTTTGGAACCTTGTTCTAGTCTCCGGCAAACATACTAAACTGACTCCAGTTTCATTTTAAAAATAGCAACACTTTGTATTGCCTGTAATCCCAGATCTATGAAGTACCTGGTTCTTAAAGGACTGTTGATGTCCTTAAACATAAATGGTCAGCAAATTAATTAAATATGTGTTGATACATTTAAAGATGGTTAAACAATTAACATAAGTCTGAGGCAGGAGGGACCACCATGAATTCAAGACCAGCCTAGATCGCACAGTAAGTTCACATCTAAGCTGAGCTACGTGGAGCTCTGTCAACGAGAGATGAAAGAAGAAAGGAAGGAAGGAGAGGAGGGCAAGAGGGAATGGGGAGAGGGAGAAGAGAGAAGAGAGAATTCATATGTGGAGAAATAGTGTGCATCCAATGAATTCATATCCAAGGTAAATAAGGATCTCAAATAATTCAAGAGCAAGCAAGCAAACAACCCAATTTAAAAGACAAAGGCCCTGACTCAACAGTTCTTAAAGGACACCACACAGACAGCTCACAGCTACATGAACAATGCTCCACCTTACTAAAATTTAAAGTAATAAAGTTTGAAGCCTCAGTGAACTCCCACCTCACACTTATTACTATGGGTATGAACTGCCACCTCACACCTATTACCATAGGTGCGAACTATCACATCACACCTGTTACCTTGGGTGTGAACTCTCACCTCACACCTGCTACCATGGGTGTGAACTCTCTCACCTCACACCTGTTTCCATGGGTGTGAACTCTCACCTCACACCTCTTACCCTGGGTGTGAACTCTCACCTCACACCTCTTACCCTGGGTATGTGCAATGAAATGGAAGGGAATTGTGAGGGAATGAAGGAAGAGAACCTCGGTAAGTTGGAATGTAACTGAGGCCAAGATGGGAGGTTTAAAATACTCAAAGGATTCTAAATAGGATGCCCTGTGACCCAGCAACCTCCCTTCTGTTTAAGCATCCAGAGGAACTGAAATCAGAATGCTGAGTACATGTCAGGTTTTCCCTCAGGAGCAATTGACCCTAAGCATTGACAGACGGTGGGCTTTATGTCACATGAAATACTATTCTGCCTTCAGTTCAGAGAAAAAACCGCTTGCCTTCAGTGACAACATGGGTGAACTTGGGCAACACCGTGCTAAGTGCATAGGAAAGTAAAGGAAGGTAAGTATTACATGGTCTCCCGTGCGAAATCCAAACTCTTACAAATCTACTGAGAAGTCAATCTGAGGCCTGGAAAGAAGACAGTCGCTGCACAGAAGGAGGAACCATTAAAAAGTGGATGGAGTTTTAGCGAGCCACATAGCATGGTAACCATCATCAACAGGTATGTTCAAAATGTAAAAACAATAGGTTTTAACATTCTCACCAATAGCAAACAAGTATGAGAGGTGATAGGAACGTCAATTGAGTTCACACATACACACACACATACACTCATATATACACACACACATATACACACACATACACACACGCATATACACACACACATACACACACACATATACACATACACATACACACACACATACACTCATACGCACACATATACACACATATACACACACATATACACACACATACACACACATATACACACATACACATACACACACACACATACGCACACACATACACATACACACACACACATACGCACACACATACACTCATATACACACACAATTACACACACATATACACACACATACACACACATATACATACACATACACACACATATATACACATACACACACACATATACACACATACACACACACATATACAAATACACACACACACATTAATATACACACAAACACAAAACAATACACCGAACCCTATAAATATAAATAATTATTCCTGGTCAGTCTATAAAAACTAAGGTCTTCCTTCCACTGTACCCAGTCTGCTTTTGTAGGACATCTATGTTCCTTCTTAAATTAACACATGGACTAGAAGAAGCTAACCCTTGCTGAGATTAAATTGTCTTGTACATTCTTTGAAAAGCACAGAGAAATGGCATCATCACATTCCTTTCAAATATGTGATAGATGGTCTCATTGCTGAGATCTAACAACACGGGAAGTAAGAAATGTTTTAAACATGGGAACGAATTTCTTATCTGCAGCACATTTCATTTAATAGAGACAAACTACACAGAGCAGCCACCAAAACAGGACAACAGAGACGGCAACAACTCACTGGTACAGTCGACACAAAATATGTGCGTGGCTTTTGTCTTTGGAACTGAGACTATAAAGTGTATTCTTAGCCGACTGAGCCGCGATTAGCATTTCAGTGCTAAGGTCTCCCCAGTCTCTCTGGATTTATAGGATTGCCCTTACCAGCACTTCGTCTGAAGCTGCGTTTTGTAGAAGAGGAGATGCCCAAGCACTTTATTCAGCTGAGGACGGTTGCTCTGAACGCAGGACCAGGCAGCCACACTGTGCCAGAGCAGGTGGTTGACTTCGTAGCCCCTCTCATTCAGCTGCGAATGTTTCTGAAATTGCAATATGGAGGAGGTTGGTCTGCCAAAGAGTCCTTTGACTTGCACAGGCTTGAAAAATACATTTTAAATATACAAATCAAAGTGAATATTCACTTGCATTTTACGTTTTACTATGTAAAGCCATTTAAAAGTATCTTTCGGTGTGGATAGTTGATATAAGCCTAATAGTTACACAAGATTTTGACACAAATCCCTGTGTTCAATGAGTCCGTCTACAGTAAGACAAAAATGCCAGAACCTCTGAAGGACCACTGTTGGATGCACTGTTCTTGGATTCTGTGTGTCTCTCTTCTTCACGACATCTGATCAAGAGGCAACAGGGAAAGTTAACTAACTGGGCTCTGAAATGTGGATTTCTCTGCATTAAAACCAAATACGTGCCTCAAAGAGCATGGTCAATGCCTGTTAAGTGTGCAAATTCAGACACTAAGAAGTTTTTCCATTTGTTTTCTTCAAGTATTCCGTGACAGCTTCGTGCAATAATTGATCAGCTGCAGTGATTGGCATTCCATGACATCATAGTACTCTCATCCCCGCCCCCAGCTCCACCCTGCCCCGCCCCAAAGGTACACTGGCAGTTCACATTCCATAGTGGTTAAGGAACACTTTACATCTAAAGAGCTTCATTGTCCTTGGTTATTGTATAAAATATTCAGAGCTAAGATCTAAAGATAGTCTTCAAGTTGAGTCCTCTTAAAAACTGTGGGGGTGGGGGGGGTGGGGGGTGGGAACATCCTCTTGGAGACTGGAGGGGTATGGGATGGGGAGCGCTCAGGGGGCAGACCGGGAAGGGGATGAAGTCTGGGCTGAAAAAAAGGATTAAAGAATAAAAATAAATAAATTTAAGCTGGGCAGTGGTGGCACAGGCCTTTAATCCCAGCACTTGGGAGGCAGAGGCAGGTGGATTTCTGAGTTCGAGGCCAGCCTGGTCTACAGAGTGAGTTCCAGGACAGCCAGAGAAACCCCGTCTCGAAAAAACCTAAATAAATAAATAAACAAATAAATAAATAAATAAATAAATAAATAAATAAATTTAAAAGATACAAAGTCAAATAATGTTTAGATTAAAGCACAAGACAAATGTTTCACATTGGAGAACCTGGAAGCAGAAAATATTTAAAAAAAAAAAAAAAAAAAGGCTGGAGGTTCATACAAAATTTCAAATTAAAACCTCTCAAGTTTCTAGTAAGCTATTTAGTTATGTTCTTTGGCTGTGTACTGATTTTTCTTTTCATGTCAGGGATAGTTAGATGCTGGAGAGAATTGCTAGAGTCAAGGTCTGATGAAGCTCGCTGGCCCTGGAGCGGTAATTCAGAAAAGAAACTATAAACAAAGCCATGTTTGGGGTGTTACAATATTCCACAGGGAAGCTGTCTTCTGAGATCATGTGAGGCATTGGACTGAGACATGCTGACTTTGGTAAATGCTCAGATAACTCAATATTCTGCTGCTTTGTGGTGGCGCCTGGTCAAAAAATAAAAGCCACATAAATGAAATTGTCTCAGTAGCCCTCGGCATCTCAGACTGTGTGTCTGGTGGCCTTCAAGTTTCAAACTTAGTTTACAAAAACAGGGATACAGATTTGTTGTAAATTTTTGAGACAGCCTGACCAATTAGTTTAAAACAATACTTTCCTAGGTCATAGACGCTGCATGGCTACAGAGATCACTAAGTTAAATAAATAAGTAAATATCCACGCTAACACATGGTAAAACATTAGGAGGTGAGCTGCACGACCAAATCCATGGTCCCAGTACCCAGTAAAAGAGAGGCTGAAACAGGAGGATGGCAAACTTGAAGCTACGTTTGGGAAATTTAGAAAGATACTGTCTTAAAATAGCAAGTGAAACGGACCAGGGGAGGATTACGGACAAGATCTATGTTTTATTTCAATTTTATATGATGTCGTTATTACACATCGTGCAGGAGAAAACGCGGCCTCTGCTGTTGACAACGGATTTGACACCTCGTATTACAGTCTGGACTGATGCTGTCAGGCCATTTTGATTTGCTGGGCACAAGCACAGATTACATGTCCCGGATACTACTCCAAGACTGCGATTGGTTTTTTTTTTTGGTTTTTTTTTTCTTTTTTCTTGGCTATTTTATTTACTCACATTTCAAATGTTGTCCCCCTTCCGGGATTCCCCTCTGCAAACCCCCTAGCCCATCCCCCTCCCCCTCCTTCTATGAGGGAGCTCCCCGACCCACCCACCCACTCCCGCCTCACCACCCTAGCATCCCCCTACGCTGGGGTCTTGAGCCTTCACAGGACCAAGGGCCTCCCCTCCATTGATGCCAGACAAGGCCATCCTCTGCTACATATGCGGCTGGAGCCATGGGTCCCTCCATGTGTACTCTTTGGTTGGTGGGTTAGTCCCTAGGCTATGATTTTTAAAAGCTATTTACTAATACTTATTCTTAAGCACAGACAAAGAGGAAGCCACTGTGTCACACACAAAATATCCAGTCACAGAATCGCCCCTAGTTTTCAATAGGAGAATCTAAAGAGAACGCCTGTTTTCTCAGGCTCCCCTTGATCTCTCCAGGTCCAAATGCTGGAAAAATAAAATAAAATAAAAAGCCCAGAACTCTCCTGATGAAGCATTCACAGTTCCTTCTGGGAGTGTGCGCTCCCTCTTTTCCTCTCTCCCTCCACTGAGGAATAAACCCCATTGTCTCTGACAAACATGTGCACACACACACACACACACACCCCGACCTTTGGCTTAATGGCCTTGGCATTATCAAAAAAGAAAGGATTAAAGTAACAATGATATTCATGGGGTTCAATCCAGTTGTCGAAGACCAGGAAAGAGCAGCCCTGACAGTCACTATGTGTCGCAGAGTCTCTTGTCTTTATGCTGATCAGCCTACTGCAGTTGGGAGACAAGTGCCATCAACGAGAGCACGGAGATTAAAGAACATTTTAAAGCACTGCGAATCTCTGGCAGAGTGATTATATACATGTTCAATCTGATAAAAATTTAATGTATACTTTAATTTTTCTATAATTCCTTATTATTTTACTTTGCAAATTGTCAAGCTGTGGTAGCTTTGAAATGGAAAAGAGATGGTGTTGGGAGACTGTTCGGCTGGGGAAGTCAGTCTGTTACTCAGGGTTAAGGACCTAGTTCAGACCCTCAGCACTAACAATAAAACTAGGTATAATGATACTGTTCCTAGTTAGCCTCACTGTGCTCAGCAGAATGTCCCAGATTTTGATCACGTCCTTCTGCTTACTGAGCATTGTGGTGTGAGAGAATAAGACTGCTAATCACGTCAGAATGTAAAATTGGTGTATCTTCTACTTTTCAGGGAACTATTTATACGTTAGAAAATAATATTTAATAAGGGGGGGGGGGGCTACTGTTTTAGCTGAGTTCCTTCAAATCCTCCAAAGAACTATGTTGTTACTATCATGTGACAACTTCTTAGAAGAGTCAGCTGTGCTACTGACCAGAGGACAGAAATTCAATCCTGCCATTGGGTCTGCAATTGCAAAGCTAATAACAGTATGCCACTTATCGAAGTTGGCGGAAATTGTGGGTCTGGAGCACTTAAAGGGACGTTAGAAGAAACTGTGTCCAGGGTCAAAGAAAGGAAGTTTCCTACCTGGAGGTGAAACCAAAGATCTGTATCGTGCATCTTACAATATGGAAATTCTACAGGATTTTAAAGCAGTTCTAGCATTGGCTGTACGACAGATTCAGCAACTGCTTTTACTGCATTTCTATGAGCATTAAACCTAAGATATTTCACAACAGCCAATGCAGGCTATGCATGGCCCTTTTAGTAGACTCAGAAGACAAGGGATGATGGATAGATCGATAAATCTGGACTGCAATATAGCATCGATAAAGAAGAAATAGCCACTGCTGTACCGTTTACATTCTATTATCTCTTCCTTTCCTCTTTCATTCCCCAAAGTAGGGAATGAAATGGGTATTGAATGGACAGATGCTCAGCTGAACTGGAGAGGCTGGCTTCGAAAAGCCACACTGGAGAAATTGGGTGGAAACTGGGGAACTTTAGGGCTTGCAATCACGCCGTGAATCAGGGCTGATTAGCCGAGCGGTGATTTAGGAGCACTCTGGCTCCACTATCCTTTATGGTTGTTATATTATGAAGTAATTGGAGAAGAAAAAGACAGGCAATAAACCTGGCAGCCCCAAATGTGTTATAGTCCCCTCAGAGAATCGCACGGAGAGAGCTGGAATAGAATTGAGGTCCTTTGTTCTACCAAGTGGAAAAGGCACAGGAAGACTCAGCGACTACGCATGTCACGCTGTGGGCTTTGCCCCTTCCAGCAGTGCACATCCATTGCTTCCAAGGGTAGACAGAGATTTGTTCTTGGAAACACGTGACCCCACCTGAGCCAGAGCACGGTGGGGACTTAGACTGCACTATTTGCATATGCAAATTGAAGACTGCAGCACCATCTTTGAAGATATAACACTCAGATCACTAATTTCCGTCAAGGTAGCAGTATTCTCCGCCGAAAATCACTGTGAACTGTCTAGGTTAGAGCGAACACCTAAATATAGTTTCGACTATTAACGGCTATGTTTTTGTGGCATTTCATTCGCAAACTACAGTTTTATTTATTCAGTTAAGGCGATGATGGTGGTGGTGATGTTTATTGTGGTCATCATGAAAATGGGCAGAGCTTTTTTTATACAAATGAGGAATCCGAGGTATAGAAAAGCTAAGCCAAACTCCTTAGATCACACAGACAGTTGTCAGGCAGTC
This sequence comes from Uromys caudimaculatus, assembly GCA_028551405.1. NCBI lineage: Eukaryota > Metazoa > Chordata > Mammalia > Rodentia > Muridae > Uromys > Uromys caudimaculatus. The sequence goes on along the minus strand of CM052709.1, from coordinate 91,901,136 downwards.
AGTTTGTTACTCTTGCGGATCAATGTTCTTTTTGCAGCTTCATATCTTACTTTAAGTATATTTATCATCAAAACATATTTTTAATTTTGAAACAAGTTCCTCTTTTTGCATGACGTAATTTGCATTCATCACTAATTATAACCAAATGGCCCAAATTACTTAGCAAATATCACTTTTTATGTAGAGAGTTTATTGCCAATGAGCCAAGGGACAAATACTTAAGCTTAAAAGTTATAAACGTACATGATAAAATGTATTTTCCTATCTGCTAAATTTATAGTTAATGTTTGAAAGGCACCAAAGGGAATGTGGAAAGACTATGAGGTCACACATAAATAAAGCTTTTTTAAGAGGAATTTTCACAAATCCTTAGATCTCACAAATCGTTGGAACTTTCCTTAGATTAAAAGTATTTTCCTTGAGCAGATATAAAGTGAATACAGAAAAAAAAGATTAAATTAATTTAAAAAAAAAAAGATTTTCCAGGCTATCGAGAAGGCTTGGTGGATGAAGTGTTTCCCGCACAAGAGTGAGACTGGAGTGTGAATCCATAGCACGCACGTAAAAGCTGGCTGCTCGGGCATCCCGCCTATGATGCTGGCTCTCTGGAGTTAGAGCCGGGGGTCCTGAGCAAGCTGCCTAGCTAGGCCAGCCAAGTGGGATGGAGCATCTCCAGGTCCAAGGAAAGACTCTGCCTCGGTAAAGAGGGTCCAGAGCATCAGTGAAGGTTCCAACAGCTACCTCTGGCCTCTCCATCTACATAAGCACACATGCATGCACATTGCACATATGCATGGCCTCACACATGCAGACATGAATAAACGCATGCATGCGCACCATGCATACAAGCAAAAAAATTGATTTCTTTCCTTTTTGAAAAATTAAAAAGAACAAATTTTCTGTTTATAGACTATAAAATTAATGGAGAAAAAAATCCTGTTCCATAGCACTCACGTTGTTTTTCAGAAAATATTTGAGTAAAGGAAAAAAATGATTACCAAAGAGACTGAAGTTTGTCTTCTGAAAAACGTGTCTTATATACAATTACAAGGCTCACTGGATTTGTGTTTGTATATTTGCTTATTAAATAATTGATTGTTAATAATATAAGAAAATTTAACTCTGTACTAGAATTATGATTTGTCCTTGAGAGGGTGGAGTCCCACTGTGTAGCTCTGGCTGCCACAAAAATCATGAGTAAGGCTGGCCTTGAACTCACAGAGATCAGCCTGCTTCTGCCTCCCTGGGGCTGAGATTAAAGGCATGTGCCATCACAGTTGGCCTGTTTGAGCACTGGGAAGTTTTCAGTTGACTTCAGTAGCCTGTTAAATGTTATTTCAACATGAAACATGGAAAACATGACCTATTTCATTTGTTTTGTGGCCAGTGTATACTTTACATCATTCTCCTTGATGAAATAGAATCTGCTAAAATGTTAACTTGGGAATCTAAGTTACGCTAGCATTTGTTCTTAAGTGGCTGAGATGGGACCTCTGTGGAAGAAGTGTTATATCGTTGTGCCTCTCAGAGAAGTGACAAATCACATGGCCTGCCCATTCCTCGTCGGGCATTCTATGGTCCACGAGGTGTGCATGAGCAAGCATGTGTACTATCAACCCTCCCTTCCAACCTCCCTCAGCTAAGCCCGGCTTTGCCCGGGCATGCTGGATCGCTGAGAATGAGTGTAGGGTCACAGTGATTTTATCTTAGAGAAACACAACAGCGCGTACCCACCATATCCGTTTACCTACCAGATCGGAAAACGGGTCCTCCGTTTCACCTGGGCTGTCCATGAACGGTTGGGAATAGAGCTCGTTTTCACAGATAATTTCCGACACCTTCAGGATGAAGTGCACGTTGGAGATGATGTTTGGGTACTTGGAGTAAGACTGCTCCGAGAAATAAAGCGCTGTCGGAAGGAAAACCAATTGTGAGGGGCGTTTCGTTCGTGTCTTGCACTGCGCTCCGTACGTCTTTCAACTATGAGAGCATCATTAGGTTCCATGTTTCCGAGCTCCTACTGCTGTGTGTTGCTCTATCTGGTTAAAATTTATACCGGTGTGTGAGTCCTCTGGTGGTGAGGAAGAACACCGCATCTTAAATAAATTGCAGGAGAGTTTTTGTGATTCGGGACAGCTTTGTGTGATGGTTGAATGTACAATCGAAAACTACTATTCTCCAGCTCCCCGCTGCCGTTAATTAAGGTGTCTCTGCATCTAAGGGAGGAGCTGTGTGAGATCCCCCCAGTGGTCCACTCTACACCGCATACATACATACATACATGAGCAACACAACATGGATTCAGCGGGATCTGTTGATAGATACCTAGGCACATGGATATAGTTAAAGAAGTCATGAGTTTGAAAAGAGGTCAGGAGAACTGGAGGGGGAGAGGAGGGATGAAACTAATGTAAATGTAGTGCTCGTCTATGAAATTCTTACAAACTTTAAATTAAAGCATATACATGGCTTAACATGGTATGTGTATTACATATTATAATATACAATTATTTGTTATGTACGGTACATATTAATACATATTACTAGTCTGTTTTCTCCAGGAATGAGCTCCCTGTAGTTTATCCAGTTTCAAGTGATCAGCCCTGAACACATTTACCTATGAGCAACATTAAACGGACTCGGTGGGCTTCATATGGGACGTGACACCCGCAGGTCTCCTTAGCTGTGATCATCGCCTAAACCCTACTCTTCACTTTTTCTGTGACATTCAAATCCACTGTCACGTTTTTCTAAATCTTGGCCGTATTAGTCAATCTCTAAAAACACCAGCTTCCTCCTGATCCCTCGCTTTTCTACACAGGCGACCTAGAGCCAATGAACGTTAGTCTTTTCTAAGCATTTGAAAACTATTGACACTCCCCACCGCAACCACTTATGTTTTCAATGTCCATCCATTCCTCGGCAAGCCCTTCTTTCCAGTGTGTGAGCAGGTGCCGGTTATAAAGTGTCAGACTGCAGTGCTAATGGCATTTCTGCCTTTGAGGATCAGCCAGGACAGTCGAAAGGACGCTGCTTTATATAATGCCGCTATAAGTCCATGCTGAGATGGACTTCACAGTCCTCTCCCCATCCCTGTCCAGTGTCTACACTGCCAATAGACCCGCTTTCAAATGCAGACTTTATTGCCTTAGAGTTTGGTGTGGTAGCTACTGTTACAAATGGGAGAGCTGGGCCTCGGGTCACTACCGTACATGTAGTCGGAAAATAAATGGATGCTCACAGAAGGCTGGAGGGGGATGAGGAGGAGGTAATGGTCAAAGAATACAAGGTTTCTGCCAAGGTTAGATCCTGGTCGTCTACGGCACAGGTGATGACCACAGTTTATAAAAAATGTAGGTTCTATTCAGATTGCAGAGAGACTAGATTTTTAAATGTCCTCACCACAAGAAGTTCTAAGTTTCTGAGGGAAAGCAAACACTGAAGAGACACGGCCTGGCCCAGCAGCCCTCACTGGAGGCCTCTCTTTTCATGAGACATAAAACAGCTTACGCTCTTTATAGTGACAGTCTGGGGATCTTAAAATGGAGCATAAAACATTTATAAGCATAAAAATAAAAACATACTCTACCGTATAAATATGGCTGCAGCCTAAGCAAATGTTGTTTAAAACTTTCTAAGTGACCATGCAGGAAGAATACAAAAAGTCGTAAGAAGATCAAATAGCCAATCTGTCAAGAGAGAAGAGGGAAAAGCGGTTTTTGTATCGCACCAGCAAATGCTTAAAAACCATAGAGAAAGATAAATCGCTCTATTATTACATTTACTTTTTGATAAAACAATTTCAAACTTGGTTGATATTATGTGTTTTTTGAAATAACTTTGAAACGGTTATGTCAAGACTGAAATTCTGGTTCAGCCAGAAGAAAAACTTGAATAAATCATCTGTACCCTCTCTCAAATGGGCCATTCTGGGTGCTGTTTGGTTCTGTACCCTTTAAAGCAGCATCGTTTTTCCGAATTGTAGATCATAGCCCTTCAATAACTCGTGAAATGAATTGATGGGGGCGGGGGTTTGTATAAAAATAAGACACACGAGAAGAGAAAATGCTATGTGCCTCAGAATTCCCTTTATTTCAGTATATAGAAGGCCGGATATTATGCATGTGTAGATCACGGTGTGTTATATATTTCCTCCTGTGGCTTTTAACCAAAACAGTTTGAAGCACAGACTTGGGGAGCACTGGGAAATGTTGTGCTCCTCAGAGCAAGCTGTACTGGGGCCCATCCCTCATCACGTCACCCCAGTGAACACAGCAAACTCTTGCTTCTCTGACCAAAAGAGTACATCCGCAGCTAAAACTGGGCCATTTGACATAAGCTACAGAAAGTGAGATATCTGCAGAAACATACAATACACGAGATTTCATATACTAATATGAAGTCATAAATCTTAAAAACGGGCTGTGTTCTGTGTTACTTATTGAAGAGCCACATTGAATGACAGGAACAATGGCCATTGAGTTTGCATGTGAGAGAAATCAAACACTTTAACAGAGATGCAAGGTATTAACTGAGACACGTGTTAAAATACAATGCAAAAGTTGCGTCTAGCCAAGTCTCAAATGCGTCACCCCGCACTGTTACAGAAAGAAGACAAATGCTGTTACAGGAATCCAAAGCTAGGGTGGTCTTAAACCCTCAATTTCAACTAACTCTCTTATTTTTTTTAAAGATTTGTTTATTTTATGTATATGAATACGCTATCTGTTTTCAGACACAGCAGTAGAGGGCATTGGATCCCATTACAGATGGTTGTGAGCCACCATGTGGTTGCTGGGAATTGAACTCAGGACCTCTGGAAGAGCAGTCAGTGCTCTTAACCACTGAGCCATCTCTCCATCGCCTAACTTTCTTATTTTTACCAGGAGCTTTTGTTATTAACATTAAATTGATGAAGAGAAATTGGTATTTAGAAATGTTTCTAAAAGTTACAAGTATCAGCCTATAAAAATAAAGTGTCTGCAGTGTGTGCACAATAGGCTTTGCACACGATTGACTCTCTAAGAAAGTGCCGTCAAGGGGTAAGGAAGTGAAACTCCACAGACCGTGTAACACACAGCAACATGTCTGATGACCCGCTAATAGGCACAAGTTCCCAAGGTTAAAGGTAAAGGCTTAAAAGGCAGCTGGGGGAGGATTATTTAAGAATTTTTAAAGGACTGGCGATTATATTGAGAGGAATAATAAAGCATGCTCATGCTGTCTTATACTCTAATTTCATCCTCAATGTTACCTGACCGAGAGGTTACTACTATACCTGGAAAATAAAAAACAAAAAGACAGCTAAGAAGGTTTTTGTTTGTTTCGAAGTTCACCCATATCCAGACTGGAGGTTCTTATATTTTACTCTCTATACTTTTAGAAGAATGTTTCAATGATTAAAATTCTTACATTTAGAAAATAGATAATAGGAAAGACTGTGCACAAAATCTGGACTTGGGGCAGTGTTTAGGAGCCGCATATTACTTATTTAATCCGGCCTTAATAGTTTCATTAAACGAAGAGTCAAACGTTGGAGATGGGGTGAAGAACAGCTTCTGACAATACCGCCACCGTGGCTTTGAAGGCTGATTTAGGGAAGGCTACTTCTTTCCCAAAGAGTCCAGTCTACCTCTTGGTGGTGACATGCCGCTACCTCTTCCCTTAGGACTTAAGCAGTTGGGATGGCCAAGAATGGTACAACCTCTCAGGAAGGCAAGTTCACCTCAAGCCATGCTGAAGAAATCAGAGGAGTAATTAGCCCTCCACTGGGATAATGTGTATGTCCTTCCCAGAATTCCATTCCCCCTACTACAGTCGCTACGAGCCACTGTGAAGCTCTCTTGGATCTTGGCTTTCTCTTTCTCTTCTCCATGACCTCTGGGAAGCTGCTGAGACTGACAGCTGGCCTGCCCTGGGGTTTTTCTTTTCAATTCCAATAAAGTTGTCCTTGAGCTTCTGTTTGAGTCCATTCTTGAATTCTTTCATTAATGAGACCAAGAATTCCAAGAGGGGAGGCCAAGTTCCCTGTGAATTGACTCTGGTGGGACTCCCAAATTCTTTCTAGCTGCTATGTCTCCAGAAGTGCGTCTGTCCAGAAATGACAGCTCAAGCTGGACTCTACAAGGATTTTTGGAGGTTAGATAAAAGCCAGCATTTTTTCAGGAACTTGTGGGATAGGTTCTCATACAGACAAAAAAGGAGTCATTTCCCTTGTGTCTGGCAGAAGGGACAACATATGGCTCTCCGTTGACATATACTTGTGGTTGCATATCAAACCCCGTTGCTGGCAACCAGGTTTCTTCAGTCCCTATTCACAAGTCTTTGTTATACATCTCAAAGGCTTTCTCACTTCCCTCTTCTTCCTCTGCTGTGCCAGCCCCCAGAATATTCCAGATCCCCACTCTCTTTACAATGTCAAGGTTTCTCCACCTGCTAGCCATTCTTCCTATTCTCCCTTCTCTTGCAGAAAGCCCTGGCCATCCATGTCCAGTCCTCCTCCCCCTCTTCTTCCTTGTCCTCCCCCTCTTCTTCCTCCTCCCCCTCTTCCTCCTCCTCCCCCCTCCTCCTCCTCCTCTTCTCTCTGTCTGTGTCTGTCTCTCTCTCTCGGTCTCTGTCTCTCTCTCTCTCTGTGTCTGTCTCTCTCTCTCTCTGTCTCTCTCTCTGTCTGTGTCTGTCTCTCTCTCTCCCCGCTCTGGACCCTTTCAGATGCCTCTGGCTGTTTTCTCTCTTACCCACAATAAAAAACCCTCCCTCACGTGCACCAGTAACAGTACCTTTCAATAACATCTTCTGTCAAATGGAAATAGCAGAAGGAAGGTTTTCAATCGACTTTTAGTTTCATAAAGAAAATTCTACAAAAGCCAGGATGGCGCTTTGGGACTCAGGCTGGGCTATTTCCACTGGCTAGTTTGTATTAACTCAAAAAAAAAAATAGAGTTAGCTTTTAAATTGTGATGCCATGGCTGAGAGTCCACTGGACTTTCTGGTCTGTCTAGGTTTTCAAAACATTTTCTGCAGAAATGTTAAGTTATTTATGCTCTCTGTGACACAATGTCTTCATCGATGTTCAAAATGGAGGCGACTATGGCCCATACACATATGGTGAGACACAAAAAAGTCAAGATGTCTCTCACATTTACACATTTATACAACATACATAGTCACATGCTGGCCATTGATAGCTGCTACAGGAACCTGTGAGAATTGTTCAGTCTGAAGACGAGAAGATATGGAAGTGCTTCGAACATTAGGTGATGTATCATTTACTCTGACGCAGAGGCAAACCATCCACAAATGAGGCTGTGTTACGGAATCACTTTTCCTCTGCAGAAAACCAAGTCGAGGCAGGGAGCGGGGTCGCTAGAGCAGTGCAGACAGTGGGTTTGTGGGTCTGTGCTGGAGCGGTGCAGACAGTAGGTTTGTGGGCCGCTGGAGCGGTGCAGACAGTGGGTTTGTGGGTCTGTGCTGGAGCTGTGCAGACAGTGGGTTTGTGGGCCGCTGGAGCGGTGCAGGCAGTGGGTTTGTGGGCCGCTGGAGCGGTGCAGGCAGTGGGTTTGTGGGTCTGTGCTGGAGCGGTGCAGGCAGTGGGTTTGTGGGTCTGTGCTGGAGCGGTGCAGGCAGTGGGTTTGTGGGCCGCTGGAGCGGTGCAGGCAGTGGGTTTGTGGGCCGCTGGAGCGGTGCAGGCAGTGGGTTTGTGGGTCTGTGCTGGACAATTCCATTTGACCTCTTTCATTATGAACGTGCACACGGGTGATTTCTGTTTCACACCTGTATCGATATTTAAACTCTCATCTGTTTTCATATTTTCAAATATAAATGTGTCTCCATAATAAGTTTGGGAAATACAAAAAAAAAAAAAAATTAAATCATTATAATCAGGGCTGGAGAGATGGCTCAGCGGTTAAGAGCACTGACTGCTCTTCCAGAGGTCCTGAGTTCAATTCCCAGCAACCACATGGTGGCTCACAACCATCTGTAATGAGATCCGATGCCCTCTTCTGGTGTGTCTGAAGACAGCGACAGTGTACACATACACATAAAATAAATAAATAAATCTTTTAAAAATCATTATAATCTCACCACGCCGTGACAAGTACTGACGTGTTCAGTCTTCTGCTCGGGATCTCAGGTCTCCGCTCGGGCGGTTTGTCTGACGTTTTCTAACGTTCCGCCTTTTCTTCATAAGATTTTCAGAAAGCTCCAAGACTGAAGACAAAATATAGTAATCTCCCTAAAACTTCCCAATGGTGGATAGATTTGGGAATACTCTCTCATGACCAAAGCTGCAAAATGCATATTTTGCTCAATCCGTTTTGCTTGTTGTAGAGACAGGCAGTGTTGAATTCTTAAGGAAATCTTCCTAATCTTTCTTTTCTTCTTTGCTTAATTTATTTGCAATAAAACCACTAGTTACTCTCAAAATTATTTTTATAATAAATTTCTTCCCACGCCAACTGTTCCCATGTCAGCTGGCCATTACAGACAGTGGAAGCATTTGACTGAAGACTTTACAAAGCATAACCCATTTGATGACGGCTCCTGCTGAACCACTCTGTAATGACAGAGAGCCAACAAGGTCACTCATATCAAACTGAAATTAAGGTTATTTCTCAGAAGTTTTAAATAAAGAACATAGCATGTTTTTAAAATTCCCTAAAAGAAAGGGCTAGAGAAAGGTCAGAGGTTAAGAGCATTGTTGCTCTCGCAGAGAGTATGGGTTCAGTTCCCATCACCTGCATGGAAGCTCACGACTAGAGTCTGCAACTGCAGGTCCAGAGAATCCAGTTTCCTCATCTGTCCTCTGAGAGTGCTACGCACACACAAACACACTCACACACATACATACACACATATACACACACTCATGAACACTCATGCACATGTACACACACATACACTCATACACACACATTCACACACACTACATGTACACATATACACATGCAGATATACACAGACACATACACACTTGGATACACACGTGCACACACACATACACATGCACAGATACACAGACACACAGACACATACATGCATACACACACACACACACAGACACATACACAGTACACAGACACATGAGAACAAATAACCCATACACATAAAATGAAAGTAAGTAAATCTTTTTTCCTAATCCCTAAAAGAAAATCTTTGCATACTTAGAACAGCAGTACGATTACCTTTACATAATTATGTTCTTACACAGTTTGGGAGACTCTATTTTCTCAAACCATTTCATCTTTGCTCTCAAGCAGTGACCTACTAGTCATGCTCAAAGATTATTAAACCACCCTTCTTAAATGCCAATGTCTTGTTTGATCCCAAAGCAGACGGCACTTATATAATCTCCTATCACCCGGGCCTGTAACAATTAAAATTTAAAACATACCTTCACCAGTTTTATCTCAACTGAATATAAATATCCCTCCATGAATGCATCGCAACAGAGTCGATATAAAACTGATTCCGCAAGAAAAAACAGGGCAGGAAGCTGATTATAATCAAAGGAAACATGGTCCAGGGAGGCATGGAGCATATTTAATGCTTCTGAAACATGAACAAAGTGAAATTTTGTCACTGAAAAATTAACCCTGGATTTCTGCATATTATACTTACATCTTGCAATTCGGTGTTTGTCCATCCGATTCAGGGCTCCTTTGTACTCAGAAATGCTTTGCAGCCTTCCCAATAAGAGTCGCCTCAAACCTCAGCAGGCCTAGTGACTGCTTCAATCAATAGAACCCAAAGAAGTGATTGTGTGTGATCTCCGAGGCCAAATTCCAAAAGGAAACATCTACTTAACCCTCTTCCCGACATCCTGTCCCCCTTCCCCACGCCACGCCCCTCTCCCCCACACCACGCCCCTCTTCCCCATGCCATGCCCCTCCTCCCACGCCCCCGCCCCTCTTTCCCTCCCTTTCCCTCTCTTCCATCCCCCCTTCTCCCCAGGTAGCAATGAAGATGGTTGGTGGTAAACCACGAGGTCTCACACCACAATATCTCTTAAACATCTGCTAGAGGTGGCAGTGCAGAGACGCAGGGCCATAAAAATAAGTTAAGTGCAAAACATGTTTCCTTCTCCGAGTTCCTAAGCTCTCAGGCATCCTTACAAATCCCAATTTCCTCGGGAAATATCCTCTGACCTTATCAGTTAACATCCCCAAACTCATTTTATAAGGCACACACATAACGTTTAGTTTAACAAGAGAAGGAATTTTATCCCCTTAAAAATAATGTTATTTAATTTCCTTTTTAGATTAGTTGGAAGTTGCTTGAAAGAAGCCATGTAAGTGAGAAGTACCAGATAAAAGGCTATGAGCAATACTTTCTGCTTTAACGCAGAAGGAAAAAACCAAGCCAACAGCCATCTGATTAATGTTTTATAAGTACGGCTATAACGTGCATAAACACCTTTATTTAGGTAACCATTGCAGGTAGACTTACTCAAAGACGGTATATAGTGACTTTTAAATTTGTTCTCAACTTTAGGTGAAAGATAGTAAAGATTATACTGAGAAAAGGCTTTTGTTTTGGTTTGGTTTGTTTTTTATTTTGTTTTTAGGTCAGGGTTTCTCTGTGTAGCTTTGGCTGTCCTGGAACTGGATCTGTAGACCACGCTGACCTTGAACTCACAGAGATCCGCCTGCCTCTGCCTCCCGAGTGCTGGGATTAAAGGCCTGTGCCACCATCACCCAGCTGAGAAAAAGCTTTTAAAACCCATTTTGTAATTTAAAAGTTCAACAGTCAAAGTCGTAAATTCAGAATTGCGAGGAACTTTGATAAAGGAACATCATGAGACATTTTGGTGGAAAATGAAGAATTACTTTACATTTACTACTTTAAATTTAGTCACTTTAATTTTCTACTTTAAATTCTCGAATCATCTCTTTGTGAATCCACGGACATGTGGGCTTCGTCTGCAGTTGGGTCCACGTACATACCATCTTGGATCTCCCCTTTGCACTGAGCCAGATAGATGACCTCAGCCCACGTAGTCGGAACATTCACATGCTTCCCAGCGCCCAGCGTCCTCAGGCCCAACTTCCTCTGTGATGGGGAAACAGGAAATGGCGAATGGAAGTATGCACCCCTTCATCTCTGTGCACCCCTTCATCTATGTGCACCCCTTCATCTATGTGCACCCCTTCATCTCTGTGCATTCCTTCCCCAAAATTATTTGACATTGAATTATTTAGTTATAACATTAGCCGGGCAGTGGTGGCACACACCTTTAATCCCAGCACTTGGGAGGCAGAGGCAGGAGGATTTCTGAGTTCGAGGCCAGCCTGGTCTACAGAGTGAGTTCCAGGACAGCCAGGGCTACACAGAGAAACCCTGTCTCGAAAAACCGGAAAAAAAAAAAATAACATTAATGTTTTAGTGCTGCTTACTTACACTTAAAGGTTACTGACTAGCCCACATCCTTTTTATTTTTTCTTTCTGTATTGTACAACAGGCAAGCATTTAGCAACTGGAAAATGAAGTTTACACGCCAAGTAACCAGAGCACCAACCCTTACCTTACACCTGACAAGGAGTTTCCTGCCTTGTTCCAATAATTCTTCCTCCTCTGCTGGATTCTCTGTGTGGTTGAATCTCAATATGAATTCTTTGGTAATTGAAAATGATGGCCTGTACAAAAAACAATAATTATAGTTATCGTCTGATTTTAATTAATCATCTTCTAGTGTGCAAAATAACAATGTTTTAGGGACCGCACTTTACTTTTTAACTATGTTTCTCATACAAACAAGATCAGTAGCACCCAATAGACCTGAGCAGATAACCTAGACCCATATTCTTTGCTTGAGAAAACAAATTCCCATTTCCAAATGGTTTTGTCCTGTGAAAAACACTCCTAAGATGGTTACCAGTGGGCTTTTGGGTGCTTTCTTCATACGTGAAATCGAGTACAGCTTCAGTTATGCTGAAGGCGGATTTATCTCCTGACACAAATCATTGCTGGTCCACATTTAGGCTAAATCTTTATTCCCTCCATACGGATTCGGTACAACTGTGACTAAAATGGCGTATTGAGGAAGAAAAGATATACAGAGTAAATTCATCTATGAGCAAGTAGCCATGACGACACTGCCGGAGAGGATGCCATCGCAGGGCATCTGCAAGAAGAGAGGCGGGACTAGGGAGCCTTCTTCGCTGTTCTAGTGGTCTGCTGAGAGCTGGAGGGGGGGCGCGGGGCACATCTACAGGGATAGTCACATGTATGCCTAGACAAGAGATAATGATGGATTAGACCGGGAGAGCAGCATTATACATAAAGATGGTCGTTTGGATAATGTGTACGCTTTACATTGGACTGACCAAAGAGTTACCCATCAAGCTTAAGGAAGGGGGAAGTCATGAATCAACTGACCCACTGGAAGGACAGAACTGCTACTTACGGACGCACTGCAAACTGCTAGAGGTACAGATTTGATGTAAGGGTAGAGAATACGTTCAGGATTAGACATGTTTTGAGATGACAACAGCCTGACAAGTGGAGATGGGAGAGTAACATGTGGTACATGTCTTAGTCAGGGCTTCCATTGCTGTGGAGAGATTCCATGACCAAGGCAACTCTTATAAAGGACATTTAGTTGGGGCTGGCTTAGGTTCAGAAGTTCAGTCCATTATCATCAAGGCAGGAGCATGGCAGCGTCCAGGCAGGCATGGTGCTGGAGGAGCCAAGAGTTCTACATCTTTTTCTGAAGTAACCAGGGGCAGACTGTCTTCCAGGTGGCTGGGAGGGGGTCTCAAAGCCCATTCCCACAGTGACACACTTCCTCCAACAAGAAGCACCCCATAATACCACCACTCCCTAGCCAAGCACACTCAAACCACCACAGTAAGTAAACTTCAGCAACAGGAGGAAGACTCGGGGTAGGTAGCTCTACTTCTGCATCATCAGTATATATCAATTCTTAGCCTTAAACAGGAGAGGGGCCTGGTGCAGAAAAAGGGAAATTATCTTAAGAGAAGTAGGAGAAGTAGGGTTGTGGTCTTATGAAAGACAGTGAGTACGGCGTTGATGAACTCTTTGGAACTGAAGGCGGCTATGGCTCAATGCTGCTCTCAAAACAGCAGTGAGGTTAGGTCAGGCTTGCTAGCATTTTGGAGGTTGTGCGAGCAAGTGTGTGGCTTAGAGACCAGTATAGGCTACAAAGCAAATTCCCAGCTAGTGGGGACTGTGTACTGAGATTTCCTCCCATCAACCTCAAAAAAAAAAAAAAAAAAAAAATCAGGAAACTATTACAAAGTTGGTAATGTCAACTTTGCGGTCAAATAACTGTTGGATTTGTGTTACTAGGCAAGATCTGGAGAAACAGAAACGCATTTATTTATGCCTTATTATATTCAGAATTTGCTAAATTGTTCTGTGGTGGTATAGAAAAAAATCTAATGTTGCCACTGAATAAATTGTCATACTTCTAAGCAGAAAGATACACCAAAAACCAAGGGCAGTGGTGCACAGTCTCGGACTCAGCAGAGAGAACAAGACACTCTGCAAACTGGAATTGCATACAGAGAGCTCGGAGAATAGTTAACGATCTAGCCAACTCGCTGACAGCATCCTAAGCACCCCTGTGTCGGGCACTAAAATGTGCATTAAAGGTGCAGAGGTAGGGTGGACACACGTCCTCGCCCTCACGGAGCATGCAGAGCATTCTGGGAAGCCTTTGGGCTTGCACAGGCCTGCAGAGCATTCTGGGAAGTCTTTAGGCTTGCACAGGCCTGCAGAGCATTCTGGGAAGTCTTTGGGCTTGCACAGGCCCTGGAGTTGTAGCTGCAAAGTGAGTAACTCCATGCTTGACTTCCTTCTCCCCGTTATTCTTTCTCCTTATGAGATGCTGTTAGTTAGACGCAGGGGAGACAGGCTGACCAGTCTTTTCTCTTGCCATCGGGGATGGCACAGGGTATTTTTCTGCTTGGTTTCTCTTGGGTTCTGTTTTTTGTTTTGTTTTTTAATCGACTTGAAGCATCTACATGAAGAGCCCAAATTTGATTTAATTTCCCAATTTCCACAAAGTGCTGTGGCAGTTATCAGAGATAAAGCCCTTTGTTATTTTTACGCTCTCATTAGGGATTAGTTTTTGAAGTGTGAACTTAAGGGTGTTGATGACAAAGCAAACGTTCACAGCTCCACCAATACCCAACACTGCTGCCTCACACTGTACCCGTCAGGAGCAGCCAAGGCCAATGGTTAATGTTTATCCTCACGGTCCTTTCTTAATGCAAACCCACCTGTGCATAGCTTCCCACAACCTCCAGGATTCTCACATATAAGGAGGGCTCTCCACGCCCAGGCTCCGCACACTCACTACTCATCCTGTACTTCCTCCACCCTCAGCAAGCACCTTGGCAGCTTTGGGTTCTTTTCCAAGGGGAGTGACCCACATCTTCCTTCCTGAAGGGACTGTGTCCTTTACCATCCTACCTGGGTTAGGTTGCTGTAGTGTCACAATGATTTTACTCACAGGAAATGGCAACACCAAGAGACATCCTAAAGATTTCCTGCACGCTAGACATAACCTTTCCTACCGCCATTACAGAGCAGTAATACAATTTCTCCTTGGTAATCTGGGTCTATCACCCTTCTAACACTAGTATTCGTTTCTTAGCCTGCTGATTTAAGGGCATCAGAAGCCCAAAGTGGCCTGGGGGGAGTCTGACTTTCTACTTTAATGGAATGTTTCTTGTGGCTCCTGGAAGGACCTCCCCCCCCAACTCTGAAACTAAAACTTCTAGGCCAGCCGAATTTAAACTCACAGGGACAATAAGCAAAAATTTTCCTAGTGGGATCCTAGGGTGATAGCTTCCTCTCCCAACCTGAACCCATAAATCCTAGCTATGGGGAAAACAATACCATATATTAGATGTTGATTAAAACATACTGCCTTCTGGAGAACTCTGCCCCACCCTCCAGGCTATTGCCACTTAACTGGCGCTGGAACTATGTCTTCAAAAATGTCTCATTGTTCTATCAGGTCAGCTGCTTCAGGATGGAGGAGAACATAGTAGGACCAGTGGAATCATGATCATGGCCCCTGTGTCATACTTCTCTGGGTACACAGAGAGTCCCTCGATCAGGAGCAATAGTGTATGGAGTACAATGATGTTGGATAAGGTGTTCTCTAAGTCCACGGTTGGTTTTGGCAGAAGCATTGATATAGTGAAAATGGCCAGCCTACCAAAAGCAATCTTCATATTCGATGTCATTCCAACACAATTCTTCACAGAAATCGAAAAAAAATAATCTTCGACTTCATATAGAAACCCACACAAGACAAAACAGGATAGCTAAAACAATCTCAAATAGTAAAAGTATTGCTGGAGGTATCACCATCCCCCATCTCAAAGGGCTCTATAGAAGATTTCACTCCACGTTCAAACAGTGACGCTTGGCAAAAGGAATGTCTGGACATAGAAGACTGCAAATAGATCCATGCGTATCACCTAGCACAAAACTCAACCTCAAACGGGCTGAGGACCTCAAGATAAGACTAGATACCCTGAACCTAATAGAAATGGAGGTGAGGAATAGCCTTGAACTCATCGGCACAGGAAAAGGCTTTCTGAACAGACCACCAAGAGTGCGGGTGCAAAAGCCAACAATTAATAGATGGGACCTCTTGAGTTGAAGAGCTTCTATATGGGAATTATACTATCAGTTTCTATATGGGAATTATACTATCATTCATGAAAAGCAGCAAGCTACAGAATGAGAAGATACCCTGACTAAATACACCTCTGATCGATGGTTTGTATCTAAAATACACAAAGAGTGAACAAAAACAAGTAGCAATAAGACAAATGACCCAGTCTTCAATGGGGGTGCAGAACTAAGAGAGCTCTCGAAAGAAGAAACACAAAATGGCCAAGAAATGTCCAACATACTTGGCCAATGAGGAATTGCATGTTAAAACTTCTTTGAGACTTCATCTTACCCCAGTCAGGATGGGCAAGATCAGAAGCAGATAGATGTGGCTTTCCCTGCCCTCTTGGTTTGTCAACAAATATTGGTCCAGGCAAAGGAAGGAGAGATGACTGATGGGGCCTTGGAAGCCCTGAGTATGTATGGTGAAGAAGACCCATTGGGTCCAGCTGCAGGGAGGCAGACCAGCTTTACATGGGGTAGGAAGATCCGGGATGGACAAAGGTCATTGGCTGAAGGCTTAGGGTACCAGAATGCCTCATTAGCATGGGGAAGCATTTCAAGACTCTCAGGTGCTTGCTGAATGTGTTCTTAACAGAGAAAGGAAATTGAACAGACAGATGGATGGATGGATGGATGGATGGATGGATGGATGGATGGATGGATGGATGGATAGATAGATAGATAGATAGATAGATAGATAGATAGATAGATAGATAGATAGATATAATAGATAGATAGATAGATAGATAGATAGATAGATAGATAGATAGATAGATAGATAGATAGATTTTTTAAATGAGAGCTAACACTGGTGATGATACAGGAAAACTGAAACACTTTTCATTGCTGGTGAGAATCCAAACCATAGAGCCACGATGGAAATCAGTCTGGTAGTTCAGTGATCGACCTCAAGCCCGACCCACCGCCCTTGAACACACACCCAAGGGACTCTCCGGCCTACACAGAGACACTGGCTCATCCGTGTCCACTGATGCTTTATTCACAATTGCTGGAAAGTGGAAACAACCTAGAAGTCCATCAACTGAAGAGTGGATAACAAAAAATGCAGTGCAGGTACACGAGGGCATATTATGCAGCTGTATTTTAAAATGTGAAATTTGTAGTAAATGGGTAGAGCTAGAAATAAATCATCCTGAGCAAAGTAAGCCAGACTCAAAAAGACAAATGATGTATGTTTTCTCGTGTATGTGGATGTTAGGCTTTAAGCTTTTCAATAATAAAGGAATATAACTGGAGTCATCCAATAATACGGGAGACCATGTTCCAACTAGACATCCCTTATCTCTGCTGAAGCCTCCTGTTCACCTTGGGTTACATATAGCAATACTATGCATCCACTATATATTACTACTATATATAAAATTAATATATGTATTAATTAGCTTAGTGAGTACCTGATGTTTGCTTTATATATGCTGATTGAAAGGTATAGAATGTGTATTCTTTAATTAAAAAGGAAAAGAAGGTTAAGTATCCCACTGAAGTGCATATATATATATATAAAAGAAAGTAAAAATCAATATTTAAGATAAGATGAAACTTAAAATCTTTGAGCTCATTTTGGAGTTTGCAAAGTATGTGTCCTCTTAATAGAACAATATTAATAAACGTTAAACAGATGTCCCCCAATAACAAACACGGGCTTCCCCAAATATACCTATATACATACTATCCAGGGTTTTTAATAGGAATTTAAATCTTACTTTATGAAATTAAATATTTTACATCAACCTCCTCATAAACTTGGAGATGCATTTATTTCTAAGCAAAAGAAAGTCTTGGGATGAAAATAGTATCTAATTCAATTCATGTGCTTAGAACATCCTACAAATAAGTTTATTTTTGTCGATTATTTTTCAATATAGATTGTGGTCTGCAATGCTCTATCAGGAATACACAAAGTTAATAATTTTCTATTTTCAGTACAGATATTGAATGTCTTAATTTGTCTCCCACAGTTCATGTTAACAAATTCTTAACAGAAAATAAGTACTATTTATTATTAAATATGTTAAAATAGCTATTTTTAACAATTTCTTCCCCATTGAATATAGAAATATTAACCCTTTTGTATATATATAATAAGTAATAAAACACAGGAGAAATGGTAAAGAAATTAATACAAGCATTTGAAAATAAAATATAATTTAGCTTCCTGCATCCCAATTTCTTCAAAAATATCAAAGGATTTCACAAAGATAAACACAATCCATTCCAGGAGTAAAAGTACAATCTTGTTTAATGGCGGTCTACAAAGACTATCATTTTAAGTTTACATAGAAAGCAAACATACTAAAATGCCCTGGTTGTGTGGAGACCTAATCCAAACTGACTATTTATGTCGGCTGCAATTCAGTTTATTCATAAATACATAATGGAGATATTTCGCTAGCTCTGAAATCTAAGGAAAGCTAGGTGGTGAGAACCGGCCACAGGAGGCTCACGGTCTGAGAAAGGAATGTGGTCTTAATAACAATTCTAAGTGCTGTGAAGAGACACCATGACCATGACAACCCATAAGAGAAAACATTTAACCCAGGTCTTGCTTACAGTTTCAGAGGGTGAGTTCATGAGCATCGTGACAGGGAACATGGCAGCAGGCAGGTAGGCATGGTGCTGGAGCAGCAAATGAGAGCTCACATCCTGACCCATGTGCATGAGACAGAAAGACCTGAGAATACTGCGGCTTTTGAAATCCAACGCCTGCCCCAAGGGACATACCTCCTCCAACCAAGCCACATCTCATAAACCTTCCCAAAATAGTTCTACCAACCAGGGACCAAACATTCAAATATATGAGCCTGTGTGGGCCATTTTCACTCAGACCACCACACTCTACAAAACATCTCAGGAAAAGGAGACATGCTGGGAAAGATGGCGAACTGCTGAGAGAATTTACTTCTCTTCGATGACCTAGTCTAGGTGAGCTGGCTGTAATTCCCCTTCTATTGAAACGGAGACAGAATCTCATTACATTTTAAGAAGCAGTAACACAGAACGCACATCATGTTTTCTGGCATTAACTCGGTGCTGGATGACAGTTAGAAACGGGACTATTTTCCTTCAAAGATGCAGGAAAAGGCTTTCTTGTAGACTGGTGCTTGAAGTTCATGCCTGCGGTAGGACAGGAACGGGGATGGGGGTGGGGCAGCAGGAGGGCGGTCCACGCACAGGTTCTCTGCTTCTTTGGTTCATGAGCACAAAGGGAAGGGGAACTGGGGAGAAGCCAAGGAGAGCCATGCGAGAGATAAAGCTAGAGTCTAGAGAGCTAAGCCAAAAAAAGGCTTTATGCTAATGGGGAGAAGAGGCTGAGTGGGTGGATGTGCAGATAAGCTCGAATTTTTTTTCAGCCAACATGGGAAGATAACATCATGACGACCAGGCAGGAAGAACTGAGGCAGATTATTTATACTACCCAAGATGTACTTGGTTTGTTATTTTCCTGTGGGGTAGCCAAACGCTATATTCATGAGGCAGGCGTTAAGATGTAGATAAGGTCTGGAAATAAAAACCTAATTTCTCCTCTGTGTCAGTGATAAAGTCAGGATTTTTCAAGTAGAAAATTTCTAAGAGGAAAAAAAAAAAGCTTAGAGATGTGTAGATGAATCCAAGAAAAAAAAGAAAGTAAAAAATAAATAAACAAATAAATAAATAACAGAAAGGTATCTTGGAGACTAACAAGTGGAATTCAAAGTATGTGTGAATTTGCTCAGAAAATTGTCAGCTGAACTGGTGTACTGAAGTCCTATATTTGTCCCGCGTGTCTCTGCACCCTCTGGCCATTGTTGATTAGATCTGACTCAAACTGGTTCAGTCCAATCTTATGAATGGAACTCCATGTTCTAAAGCAGAAGCAGTTTCACAAAGTTTTATAGTTTTACAGAACAAAGAAAGTCAGAAACCAAGACAAGTTTAAAAATATGTTGGTAGGTCCACCAGAGAGTCAGGGAGGAGGTAAGAGAAGCTTTATCTATAGATCCAAAATATTATTTGAGCTTTGGGGTTGGTGGAAGGAAGCTACCAATCTGCTAAATTAATAGATTCCAGAAGGTTTCTATCTATTAGTCATAAAATGTTTGTTCTGACACAGAGGTGGACAAGGAATGGCTGTTCTGAGGCTAGAACTAGCCCAAGAGAAGATAATTAGCCTTTGGATCTGTAGCATTCCAACCTCTCCACAGAACTGGAACCCTAATCAGTCTGTCAGTCTGTGGAAACATGGCTTCCTTTTGGTAGTTTCACAACTGTTTAGGATATGTGCCCTTGTTGGAGAAGGTGTGTCATGGGTAGAGAGGCGTTGAAGTTTCAAAATCCCAGGCCAAGCACCAGGCCTTCCCTCCCTTCCCCGTCTCTCTCTCTGCCTACTGTTTGTAGGTCAGATGTACTCTCTCAGCTACTGCCCCAGCACCATGCCTGCCGCCATGTTCCCGTACCATGATGGTCATGGAGTTACCCTCTGCAGCGGTAAGTAAGCCCCCAGTTAAATGCTTTGTTTTATAGATTTCTTCAGTCATGGTCTCTCTTCACAGCAATAGAAAACTAACTAAGCTAGACAGCAATATTCGGATTATATCTGTCTGCTTAATCATGATACCTTCAGAACATGCTGAGAACATAGTACTCAATGATGAAAACAGGCATGACTACGCCTTTTGGCATAAAGTTCTACAAGGTAGCCTCATTATTATTTCTTCTTCTTCTTCTTCTTCTTCTTCTTCTTCTTCTTCTTCTTCTTCTTCTTCAGGAATTATCATAGTTTGAAACTGTACCTAATTCATGAAAAAACTTCATAGCCCTAGATAACAAAAAATAGAGAAAAACAATCCCCAAACTATGCATATGTGCATAAAAATCAAATATTGAAGACCAAAAGACATTAGAATTCATTTTAAAGGGTTAGTGAAATCATTATGAGAGTAATTTCATTACAGAAATTTAAAAATACGTTTTTCAGGGTATTGATCAGTACATGGATGAAAAGAAAAACAAAAATCTTACTGATTATACAGAAATTTGACACAGCAGGTAATAAAACAACTAAATTGAAACACATTACAATTTCAAATTATAATCAATATCGCTTCTCCTGAAAATCAGAAAGTGCCTACAGGATGACAGAGCTTGCCCCTTCGTGTGGCCATGATGCGTGTAGATGCAGCAGGAATTCTGGGACAGACTCATAGGCAGAGCAGGGTAAACCAGGAGTCAGTCAGTGAAACAGAAGAACACAGAAGTTTATTCTGTGAACACAGCCGTCTCCTGAATTGATCTCACTTGATCACAGGTCTTGGGCCTCGAGTTTTGAGGTCAGACATCTGTCATCCTTGATTTGTGTGCATATCCAGTAGGCTTTAAAGAGAACACATACTCAGCTCTAAAATCATCTATAATTTTATATAGTCTCTAATTCTGTCTTGATATTGCTTTAGCTTTTAAACTCATGATGCAGTCTTAATAAACCAAAGAGTCTGTTAAGCTTTGGAAATTGAGATCCTCCGATTCAAACAGTAGCCACGAAATGGAATTCTGAGTGGATGTGTGGAGAAAGGGCCATTAATACCGGCTGAATTCTGAGCAAAACCCACTTAGAGGAAAATCCAAAACACTTCCCTTTCTAAATGTTTGCCCTTGAATTTATAAAGTTTCTCTTCTGAGTTTGGTAACAGTGCAGCGGCTCTCAAGGTTGTCTCTGTGATGCACACTTTAAGACAACCAGACGTCTTATGTTTAATGTCATCTATCCTCAAATGTAATTACTAATCTCAGAGAGATTTAGTTACATGGGTAACAGTTTTTGAGTTTGTGTATTTAAATTACAAAGACAAACTTTACTTGAAATGTTTTGCTTCAGAAAGGACCTTCAGGAAAATATAGAGGGAGTGGAGATAGGTTGGATCAAATACATTATATACATTTATAAATATTAAATATTTAACTCTAAAAGAAAACCCACCCATTCATTTTATCCTTTTTCTATCTCCCACTATTCATTGAAAGGGGGATGTCATGACTGACAGACTCATAACCACATGCTTTTCTGAAACTCCTGACACACATATCCACAGGACAGAAACCCTAGAAATATATTCACGTGCTTACAGAAATATATTCATGTGCTTACAGTCAACCTATTTCTCAAAAAGATGCTAAGATCATATATTGAAGGGGAAAACTGGTTCTTCCACAAACGGTTCGAGACAACCATATGCCAGAGATAAAAGTAGGTAGACCACAAACACAAAATAAAGTCAAAATAGATCAAAAGACTAAATGCGATACTTTATGAAACACTGGGAGAGAATATGGAGGTAAGGACAAAGACTTTTTGGATAACAGCCCAAAGCACTAGCAGCAAGAGCAGTAGAGACTGGAAGGTCACAACTCGTCACAGCAAAGAAAAGAATGAGAAGCTGAAAAGGGAGAGGAGAGAAAGGGAGGAGACAGCTGCAAAAGAGTCACGTGACCAGGACTGCCGTGTGTGATGTGTGAAGAACACAGTCAACAGCAGTGAAACTAGGCAACGGAACAATAAAACGGAGAGATGATCTGGATAGATATCTGTTTTTTAAGAAAGAAAGACACATAGACAGTCAACAAATTTGAAAAAAAAAAAATTCTCAGCATTACTAATAATCAGAGAAGTAGAAATCCCAGCCATGATAACATGCCGCTTGGCAAAATGGCTGTGTTGGGGGGGCGGAAAGATCAGTGAAATATGAAGGAAAGTATACTCTTTTCACTGTGCTGAGAGAAGAAATGGGACTAGCCATTACTGGAGACGATGTCAATCTTCTTAAAAACAAACCAACGAAAAAGAGAACTATCAGATGACCGGTTGGTTCCTGCAGCCCAAGGGAGACCCGCTGTAAAATAAATAGATAAGGAAAATGGAGTGTCGTTCTGACACAAAAAAGAGTGAAGTCCTGTCATTTCCAGCAATGGTGGAGCTGGGGACATGATGCTGATTGGAGGAGTCTAGACGCAGTAATGTATTCTAACCTATTCTCAGTTATATTTAGAAGCTAATATCCTTTGTCTCCTCAAGTTTGAGAGTAGAATAAGTGACCATAGTGGGGGGGGGAAGGAGAGGAAACAGAAAGATGAGGTCAGGTACCAACCATCACACAGAGAGGATCAGTAAGTTCTACTGTTTTATAGAATAGTAAGGTAAGCTTTAAAAATTGTTTCTCAAATGTGGTACAAGAAGGGTTTCCTGCACCACTAAATGCTGAGCATTCAGATTTGAGCATTGCATGCTCTTCTCAAGTATAAAATTATCACAATATATAACATGTATAATATATCAATTAGATTAAAGCAAAATTTCAATATTAAATCCGTGTGACTTTTCTATTGAACGGGCGGTAATCTTCTGGTGCCACAAGGAACTGTCTGATGAAATCAAAAATGCCCCCTGCTTGGGAACAAGTTCACGGGAATGACCATGATATCCAGGAGGAAAATACAGTAAAACAAGGGGCTTGTTCATTTTCTCTCCAACAGGAGGAGTTATGCCAGAGAACAATGAAATTTAGTTCAGTTTGAGTAGAAAGTTCATTTCAGTTCAAGGGTGTTAGAAAGTGGGGTGAGTCAGAATGTACTATTTGTCAGTGGTATTTGTGAACATCTCTTTCCTATATGTCTGAACGTATAAGAACCCAGGAAAATGGCTGTAAGAGGTGAATCTTCTCTCCTAACCCGACTGGTCCAAAGCCTAAAAGTGAGTATTGTTCAGTTGAGCCATCAGTGAGTCATTTGGAAAGAGTAAAGACAACAACGGGGGCTGTAGAGTGTGGCTGGTCACTTTGTTACAGAAAACTTAATATCAAGAGCTACATTAGAAACACATTTCACACACAATAAAAAAAGTTCAACTGCTATAAAATGCCAAAATTATTGTAATCAATACAGACATCCCCTTTTCAGGTGGAAGATTCAAGACATGTGATCTAGGGTGACGAGTCTGCGTAGGAGGGCCACGTGGTTTTCTTGCTACTCTGTGGGCCAGTGTCTGCTCTAGGCACTGCGGTCCCAACCCAATTCCCACTAAAGGAAGTAACAAAGAATGAGAAGACAGAAGACAGATTTCTCCTTGTAAATGAGCACAAAATTAAAACAAAATTTCTGCTAACGGCACTTAAAGGGATCACGCCCATGGTCACATTGACAGCAGGGGCATCTGGGAAACGCATGCTTTAATGCCTCACTATGTATCCTACTAAAAAATTCTGTTAATGTGAGCAAATGAGAAAAGGGATCTAGGAGAGGAGCAATTAGCGGCGACCTTTGCCACCGCGACCACTGAATACCACAGGTGGGGTAGGAGGAGACAGTACCAACTGTCACTAGCTAGAGTGACCAGTTCTCAGGTTATTATTTTTGTTATATCAGGCTAACTTGCAACTGTATCCCTTTTAAAGCAGGTGCTAGATCTTGGGGGAAAGGTATATTCATGTCTCTGTGGTCTTGACAATGTCAATTCGATAAGAGAGTAAACGGGAAATAATGGAGCATGATGTGCTTGCTTCTACAACTAAGAAGTTTAATGATTTTCTGAGTGTGTTGGGGACGGGGTAGGGTGAGCCATGGATCTGTGATCCTATCAGGCTACAGAGTCTAACTCCAATATGAAGAAGAGTTAAAGAACAGCTGGTTTGAATTGTATCCGGTAAGTAGAATTTGCATTGAGCACTTGTTTGAGACATCAAAGCTACCTGAAGTTAACTTCTGGTCACCAAGAAATGAAACGCTATGAGACACAAAATGGCAAGTTACAAATCCCCAGTTCCATGGTGAACGCCTTTAAATATGACCAAATAAGTGTTACGTTTTTCTTACAAATATTTCCAATCTATTTCACCGTGGTCTGCTCCTCATCTATTTGGCCATTCCTGTATTAAGCACTAGAAAACTTGCAATTTTAGATGTAATCTGGCCTCTTTTGAACATCTTCATACAAACTATTTTTTCTCTGCTGGCTAGGTTTCTAAGCGGAAAAGAATCACACAGTCTACAGCAGCCAGGCCTGTTGTCCTCACTTCTAGCGTCTTTGACTGTTCAGACACACCAATCACTTTTACTCGGTTATCTGACTGATTGGTAGAATATTGGATATATTATAGGCATTTCCAAACCTTGCAGTAAAACTCCATTCTTAGATGCCATGTTATGAATTGTATCTTCATCGTTGTGGTTTATTGATAACTTTTCCTGCCTCCCCTTGATTTTACGACGTATGATGTTAGAACAAAAACAGAAGCACAACAACTAAAAAAGATTAAGCAAACACAGGAAAGATATATATCTTGTGATCACAGGGGCTTTGCAACAGCCCTACTGGGTTGCACTTGCACTCACTTTCAAAATGGAAAAACATTCTATTATGTCTAAATTTAAAAGACTAAAAATGGTCCACTATTAAAAGTTTTTGTTCATGCATGTCATGAATCCAGTAGCAGTTTAAATTATACAAAAAAACAGAAAACATTTATTTCAAGTAAAATATAATTCACAACTTTTTGCAATAATGATAATATAATAAACTAATTAAAAATATTGAGCTTTTATATTTTTCATCTCCAGTTACAAAACTGCAGTTGGGTTGTGGTTTTTTTGTTGTTTTTTTTTATAGTTTCACAATTTTTTTAATTTTTAAAACTATCTATAGTGGATCAGAACACCCATGAAGAGGCAGAAAATCACAGACTTACTTTGATTTTTGACTCTTTTTTCTTCTGTTTGCACTTTGAAAATTAGATTTCAGGAGTTCTTCATGATAAGTGGAAGATATTACTCCAAACTTATAGACCACAGGTGGTTTATAAACTGGCATAGTTACAGATCAAAAACCTAAAGGGAAATTGTAATTCTTCTCAGAACACCAACGCAATACAAAATAATAAACCACGTACAAAACTTATAAAATGTATCAAGAAGAAAATCAGGCTTACTGGGGAATAATTTAAGCTGGCTTGCGGGAATCAAACCTAACCCTGAGCCCAACCCTTGTGTTTCCTATTCTGTCACCTTACTAGCTTATCCGATCACATGACTTGGAGTCTTTTATTATAACTTGCTTTATTTGCAAAGCCCCTGTGTGGTGGTTTGAATAAAAATAGCCCCCATAGGCCCATAGGGAGCGAGTGGCACTATTAGGAGGTGTGGCCTTGTTGGAGTAGGAGTGGCTTTGTTGGAGGAAGTGTGTCACTAGGGGCCGGGCTTTGAAGCCTCCAA
The DNA here is from genome assembly GCA_028551405.1 of Uromys caudimaculatus. Taxonomy (NCBI): domain Eukaryota; kingdom Metazoa; phylum Chordata; class Mammalia; order Rodentia; family Muridae; genus Uromys; species Uromys caudimaculatus. Next base: position 91,875,225 of record CM052709.1, on the reverse strand, counting down.
AGCTCAAGTCAGGTGCAGCATCACTGTCCCTTCCTGCTGCCTGCAGATGTAGAACTCTCAGCTCCTTCTCCAGCACTGTGTCTGTCTGCTCTGCCGTGCTTCCCTCCATCACGATAATAGACTAAGTCTCTGAAACGGTAAGCCTGTCCCTGTTAAATGTTTTCCTTTAAGAGTTGCCTTAGTGGTAGTGTCTCTTCACAGCGATGAAACCCTGACTTAGACACACTGGAAGAAGAACAGAGCAACTGATAAGGACAATGAGCTACACGAGGCCAGTGGGTTTGCGTCACTGCTCTGTGCCGGAATCTTCACTATGAGCAGGGAGTGGCTCCATCCTGAGTGCCTCTGAGAAGGGGGCATGGAATATGTCCGTTGTTCAGAATGGAGGCTGGCCTATAGAAGGCTTTCCACCAAATGCAGGATTCCTTTAGACAATTTCTTAAAATCTTTTTGCATTTCTTGTCTTTTGACCATGTCGGTTATGCTTTTTCAGCTGTTGCTAGAACCATCCTTTATTTCCTTTTTAAAACTATCAGTGCATTTTTATGAATATATAAAGACATGCAGGGCATGCCATGCATGTCTAATAGGACATTTAATGCAAAAACTACTAAAGAAATAGATTGATTGTGTTTAGACTGGATTATTATTTTTATTCCTAAGAGCTAAATTCAAAAGCTAAGTTTGACAGAATACATAAAGTACTCTCAAAAGCTGTAACTGAAGGAATCGTTTCTGAAACCGTGGATAATTAATTATAAAACAGAAAAATGTTCTCAGGGTCTAACAGAGAGAGACTGGACAGATGCCACTCTAGGGACCGTACCGGGACAAAGTCACAAAAGGAGGGACTGTAGGAAAGTGGTGTTTCATTTAAAATGTGTCCTTTGGTTGAGGAAGGCGACCAGCTTTAGGCTGCCCCATGAGGAACTCGGAGACGACAGCTCACCTATTCCTATCCTCCAGTAGTGCCATCCTCTCTCTGCCTGTAGATTGTTCGGATTAGCGGAGCCAAATTAGAGCCGGAGGCACGGCACAGAGCTGAAGCGAATGGGAAGCAACACCGAGGGTGATGGGACAGTATCTGGCACAAAATGGCTCGTGAATGTAAAAATGTGGTCTTTGTTGCTGTCGCTATACGGCGAGGCTCGCTTCCTATCGTCCACGCCTATTAGAATGCTGAAGCAAGACCTTAAGTCAGCAGACTTGTGCCGTTTGAGAGTGATACCACTCTGAACGAGTTTCAACTTAGTGTAGAATGCAAGCCAATCCAAGCAGAATTAATACGTTAAGCATATGTTTTATTTAACAGCTACAGAAAAAAAAAAAAAAAAGGGTATTTCCACCTTAAAAGACAACCAGGAAAAAAAAAAAAACTTCAAATTCATATCAACAAGAATATGATTTTCACAGATAGCCTAATAAGCTATCTGTGCAGATAAGACCGTCTGATCAAATCTAATAAATGGCACAAAGTTGACAAGATTAACATGGTATAAAATTAGTGATACATGATATGTCCAAGTTATCTATGTAATGACATCCTCAAAAGAAGGTATGAACCCCAGGAAGCTCTAAGAGCTGACACATTCACGGAATGTTGTATTTACCAAAACCACAGCTGAGACACGCAACTCAGAATCTGACATATCTAGGTTAATTACTTTGAAGCAGTGGCTCTCGACCTTCCTAATGCAGCCACCCTTCAATACAGTTCCTCGTGTGACAGTGACCCTCAACCACAAAATTACTTCATTGCTTCTCCGTTGTAGTTTTGCTGCTGTTATGAATCATAATGTAAATGTCCTTGTTGCCGGAGGGTTTTAGGCGACCCCTGTGAAGGAGTCGTTTGATCCAGTGGGGGTCGCGACCCACGTGTTGAGAACGCCCTGGTTTAAAGACATCTCAAATAGATTGACCAGAAAAGGGAGGAAGGGTGGGGTGGGGGCGGGGCATTGGGGGGAATGCTGCTTGAAGTCTGGGGTCTTTGTGCTGTGCTTCTCACAGGGTTTTGATAATTTGTGTTTTTAAGTTTTCAGAAGCCGGCGCCTAATTGGTTTGGAGCAGAAAACAAAGCTCTAGAATCGCTCACATCTCTGGCCATCCTGTCAGATACCCCCCAGCCTCTTGGTGGGAGAGCTACTTCAACACAGTGGACAGTCTTGCCCAGGTGGAGGAGAAAGATCTACAGACGGTGCCTCCATTTCTGACTGTCCCTTGGTAACGCTGGAAACAGGATACAGCTGGCACCAGTTTATAAACTGGTGAGCAGGGTCGGCACTGTTCTAAAACATTTTTTATCAAATTCTCAGTAAAGCTACAACAATGTTGAAGGCATCGGTAGAGGAATTACTAGTGTTTCTGTCGATATTGTATTTTCAATACTGGGACACAGTTGCATTGTGTGGTATTTTGAGATTAGTTTTTCTAAGCTTCTCAACTAAAACACGTTTTAATACTTTCGATGGCTTTAATGTTCATAGTGCTTTTCTTGTTTTAGCATAACGAGCAAAACAGAATTCAACTATAATTTTGACAAGTTTGTTCTAACTTACTCATGACAAATAAGCCTTGATGAACCACTTGTGTCAAGAAAAGATAAAGTATTTACGACCATGGCAACAGTCATAAATCAAACAATGCCAGCATGCTTTTCAAAGACATGAAACCAAAAGATTTTTTTCCTTCTCAGACATTTTTAGTTTTAATAGAGGAGGGCCTTTTGTAACCCTGGCTGGAGTTTTATTCATTATGTAGTTGAGGATAACCTTGAACTTCTGGCCCTACTTTCTCCACCTCCCCAGTGCTGGGATTATAGCAGTGTGTCACCAGCCTGGCATCTGTGACACTGGGGATGGAACCTAGTGCTTTGTACACCTAGGCAATATGTTAAGCCTGCTCTCCCAGGCAACACGTGCCCGCCTTCTCTCCTGTACAGGTGGGTCATATCAAGTTTGATATTTTTAAACTTCCAAAACAAAAGTATGTTCTTTCTGAATGCATACTATGTAAGGAAGAAATAAATATTACTCCTAAGTGCCACTTCAATTTTAAAAAAAAAAAAAAGTTCAAAACTAAAAGAATTTTGAAAGAAAGCACTAAGTTAAAAAGCCAACAGAAGGAGCCTTAAATCTTTCCGGCTCCTCTTAATGCACCACTACATTCCTGAGCCTGAAAATGCATTCCGTTCTGAAAGCAGCTGAGGACTACACCAGAGCTGTTTTCTTGTAAGTGGTTGATTCTGCAGCACAAACATTAGCTCACAAGACACTTTCCAATAATACCATATTTCAGTGTGTTTAGCATCGGTTTACAGTGTAGGAACATAGAATAAATCTAGTAAACTTTTTCATTGCAACTTGATAAATGCACATATTGCTAATGCTGTCAATTGCTATCCTACATTATAATTTTAACACAACAGCTTGTCAGAGGTAGAATTATTGGGCCAGCGAGATGGCTCAAGAGGGCAGGGGTGCTTGCTGCCGAGCCTGGGGACCTGAGGATCCAACTCATGGTACAAAGAAAGACTCAATTCTTGGAAGTTTTTCCTCTGACCGCCATATGCATACACACACACACACACACACACACACACACACACACACACACACACACAGTGTCACTACTCTAGAGATGGTAGAACCCTGAGAGAATGGAGCCGATAAATGAGGCGGACTAAAGTCTCACGCAACACTTAACTTTACTCACGGCCTCAGACTATTTGTGTTCTGGGGGTTAAGAGGACTCATATGAGTTACACGTATATCTAAGTGTACGATCACAAGGATGAACTGCATGTGGTAAAAACATTCATAGAGGCACATAAACACATAACAAGAGCCAGTTGAAATGAATAATCCAAAATAAGCTCGCTCTATCTGCTACACCTAGGACGGGCAAGAACACACTTTCCAAGGACAATTGGTTTTGAAGAAACTGAGGTCACAAGACTCTTCCTGTCTTGTTTTCTTGGAGTTTCCTCACAAGCACTCGGAATTCTCTTGACACCACTTCATTCTTAGACCATGTTCTGACAACACACAAATAAATCTAATTTAAAAAAAAAAAAAAAACTCAAAACAACAGAAAGAATTTTTGTATACAAGTGAAGTTAGCAGTGAGCCATCCATCTAAAACTGAGAGAGACTGTGTTTCTTTTTAGAGATGTTGTTAAAATTGGGCTTGTGTAAGACACCAGGAGTGGTAAGTTCTTGTCTTGGAATGAGGTTCCGGCAGGGATGGGAAATACTTCAGACAAGCAAAGAACTGAACAAACGTGTTTTTAAAAATGAAAGCAGAGGGCATTAGCCCTACGGTTTGATTGACCTGACCTTGGCTGACCGTGTGGATGAGCCTTGAAGTGCATTCCTTACCAAATGTGCCAACCAGGTGAGGCTGCGGCCCATCCGCCATTTCTCCTCCCAGCTTTATTGAGGTGTAACTGACAAACCTAGATGTGCTGGTGAAATAGATTTGCAAAGCTTTGGATATGCAAATGTTGTGAAAAGATGACCATAGTTAACCAAAATACACATCCCCTCACACAGACTGTTTATCTGTGTGGTGGGTGTATTTAAGACTTTTCTTAGCTATTTTTCACATTTACATTGTTAACTCTGGCATCTGTAGAACTCAACCTTCCTGTCTCAGCTGCACGCCTTTGGTTAAGAGTTCTATGTCGGGGCTGGAGAGATGGCTCAGTGGTTAAGAGCACTGTCTGCTCTTCCAGAGGTCATGAGTTCAATTCCCAGCAACCACATGGTGGCTCCCAACCATCTGTAATGGGATCTGGTGCCCTCTTCTGGCATGCAGGCCTACATGCAGGCAGAAAGCTGTATATCTAATAAATAAATAAATCTTTAAAAAAAAAAAAAAAAAAAGAGTCCTGTGTCTACCCAAATTGTTTTGAGACTGAACCTTGAAAAGCTGTCTCCCTGTGAAAGTCCCCACTTGGTGCTAGGTGAGAGCTTGCAGCTGCACAAACTTTGGTCCTAAGACGCTCCCAGAGAACTTGGAGTTCTTATTTTTGATTATGGCTAGCCATGGTCAAAAGGGACTGAGATTTGTGTGGGTTGTCTACTCTCGGGCAGCAAGGACAAGATAACTTTGATAGTTGGGCTCTTTCCCAGTCCCAATTAATTTTAGGTAATGATAGTAAGGCTAGAAGATTCAGAGCTCAAAATAGCAGGTACATGGACTCTGGAGAATATGGTATTCGTAGAAGAGAACAATCAGGTTCTGGTTGCTGTGAGCCCCAAGAGCTTCCAGGGTATTGTAGCTACTGTGCAAAGGGCAAACATTGGTCTAAGGATTATCAGTTCAAGAGAGACATATGAGATAACCTCTTGTCATCAGGAAACAAACCAAGGGGCCTGTCAGCTCGAGGTCCTGCAGCAAACAATATGAGCCGTCTTCCTTTGGTCAGCCAGGTTATACCAAGGGGGCAAGAAAATCAAAACCGAGTATTTGTGATCTTATACATGCTACAGAAGGAAGTGCAGCTTTGGAGCTGGCTACACATACCCCTCCTACATTACCACCAAAAGTTGAATGTTACAAGTTAACCACTGGTGTGTGTGGTCCCTTACCTTCAGGGACAATGGGAATAATCTTGGGAAGAAGTGGATTAACTTCTCAAGGATTTACTGTGCATCCAGATACAGTAGATGGGGATAGCAAGGAAGAAATAAAAATCATGGCCTGTGTGAAAGAGGAGATGCAAACTGATGCAGGGGATGGAATTGCTCATATGTTGTTTCCTCATATCAAGGGCAAGGCTGCTTTAGTAGAAAGGACAAGGGCCTTTGGGAGTACTGGGTCTTCTGAAAAACAATGGTTAGTGATCAGAGACCTGAATTAATGGTACAAATGAATGGTGTTGACATAGAAGGCTTGGTGGATATAGGAGCTGATGTTAATATACTTTCCCAAAAATCATGGAATCCAGATTGGCCACTTCAGAATGTTTACACACAACTCATATGAATTGGTAAATTATTACAAACAAGACAAACTTGTCCAATAGATTACCTGCGTGGGACCAAAAGGGCAAACAGGGAAACTGAAATGTTATGTGGCTGGTGTACCCATAAATTTATGGGAAAGGAATCTTTTACAACAATGGGGAACTCAAATTAATATTCTTGTAATTCCAGAGACAGCAAATGAGGAAATTAGGGGTGGTATGGTAGATGCTCCTGGGGAAGGTGTTGATATGGGTGATTGAGAAGAACCACAAGCTGTGTCTATTATCCAAAGTCAGGACATCACAAGGACTGAGTTTCCAATTTTATAAAAGGGGCCACTGCTGGTGTACCAACAGCCTTGCCCCTAAATAGTTATCAAACAGACCTGTATGGCAAGAGCAGTGGCCTATAACAAAAGAAAAATTGGAGGCATTTGAACAACTGGTACAAGAGCAGCTGGAGGCTCAAATATAGAAGAGTCGACCAGCCCATGGAATTTGTGTTTGTTATAAAATAAAAAATAAAAAAGAAAGAAAGAAATCAGGAAAATGGAGAATAATGGATTTAAGGGCAATTAGTAAGGTAATTCAATGGGTCATTACAGCCTGGACTTCCTTCATTATCTTTGTTACGGATATCATGACCTGTAATAATTGATTTGAAAGATTACTTTTTCACAGTGCCCTTGCATGAGCAGGATAGGGAAAGGTTTGCTTTCTCAGAACCTACTTTAGTCATTCACTAAAGAGATGCTAGTGAAAGGTACTTCCACAAAGAATGTTAAATAGTCCAACTTTATGTCAGTATTTTGTGCAACAACCATTAGAAGTAATTCAAAAGCAATTCCCTCAATCTGTCATTTATCATTATGTGGATGGCATTCTGTTAGCTGATTCTGAAAAAGACATTTTAGAGGATATGCTTAAAGTAACACAAAGAATTCTACCATGCTGGAGGTTACAGATTGCTCCAGAAAAAAAAAAAAAAAAGAGGAGATTTACTTAGATTTGGGGTTATAAAATCAGTCAACAAAAACATCAATCACAAAAGTATAGATCCAAAGGGACAAATTGCAAACTTTGAATGATTTTCAAAAATTAGTGGGAGAATATTAACTGGCTGAGGTCTACAATTGGGTTAAGTACATATGAGTTAAATAATTTGTTTCAAACATTACAAGGAGATTCAAATTTAAAAAGTCCAAGTTATCTAACAGCTGAAGCAGAAAAATAATTAATTCTTGTAGAACAAAGACTGCAAGATGCATATGTGGATTGAATTGATCCTAAACTTGCTTGTATTTTGGTAATTTTGCCTTCAATTTATTCTCCTACTGGGCTCATTATACAAAGAGAAGATAGTATCATGGAATGGACTTTCTTAGCTTATCAACAAAGTAAAATTTGAAAACATATATAGAAATATTTCTGAATTAATTATAAAAGGTAGAGTAACAGTATGTCAATTATCACAAACAGATCTGGCTGAAATTGGAATACCTCTTACAAACGCTGAGATTATGTCATTATGGGTGATCAATGAATACTGGCAAAAAGCTTGTAGTAATTACTTGGGTGAAATCAATAACATATCAAAAAAACAAATGGATAGAGTTTATAAAAAGAACCAATTGGATTCTTCCTTGTATAGTAAAGAGAATACCAATTCCAGAGCACCAACATTCTATACAGATGCAAACAAGATGGGGTGGCAGGTTATAAATCAGATAAAATAAGCGAGGTGACCAAAAGTCCATATCCATCAGTTCAGAAATCAGAATTGTATGCAATCCTTATGGTATTATTAGATTATCTTGAATCTCTTAATACAATTATTGATTTACATGCAGAAAGAGTCGTTTTACATATAGAGACTGCTGAATATGTACCTGATAACTCGGAATTAACTTTGTTACTTATACAGTTGCAACAGGCCGTCATAAGTAGGAACCATCCATTACATATTACTCATATTCAGTCTCATACAGGTTTGCCAGGTCCATTAGCTCAAGAAAATGAGGAAATTGACCAATTACTAATAAGAAATGTGTTAGAAGCCTTGAAATTTCATGAGAAACTTCATGTTAATGGGAAAGGTTTAAAGAAAAAGATGTCCCATCACTTGGCAACAAGCCAAAGAAATAATTTAAAATGTTCTACACGTTCACTATACAACCAAATTCTGTTACCTGGCGGTAGTAACCCTTTGGGGCACCAAAAGAAATGACATCTGGCAGATGGATGTTTTCCGTTTTGCAGAATTTGGAAAGCAAAGGTATCTACACCATACCATTGACATGTACTCAGGGTTTCAATGGGCAACTGCTTTAAATTCCAAAAAGGCTGATTGTGTAATTACACATTTATTAGAAATAATGTCAATTATGGGGATACCTGCACAAATTAAAACTGACAGCACTCCTGCATATGTATTATCCAATAAGATGAAGCAATTCTTTGCATAATACAATGTAAAGCATGTTATTGGTATCACACACAATCACACAGAACAAGCAGTCATAGGAAGAGCCAATTGTACCTTAAAAGAGATGCTTATTAAACAAATAAACAAATAAAAAAAAAAACAGGGACAGACTAAATAATGCTTTAACTCTCAATTTTCTTAATGTTGGTGGAAAAAAAGGAACAGCAGCAGCTGAGAGACACTGGGTTATCACAAAACTGAGGAACTAGGCCAACCCATATACTATAAAGATGCGTTGACATTAGAATGAAGACCTGCAATAGTATTAAGATGCGGACATGGTTATGCTTTTGTGTCTACAGGGAATGAAAAAACATGGTTACCAGGGGCTGGAGAGATGGCTCAGTGGTTAAGAGCACTGACTGCTCCAGAATTCCTAAGTTCTGTTCCCAGCAACCACATGGTAGCTCACAACCTTCTGTAATGGGATCTGACGCCCTCTTCTGGTGTGTCTGAAGACAGTCACAGTGTACTCATATATATAAAATAAATCTTTAAAACATATGTAATATATATATATGGATATATAGATAGATAGATAGATAGATAGATAGATAGATAGATAGATAGATAGATAGATAGATAGATATGGTTATCAACAAAACTTATAAAGATTAGATCCAACCAGGGAGAAACTCTTATCAGCTGAAACATGAATGTCTTCACAAAGCAAACAGCCCAGGCGATTCACTCTCACAGACTGACTGTTACTGATTTCTCCAAACTATGCATGCAAATCAACCTCAAAAGGGCTAGACCAAATTATCGATCGCCCGAACCTTGGCAGACAACACGTAAAATAAACAGGCGACACCAACACGGAGACTAGATGGATAATAGAGAGACTGGATGATGAAGAAACTGAACAATAAATGCTATAGCTAGCTTTTTTTCTTAAATAACCATTTCCCCCCTCAGTCCCCAAACAGGAATTCTTCATCCCAATTCAGCAGGAAGCAATTATATAAGAAGACTGCTGTCCTAATCCCTTAAATTGGGGTGGATGGTTTTGGTCATTGGATGTGTTATGGTTGTTAACATTTAGGATGGTAGGTTGTTTACTTAGTTATTGTATATTGATAGAAACTTAATGTTGTTTTGCTTAATTATTGTATAGTGATAGAAATTTAAGGTTGTCTTTGTTAGACTCTTGTTTGACTATATTGTACATAAGCTACGTGCTTAAGGTGTGATATAAAGTTCTAGTTTTGTGATTCTTATAATTGTTTCTATTGTGTGTAATTTGATATTGTTATATAAAAGGACAATGTTTTAAACAGAAAGGGGGGATATGAAGTGGGAATTTCTGGTTTCTCTGGAGACTCAGTTGTGTCATGTGCTGTTTCTCTGGAAACTGTCTTATGAGAGGATGTTTTGCTGGGAACAGACATGTGTGTTTTTCTGGAAGCAGCCTGGAAAGGAGGCATGTGATATTTCCCTAGAATGGAGGCTTGAGAGAACATGTGACGTTCGGAAGGTGAATAAATAAAACCCAAGAGACAGTGGGCGAGGCCAGGTGGTATCGGTATGCCTTACCAATAAGTGCTGGCCATCACTGGGCTTTGCTGACGTTAGTCTTCGCTGACTATGCTCTATGGCATTGACTCACCTTGACATTTGTTGCCGGTCATTGATCGTCATGACCTCATAGAGAGAAGCACACTAAAGAACTTCTGGTAGTGTTCCGGCGGCTTCTGGAGCGGCCGGCCGTTGCTGACTTGTGAATGGATAGAGCTGCCTCAGCTGATTCATGTGAACTGAACTGCTGATATCCTGACAACGCAGACTGTATTCGCTCCAAGAACTATCTCTAAACAGGTACATCCTCCTTTGCCCTATCAACCTTTCCTTTCCACTGCCTCTGGTGGGTGGTGGGCTAATAGGGAGAACCGTTATTAAAAGTAGGTTTTGATTTAACAAGCAGATAGGCCCAAGTGAGGATGCTTCGATCCCACTTAAAAGGAAGAGCAAAATAAGCCGGGAGTGGTGGCTCACACCTTTAGTCCCAGCACTTGGGAGGCAGAGGCAAGCGTATTTCTGAGTTCGAGGCCAGCCTGGTCTACAGAGTGAGTTCCAGGACAGCCAGGGCTACACAGAGAAACCCTGTCTCAAAACACCAAAAAAAAAAAAAAAAGGAAGAGCAAAATAATCATGGGAGGCAGAGGGAGGAAGAGATCTGGGTGGGAGAAGAGAGAGGGAGAGGAAAAGAGGAACCAGATAAGGTATTTGGGGGGGTAGGGACAGTAGGGACAGGAGAATGAATGGAAATATGCAGCCTCTGGGGTGGGAGATGGGGGAACCCTCTAGAAAGTCCCAAAGACCCAGACTCTCAGGACTCAATGGAGGTGACCTTAGCCAAAATGTCCAACAGTGGAGGGAGAGAACTTGAAGAGTCCACCTCCAGTAGACAGGGCCTCAAGTGGAGGGACAGGGTTGCCAACCCACAGTCAAAATTCCTGACTCAGAATTGTACCTGTCTAAAAGAATTACAGGGACAAAGATGGAGAAGATACTGAAGGAAAGGTGGTCCAGTGAGTGGCCCAACTTGGAATCCAGCTAATGGAGGGTGTGGGGGGGGGGTCACCAAGGCCTGACACTATTCCTGATGCTATGATGTGCTTGCAGGCAGGAGCCTGGCATGGCTGTCCTCTGAGAGCCGTTACCTGCAGCTGACTGAGACAGATGCAGATACTTACACACAACCACTGGACTGAAGTCGGGGACCCTTTTGGTTGAATTGGGTGAATGGGGGAAGGATTGAAGAAGCTGAAGGGGAGGGGGACCCCATAGGAAGACCAGCAGTCTCAACTAACCAGGACTCCAGGGAGCTCCCAGAGACTGAGCCACCAACCACGAGCACCACAGGCTGCTCTGAGCCCTGGCACATACACAATAGAGGATTGCCTGGTCTGACTTCAGTGGGAGAAGATTCGCCTAACACTCATGAGACTTGAGGCCCCAGGGAAGTGGGATGTCTAGTGGAGGAGGGGGAGAAGGGGAGCACCGTCTAGGAGGCAAGGGCGAGGAGAAATGGGATGAGAAACTGTGGGAGGGTAGACTGAGAGGTAGGGCAATGGCTGGAATGTAAATAAAATAATTTTTTTTTAAAAAGTAGGTTTTGAAAAATCAGAGCCTACGCAGTACTGCCTGCATTTAGGATAGATATTCCCACGTCAGTTACCCTGACTGGAAGGTCCACACAGACATGACCAAGCTTGGTCACTGTGGGGCGCTAAGAGCCATTCAGCCAACGATCATGATGGAACTGTGAAGGTCGTCTGTCACGTTGAGAAGGTGGATGTTTAAATTCATAATGTTTGCTCTGTGTGCACATGTGGGGTTCCTATTTAATAAGGGTTTCATATTTCGAGAGCAGTTTTACGTTCACAACAAAAGTGAGAAGAAAGGACAGAATCCGCTACAGACCCTTCTCCCGTACTGGTACCGCCCACCCCTCAATCCACATCCCCTGTAAGAGAAGTGTTAGTTACAACGTGAATCTACCGTGACGCATCATGGTCGCTCAGTCCATCGATGACACTCAGGTCACTCGCGGTTCATGGGTCTGGTGATTGCTGTCCACCACAGTGCATGCGCTCCATTTCCGCTCCATTTCCACTCCATTGCTCAGCTCGCTGGTCTAGTCTCTCGCGCCCTTCACCTCTACACCTAAAATGTTTGCTCTCTGCGGTTTCACCTTGTCCATCTGGAATCCCACTGCAGTCTTTGAGGATTTGCTTCTTTCGATTGGTAATATTCAGCCAAGGTTCTTCCTCGCCATTTCACGGAGTCTGATAGCGCTTTCCTTTTTCAGTACCGGCTAATCTTCCGGTACACGGATGTACAAGCTTCCTTTTCTATTTATCTACTGAAGGATATCTGTGGCTTCCAACATTTTACAGTTATAAAAAGGCTACTATCAGCACATGTGTGCAGGTTTTTCCATGGACTTACTTTGGGAACTCATATGTAGGTAAATACCAAAGTGTATGACTGCTGGGTTGTAAGTGTGCAATGTGTTTTGCTTTCTAGGAAACTTCTAAGTTGTCTTCAGTGTGACTGTACCATTTTTATTTCCTAAGCAACTGATGAGAGTCCTTATTATTCATAGACTAATACATGTTTAAGTTGTCAGTGTCTGAGTGTTGGACATTCTGATGAATGTGTAGTATATTCCTTCTTTGTTGGGTTGTTTTTCAATATCCAATGTTTTTTTCTAGATCCAAGTAAGATCCAGAGTTAGTTTTGTAGCCTTTTGGTCTCTAGCATACTGGAACTTCAGGCCCTTGGAGTGGACATTGGGTTTGGTGTGAGGTTCCCAGGGCCTTGCCAAAATATACCTCTCGGCCCTTTTGAGAGCAGACAGGAGCACAGTGCCACAGCCCTTGGGAGACTCCAGGGCCAGCTTGTCAGAGGTGAGGCTCTTACCTGCAGCCTTGAGAATGCGACTAGGGTGCAGCTGCTCACCTGCAGTGCATACAGCTTCAGCGTCAGAGTTTCCAGACTCTGCACATCATCTGAGACCACCCCCAAAACCACAGCTGTTCTGATCTCTCAGCTAGGAAGCTTTGTCTTTCGGACGTCTGGGACAGGGACAGAGCTGGCCGATTAGGGTGATTCATAAATAATCTTTTACCACAACTTGATGGAAGGTGGAGTTGCTTCATCTGACCAGAAACCTGTACAGCTTGACCAGCAGCTGATAGCTGCTGTCCTGGCTCTAGAGCTCCTTGCACCAACTCTTTCAGCCCTTGTGGCGAATGCCAACACCCACGATGGTCCCTCCTGGCTGTCAGGTCCAGAAAGCTGTATTTATGGTTTTAATTTGCATTTCCATGACTACATGTCACTGGAATAGCTTTATGCTTTATCATATATATATATATATGATATAATATATATATGATATAATATATATATGATATATATATATCATATATATATATATATATAATAGATACATAGATCCATTCTCTTTGGTGAGGTGTCTGTGAAAGGTTTTGTCCCATTTCATAACCAGCTGTGCATTCTCTTACTCTTTAGCCATAAGATTTCTTTGTATACATCTCATTGCTTTCTTTATTGGATGTAAGCTTAGGGAAAGTTTTCTTCTACTCCATGCTTGTCTCCCCATTCAGAGTAGTATCTAAAAGTTGTTGCCATGCTTGGAGTCGTATATGTTTTCTTCTGCATATAAATTAAGTGATGAAACCCACATCCGTGTTACCTAAATAATAATTTAATTTCATTTTTTGTATGTGTATTTTGTCTAGGTGTCACACACATGCCTGAGGCGGCTGGAAGAGAGCATCAGATCCTGTGGGGCATTTATGAGCTGTGTGGGGGTGCTGAGGATTGAACATGGGTCTTCCAGAAGAGCAGCCAGTGCTCGTAACCACTGAGCCATCCATCTCTCTCTAAATAATAATTTAATCCAACACCTTTATGCTAAAATGAACACAACTGCATTATCGTAGTTCCCATAAGCCGACCAGAGGCCTCCACAGGCCACCAGACTTTAGGGAAAGATGAGAGAGGAAACAGATCTACCTAGAGAGTTTTCTTTTTTTTTTTTTTTTTTTTTTTTTCGTTTTTGTTTTTGTTTTTTCGAGACAGGGTTTCTCTGTGTAGCCCTGGCTGTCCTGGAACTCACTCTCTAGACCAGGCTGGCCTCGAACTCAGAAATCCACCTGCCTCTGCCTCCCGAGTGCTGGGATTAAAGGCGTGCAGAGAGTTTTCAAAAGCAATTCAACTGATTGGCTTTGTCTTGAAGACAGGAGAGTGCAGGGCTAACCTAGAGAGAGGGGGCAGAGATGAGGCATGGATAGCCTAGAGAGAGGGGGCGGGGCTAACCTAGAGAGGGGGGCGTGGATAGCCTTGAGAGAGGGGGCGGGGCTAACCTAGAGAGTTGGGGCAAGGAAAGAGGCAAGGGAATCTGGAGAAGCAAGGATGGTAGAGAGCAAAGGGAGCTTCAAACTATACAGGTTCTAGCACCACCTCCTAGGCTCTGCTAGAACACAGCAGAGGACTGGGAAGGGTGTGCAGCAGCTTATCAGAGCAGGTAATGACAGTTTGCTGTCCCTCGTTCGCTAAAAAGGGCTTTGAGCCTGGCAATATCCCAGGCATGGGCAGTTATTCTAAAGACTGGATTCAGCCAATGAGTAGGATTCCCAGCGTTCTCTGTAAGAACTGGAGACCTGAGGGGCTTGTAAAGGAGTGTAAAGACACATTTCTGTCTCCTATGCAGTCCTCAGTGGAAGGATCAGGAAAGCAGAAAGGTACCAAGGATACTGGGGACCGGGTTTCTATGTCCCCCTTTCCAAGAGTCATTCAAGTTTCAGTTTATTCATAAAATGGATGATAGTAAGAGTTGTGTATAGATTCAATAAGGTGAAATACTTTAAATGTATGTGTGTGCATATGTATGAAGTATGGCGTCCATTAAACAGATGAGTACTGTAGGGTTGTGGGTCCCAAGTCTGCTCTGCCACAGGGCATGGGGGAGGCTGGGCGAGGACCATAGGGAAGCGCCTAGGCACAGCTCAGGGGTGGGGAAGCACAGTCTGGGCTGTCAGAAGGTCAGAGCCAGCTTGAGGGAACCCGGGCATGCGAGGCCCTCAGACCCTTGGACACCCTGGAGCCTCTAGGAGTTGTGGAACAGCTGAGAACGAAGTGGAGACCTGAGGGCTGGGTCTAGCCTGAGGGGGTGGGGGGAGGAGATCTGACTGGCCCCACAGGGAGAGCCCTTGGCTTGGTGGCGGTTGTGGCTGAGAGTGCAGAGAGGCCTTCTACATGAGACTAGACTGTGGCTCTCTAGGCAAAGGCCTCCTCCGTGGCTCCCCACAGATGCTCTCAATGAAAAGAGGCAGTCCATGGTTCTGAATCATTTATCGCCATGGTGGAAAGTGGATGTGTAAAACCATACCCCACTTCTCAGGGTGGGCCTGAGGTTAAATACCTTTTGCAGGAAGGAATGTCTGGGAAGGGAAGCTTATTGGCTCTGCCCTCCAGGCCTTTAGATACCTCATTAGCATGAAGATCTCTATCTTGAGCCTACGTGACTTGTGGTCAAATCTCTTTTTATGTGAGAAGCATGACATGTGTTCCAAGTCAGGAGTCTGGCAGGGAGCTGAGAGTCACCTAAGACTCGGGTGTTGTGCCCACCAATCTCCAGGTCTCAGCCTGCTCTCCCTTACCAAACCTCCTGGCATGGCTTTATGCTCCATAATGTATGATTGATCTAAATATATACATACATGTACATAATTTATATATGAAGTTACTTTATGATTTTGATCCAAATTCCCTGATATTTAGAAGTAGAATAAATGTTTGGAAAATACCTACTAGAAGAGATTAGCAAAATAAGTGTGTAAGTCCAAGATGTACATGATAGCAAACTAATCAATAATGTAAGTCAGTTATTCAACCTCTGCCTTAGTTACTGTTCTATTGCTGTGAAGAGACACCATGACCAAGGCAACTTATAAAATAAAGCATTTAATTGGGGGCTTGCTTATGGTTTCACAGGGTGAGTCTATGAACGTCATGGCAGGAAGCATGGTAGCAGACAGGCAGGTGTGGTGCTAGATCAGTAACTCAGAGCTCACAAGCAGGAGGCGGAGAGAGAGACTGACCCTGGTGTAGGCTTCTGAAACTTCAAAGTCTATCCCAGTGACACATCTCTTTCAACAAGGCCATGCCTCCTAATCCTTCCTAAATTGGTCCACCAACTGGGAATTAGACATTCAGATACATGAACGCATAGGGGCCATCCTGCTTCAAACCGCCACAGCTTCTAGTATGCTATTTGATTGAAAATAGAACCTAGAATCTTGCAATAAGGTTTCCTGCAGTATAGTGTGTCCCATTTTATTCCTCCTAAGGATAGTGACAGGCAGGCTGAGTGCTGACTTGTGATAATGGTAGGCTGATATCAGTGTCTAGCAACACTCCGACAATTTCAAATATAAGTAGAAAATCAAAATGAAGCCAGCAGATTGTGTTGTTGTTGTTCTTTATCAAATATGGGAAAGGTTTTTTTATTCTATGTGGAAATCACAACACAAAATGTAAAAGGCTAAGCTGGACTTGATAAATTGAATTATTTTACCACCAAGCAATAGGCTTTGTATTACTTTCTGAATGAGAAGATGCTATAAAACTGATATGTTTATGTTAATAGGGTCTCTAGAAATTCTCAAACATGGGGAAGTTCCTGAACTTTCAGGTCTAAATGGAAATAAAACTTTAAGCTAGTGAAGTTTGTCTAGGATTGGACTGATCTCTTTTTTAAGTAAATAAAATACCCCTTCGAATAGTGAGACAAAATAGAAAACCACAGTTACTGTTGATGTCGGCTATCCCAGGGACTCAGCTCTTCCCCCAGCACCCTTGACTTACCCTTTAGAGGAAGGTCTGAAGTTGCATGTGCATTCTCTCTACTATCCTGCAAGGTGGCTGCAATGGTTCCAAGAGCTCCCAAGGCCTTATCTTGAAGGTTTTTATCTGAGGTGGGCAAAAGAAAAGCATGACTTTAGATTCTACTTACAAAGATGTGATTTTCATATCAAATGATATTTACTCTTAAATACATTTAAATGCCAAAAAAAATGGAATGATTAAAATTAGTTTCTGTCCTCTAAGACACAGGGAAGAATAACAATGAGCTCCAGGCACACAAACCCACCAGCCATTTCATTCTGATCTTACTGCTCCTTCCCCAGGACTGACCCGGCCAACCCCTGAAAATAAGGTTTGTTCTCCAGCCAGTGTCCTGTTCCTCTCTGCTTCTCTCCTTGTGCCTGGGGGCTCCCACTCGGGCTCCTCTGTGGCATGGTGTAGACCTGTGCATTGCACAAACTAGCACCTTCCTTCCTTTAGTCCTGGCCCCGCCCCAGGCTATGTCTCTGACATTGTGCCAATGGCTTAACTTCTAGATGTATCAGTTACTTGGCATAGAAGTAGGGGTTACATTGTCCAGTCGCTGGGCCCCAGTGTCCAAGTGGAAAGATTATTCATTACTGGGTGGGCTTGGAGGGGGCAGTAATGGGTGTAATCAGAACGCACAGTACACAAGCATGAGATTCTAAAAGAAGAGACACAATGTTTTATTAATTTAAAAGAATTAGTGATCCTTCGGTGCTGGTGAAGCTGGTGAAGCCCAGAAGTTCTTGGTTCCCATGTCTAAAAGCAACTTTATGGAACTAAATCAGAAACCTTGAAGCTCAAGAGATAAGATAAAACAAATAAATTATCCTGAACACCCCCAAGGAAAAGCACAGCTGCTTTGTGCTTTCCAGTATGGGGGCGGCCAGCTCTCCTTGTGACTCCAGGAGAGTAAATGAGAACTGGCCTGAGTTTACATCCTCAGAGCCACCGGGAGGTACAACAAGCCACAGGGAGAGGTGTGAGAAGATCATCTGCAAGGGTGGAGTCAACAGTTTGAACAGCGTGGTGTAGAATACATATAGAATAACACATATAGAATACACTGAACCCTTAGAGAGTGTATCTTCTCTCCAGATACAGTTTCTAGAATATCGATACATTTTATCCATGGTGGAGGCTTAGACACCTGCAGGGCAGAGAATTCGGAGAGTTCATTAGGCTCCTGGACATGCAAATACAACGGAATTGGAAAGATCCCCAAAAATAAATGAACCATTTATGTATGTAAAAATAAACATTATAAATCATATATAGATCAAAAGTGAAATACCAACAAGACTTCTAGAATACTTAGAGCTGAATGACAAAAATCGTCACGTGTAAGAATTTTGACGTGTGGCAAATGGCGCTCCAGGAGAACTGTCAGGAAAGCATTTAATGGTAAGGTCAGCTAAGATTAGGCAACACGATAAACATAACAGAAGTTGGGGAAAATAGCAAAATGTAGAGATTAAGAAGAATTAAACAACAAATAGTAATGATACATAGAAAACGTCTCAGAGAATTTTTTTCTAAGTCAATATACTCAAAATAATCTCCTTTAGGAAAATTAAGACTGGAATTATAATGGAATTCTACTTCTAACTACCACAGCTAACTATAAGGACAATGCCGGCAGACAAATGTTGTGAGGTGTGGAGCAATGGGACTCCCCTACCGGGCCCATGGGAGTGAGGTGAGCTTTAAATACTTGGGAAACCTGACTGTGCTCTGAAAATGAATCACATAGCTAAACTATGATCCAGAAAATTCATCTAGAATTTTCTGGAATGAAAACTGAGTCACAAAAGCCTTGTACAACAGTGTATACAGTGGGGTGATTTACAGGGGTTCGCCAGGAAAATCAACAACAGGTGGAATACTTAGGTAGCAGTGTTCTCACTGGGAATAAGCAAACTGCTGCCACATGAGCAGCTAGAGTCTCCCAAGCACCGCTCTGACCGTCCACGCACCTCTCCCTCCATGTCCGCTGCTGTGACAAAAACACCCAGGCAAGAGGCGACCAAGGAGTGGAAACTTTATGTTAGCTCACAATTCCAGGTTACAGTCCATCGCTGTTGTAAGAAACAAGATCCGCGCTCTGTAGTAACAGATTCAAGAAACCAGAGAAAGCCAGAAGTTGTGAGTTGATCGTTCTGGAGAAGTGAGCACTAGCCTAGAGCAAAGGCGATATTGGCAGGCAGGCCCATTTGGTGTGAAACTGTGGTGGTTGTACTTCCTGGGGAAAATCTGCTCCATTTTTCCTGTAAACTGGAACTCAAGAGAGTTATAATCTGCTCACCTGGCCGAGCCCGTTTCCCAGATTGTCCATCATCCTGGGGTGTGGGGCTCCCTCCCCTTTTCCGATATGAAGATTCAGACTACCTAATGCAGATGAGACCATAGCGCAGAATACCTCTCCAGCATTGAGCAGATGCAGAAGTACCCAGGTTACCCTGGGGCAGGGGCAGCTCCTAAAAGTTGGGAGTGCAGCTCCAACAGGGGTTTGATGTATGATGCATGGTTGGCTTAAAGAACGCACAAAATCATATGTATTTGGACATATAAGACCACCAACTGTGATTTACAACTAACACAAGCACTTTAAACTTTTTTAAATGAGCGATTCTCCAGAAGTACTAAGTATAAACACAATCAATATAAATAGCCATATCCATACTGTTGGAACAAATGTCTTAAATAAAGATGATTTAGGAAGCTTTGGATGATACAAATAGATAAAAATTTAAACAGCAACTGCTTACATTTCTGTCCCACCAATCAACTGTTTGCTCCTTCGGGAAAACTGACAAGAACTGATAGCACACTGACAAAACCTTGCTCTGACATACTTAGTTACTATCTTAAATTGCTTTTACTCGCCATAGGAAGCCATTTGGCTTTGATACAAACTGCTAATGTGATAAACAGCCTACAAGTGAATTGCAGAACTGACTATAATTGTCCACGAACTCTTATACAGGGCATATGCTGTGTGTCAGGACACTTTTTGTATTTTCAGCCATCAGTATACAATATTAAATAAAGAAACATGTACACAGAAACCAGAAATAAAAATTACTTTTAATCATATTGTATCTAGTACTACCAAACAGTATCCATGCAGCTCGCTTTAAGTGGTTGTCATTAGAAACCCAATCTGGTCGACAAAGTCAAAGTGATACCCGTGTTTGAGGTTCTGATGTTTGAGGATGATTAAAATATGGTACCTTCCCATAACAAATTATAATTTGGGGCAGACCTGTGTAGCGATATAGTTGCATGTAATGATGCTGACTCCGTGTACGGGCTAGCTTTGTATGTCAACTTGACACAAACTGAAGTTATCACAGGGAAAGGAGCTTCAGTTGAGAAAATGCCTCCATGAGATCCAGCGGTAAGGCATTTTCTCAATTAGTGATCAAGGGGGAAGGGCCCCTTATGGGTGGTGCCATCTGTGGGCTGGTAGTCTTGGGCTCTGTAAGAAAGGAAGCAAGCAAGCTAGTAAGTTACATTCCTCCATGGCCTCTGCATCAGCTCCTGCTTCCTGACCTGCTTGAGTTCCAGTCCTGACTTCCTTTGGTGATGAACAGCAGCATGGAAGTGTAAGCTCAATAAACCCTTTCCTCCCCAACTTGCATCTTGGTCATGATGTTTGTGCAGGAATGGGAACCCTGACTAAGACACTCCATGATCATACTGCAGGGAGGTCTAAGGGAAAAACTGCCCATGAAAATAAAATACTCACCACCACATTCAGCAAGTGTACACCGACAACTAGAAAGTAGTCCACTTTAAATTTAGATGTGTGGGTGCAGAGGGAAGGGGGAGCATCCTAGGATGGGAGACACTCCAATGAGTCTATGAGGGTGACTCTAGCTGAGACTCTTAGCAGTAGGAGACATGGATACTGAAGTGGCCACTTCCTGTAGCCAGGCAGGAGTTCCCGTGGAGGGTTAAGAACATCAACCTACCTATTGTGGATGGGCCTGGTACTGTTTGTATTTTGATGCTAATTCCACTCTCCTGGGAGGAGCTGCGGACAAGGAGTGAGTCACATACTCAGGTGACTTCTTGTGAACCAATCCCCTAATGAATAAAGGAGCCAATCACTGGGTGAGTAGGAGGGACTTCCAGGTTGGAGAGGGGAAGAGAGGAGGAGGAGAGAGAGAGAGAGAGAGCCCTTTTGGACCGGGAAACAGCATAAGGATAAGATGTAGCTGCTAGAGTTTCCCCGGTATCATGGTGGATCCGCAAGGCTTTGCCACCTGAGGAATCAGATTTTAATAAGCTTACAAGATTAGGTTTAGTTGTTGCACCCAGAGACTGAGTTACCATTGTTTCTGAGCTAAGTTTGTGTGGTGCTTTTCTTCTCATGGCGGCTCATCTGGGATCAAGAGAGAAAGTATGGTGGCAAAGTGTGGGTTCACCTGATGTGCACCACTAAGGCTGTGGGGGATTTGAAGCATAGGGACTGGCATGGTAGCGACCTGCCAGTGGGAACCCAGCAAGCTGGGTGGAGAGATTTTGGAGCAGTGAGTTATAGTCTCCACAAGATAAAAACAGGTCGGTCATTGCTCGCCAGTACATGGCCAGCCAGGCCACCAGGGCAGAGAGTTGCCAGCAGTAGCATGGATTTATATTTTTTAATATTTCCAGCAACACCTACCCACAAAATTTTTGACCCAAAATCTGTCCTATTGAAAACAAATACAGGGACAAAGATGGAGCAGACACTGAGGGAATAGCCAACCAATGACTGGCCTAACTTGAGACCCATCTCGTGGACAAGAACCAATCCCTGGTACTATTAATGATACTCTGTTATGCTTACAGATAGGGGTCTAGCATAACTATTTCTACCCAGCAGCTGACTGAAACTGATGCAGAGAACCACAGCCAACATTAGATGGAGCTTGAGGAGTCTTGTGGAAGAGCTAGGGGGAGGATTTTGGGGGCCCAGAAAGGGATAGAAACTCCACAAGAAGACCAACAGAGTCAACTAACCTGGACACTTGGGGACCCCCCAGAGACTGAGCCAAAAACCAAAGAGCATACATGTGCTGGACCGAGGCCCTCTGCACATATGTAGCAGATATGCAGCTTGATCTTCATACAGGTCCCCCAACAACTGGAAGGGAGGCTGGCCCTGACTCTGTTGCCTGTCTGTGGATCCTGTTCCCCTTAACTAGACTGCCTAGATCTGGCCTCAGTGGGAGAGGATGTGACCAGTCCTGCAGTGACTTGATGTGTAGGTTGGTATGGGGGTTGGGGGCCTCCCATTTCTCAGAGAAGAAGGGGAGAGGGAGGGAAGAGAGGCTATGGGGCAACTGGGAAGAGATGGGAGGACTTCGATCAGTATGTAAAGGGAATTTTTTTAAAAAAAAAGAAGTAAAAATATTTTAGATTTGCATCTTTCTCGTATAATTTTTATCTGTTTTGGTACTAATAAATTTTATAAATGTAAATATCTTTATTATTTGTGGTTTTTTTTGTCTGCTTGCTTCAAAACAGGGTTTCTCTGTGTGTAGTCCTGGCTATCCTTACTAGAAATGACCTCTCCACAGAAAAATGAGATCATGTGGACAATCTAGAAAAAAATTATAGGCTTTATTCTTTGCAGACAACCTCTCCTAGACATCTTATAAAAAGCAGTATTCGCCGGGCAGTGGTGGCGCACGCCTTTAATCCCAGCACTCGGGAGGCAGAGACAGGTGGATTTCTGAGTTCGAGGCCAGCCTGGTCTACAGAGTGAGTTCCAGGACAGCCAGGGCTACACAGAGAAACCCTGTCTCGAAAGAGAAAAAAAAAAAAAAAAAAAAGGCAGTATTTGCTTTTTTGCCCCATGTGGTGGTTAATCTCCATTGTCAATTTGGCTGGAGGTAGGCGCTTAGTAGGCATTTCTGGGAATATCTGTGAGGTCATTTAACTGAAGAGGGAAGACCCACTCTGGATGAACCAGATCATAGTCAGAATGCCTTAGAATGAATAAAAGATGGGAGAAGAGCGATAATCATATATCTCTCTGATTCCTTACTATGGATACAAAGTCATTAGGGACACCATGCCACTGCCGGCCTGCCTTCCCCTCCATGATGGACTGACTGTATCATCTCTATCTTCAAGCCAAAATAAGTACTTCTTTCTTTAAGATACTTTCAACCTATATTTTGTTACAACAATGAGGTTACACGTATCGCACATGTAAACTCAATGTAACATCAATGACAAGGGCACATGGCAATGAAATTTTATGTTATATAAATAAAAAGTATAAATATTCCCTGATCTGCAAATCAGCAGTAGTTCATGGAGGTTCAAGAATCCAAGAACAGGGCCTGTGAGAGAACTTTGTCAGTAAAACTTTTGCTTGTGTAAACACAAGGATGTTAATTTAATGCCCCTACCCCACCCTCAAAGTCATGTCAAAAAAATGAACATTGTTGTGCTTGTTTGTCATTCCAGTGATGGCTAAGTAGAGACTGGTGGCTCTTCAGAGCTTACTGACCAGCTATAAAGCCTTCTTGGAGAGATCTAGGCTGGTGGTAGACCTATCCTCAAGAGCCCACTCCTGATGGATATATTTACAAAACACTACTGAACCTAAGGTTCAGGGAACATTGCAATAGAAGAGGCAGAAAGATCAGGATCAGAAATTTTGTTGAAAGACAGTCATGGCAAAGTGGACAGAGGAAACTCACAAGACATCAGCCCCATGCAAAGAACTACAGCGCTTAAGGAATGCTAAAAGTCAGAGAAATAGTCTTCGCCAGGGAAGAACACAGTAAATGGTTATCCAGTACCAAAGGACTAGCTTGGAAAACAAGCAACATTATGCAGACTGAGCAAGGTTATAATACATATGTGTATATATATATAAACATACATGCATGTAACAATAATTAGTGAAAAAAAGAATATGAATTTGAGAGAAGGCAAGAAGTATATGTGAGGTTTGTAGGAAGAAAAACAGGAAAATGATGTAATCATATTATAATCTCAAAAGTATAAGAAAAATAAATAACAAGACAACAAACAAGATGTGCAGAGGAGCAACAGCTGAGGTTGGCCCGCATATGCACAAGACACACACACACACACACACACACACACACACACACACACACACACACACACTCATGTACACACAACTTAAAGAACTTCAGGAAGTCCCTGAAACTGAACAGATTTACTGGGCCACTCCTTCCCCAAGAGCAACAGTAAAGACTACTGAGAGTCACTCTCAGTCAAGACAAGCTGCAAAGATTCTCAATCCTGCCAACCAGAGTGGAAGAAGGAGAAACCAGCTGAGCTGCCTGAAAGAGGCTCAGAACTGCTGAGGCACCTGGAAAGGACACTCCGTTGCCTGTTGAGCTACAGGCTGTGCAGTGTACCATAGGTTCCCAGTTTTGTGAGCTGTTACTCATTCTGGGGTGAGCTTTGGTGATGAGGTGGTCAAAGTTTATTGGTCAGAAACCCAACCAAACAGAATCCCCACAGACCTCAGAGCATTCTCCCCTCTGAGGGTAGCACTTACTTTGTTTCTTTTGAGTGGTGTAGAGTGGACCAACTATGCAAGAGGAAGCAGCGTTGATAACACTAATCATGATGTGCAAACCTTAAGTACAGGTTTTCAATGAGCAAGAAAGTCATTGACTGAATTTAAACGATCCCTCCAAGTCGATAATGGAGCACAAAACGGAAGGAATTCATTCCAAAGGCTACTGCCAGTTGCTGACTCTTTTCTTCGGCGTTCCATCACTATTCCCCCGTGAGTTGCTCAATTCCTACCCTAGAAAAGGGGCAGAAAACTGAGATGTCCTTTTTGACAGTTCCCTGAAGCAACCTGAGGCATGATTAAAAATTCATTGCACTTACTTGAACTCAAATCCCCAGGAATCAGAAAGACTCACCTGTCTTAAAGATTCGACAAGGCTGAATAACCAAATTCCCTGGTTATGGGGTAAGAAGTTGCAGACCAGGACCAAGTTCCCTGGGCTATTTTTAGTACTTCTGAAAGTGTTGACTGTCCATCCCTATGTCTGACCTAACATCCTGGTGACTATCAAAACCATTCAAATGTATCCTTAGCAAACCACCATCTTTCACCTCCAACAAAGTGTTTGGCAAATGTCTTGACTTAGGACAGTCTTTGTTCTGTACCTAATAAGATTTCACATAACTATTTCTCTAGCGTGACATGATTATTTGGGGCAACGTGAATCTCTGCTCCTTGACCATGGTCACCCACATTTGGACTAAGAATAAACCATCTTTTATTCTCTAGAGGCAAGAGCTATGTTTTGGTGTTGATAATTATATACACAGGTCTTTATCTGGGCTTGAATCTGGGTATGTTTAACGCTTTACAGATTGTTTTTCTTAGAACTAAGAAGCGTCTGAATGTTTTGGTCTGTGATGATCTCATTTATTTCCCAGGTCATATCCGTTTAAATCAGCTGAAATAATGCAATAGTACATAGCTGTTGCTACAACAGTATGGATCTGCATATATTTTCTTGCAAATATATTTATGCATTTGACTTTAGGGTGCTGTTCCACGCAGACTTCATGAGGGATGTTTCTTTTAAGAATTAGAAGAACTTGGGATTTTATTCATCTAAGCCCCAAATTTCTAAATGAACAATAAAGAACTGTGTTTATGCTTGCATTTTGCTTAAATATGGGCCTTTTCCTCTGAGCATGGCATGACCTGTCCATTGTTACCTTGAGTACAAAAAACCTGGCCCAGTAGCCATGAAATAAGCAGAATCGTATGGTGAGGGGTGGGCTCCATAGTGATGCTTGATTGACAGCTCCTGATGGAAGGAGAGGAAGAGGAGGGTCGAAGGTTGGAATTTCAGCCATTAGCTCCTCCTGGCCCCAAGAACTACAGGTGATCTTGGGAGATGCTACAGGACAGGAACTGGACGGTTAAGGGAAGGCAGGTTTTTATGTTGCAGCTTTCCTACGGTTGCTTCCGTAATGCAGCGGGGCTTTTCAGAATGCCGCTGTTTCCTGTCATCCGTGTTCCTGTCGGTATACCTTGCCGTGCACACTCCTATAATCAACCTAAATAAAATCATTGCTTCCCACGTCAGGCTTGGGTGGCGTCGCCATGTTGACCTATTATTAGCAGCCTCACTGGAGTGAGTAAACACTGCTCACATTGCCCCAGGAAGTGTTACACCATGGATTTATTTTTTTACAAAAATCTTGAAACTAAAAGTATTCTGAGAAGAAATATACAGACTTATCCGAGGAGAAGCTTTCTGACTAGCTCTTAAGGCTCAGACTTGGGAGGTCTCTGTCTTAGTCAGGGTTACTATTCCTGCACAAACATCATGACCAAGATGCAAGTTGGGGAGAAAAGGGTTTATTGAGCTCACACTTCCATGCTGCTGTTCATCACCAAAGGAAGTCAGGACTGGAACTCAAGCAGGTCAAGGGGCAGGAGCTGATGCAGAGGCCACAGAGCAATGCTGCTTACTGGCTTGCTTGCTTCTCCGGCTTTCTCAGCTGGCTTTCTTACAGAACCCAAGACTACCAGCCCACCGATGGTACCACTCAGAAGGGACCCTCCCCTCCTTGATCACTAATTGAGAAAATGCCTTACCTCTGGATCTCATGGAGGCATTTTCTCAACTGAAACTCCTTTCTCTATGATAACTTCAGCTTGTGTCAAGTTGACACAAAACCAGCCAATACAGTCTCACAGATGGTTGACTCAGCCAATGTAAGACAAAGCAAAAGAAGAGAATAACAGCAGATTGTTTCTTACAAAGTAAACCTCTTCTCACCTTTTATTTATCTTGGAATCCCATCTTTTTCCCTCCTTTTTTATAAGTCTTGCTGGATGCTATCTAGCTTTAGTTGTTTTTTTTTTTAACTTTTAGAACTTTTGAATACATTCTTCTGTTGCTTTCTAGCTTCTGTTGTTGCTAACAAGAAGTCAATTGTCAATCTGTTTATATTAGCCAAGGTTCTCTAGAGGAACAGAATGTATACAATGAATCTCCCCCCCCCCCCCGTGTGTGTGTGTGTGTGTGTGTGTGTGTGTGTGTGTGTGTGTGTGTTCCAGCTAATTCAATACTGCAATACTGGCTGGCTAGGAATGGAAAGTCCGAGTACCCAGTAGAAGCTCTGTCTCAGCTGGTCTTCAGTAGATGCTGGAATTGCAAAGAAGTAGGCTCCAATGCCAGTGAAGAAATGGACCTGCTAGCAAGGTGAGCTCCAGCAGGCAACGAGCAAAAGCTTCCTTCTTCCATGTCCTTGTATAAGCTTCCAGCAGAGGGTGTGGCCAGGATTAGATCTGCATCAAAGATCTGAAATATAGGTGCGGCTTCACACAGAAATTGCTCATGGGTATGCCTTTTACTTGGGGGTTTTAGTTCATTCCAGACGTAGACAAGTTGACAACCAAAAACAGCCGTCCCACTGTTTGGATCCTTTTATGTGTAAAGCACCATGCTCTCTTGCTCCTTTGCAGCTCATCATCTTACATCCTTTGGCCTGTCTATGCGGTCGAGTCTCAGTGTGAACTCTACTGCCTCCACACCCATCTATGCGGCCGAGCCTCAGTGTGAACTCCACTGCCTCCGCACCCGTCTCTACGGCAGAGTCTCCGTGTGAACTCCACTGCTTCCACACCTGTCTATGCAGCCGAGTCTCAGTGTAAACTCCACTGCCTCCACACATCTGAATGCACGGGTCCTTTGGAGCAAGTTCGGGATGTTTTTATCTCTGGGTTTTGAGTTATCTGTTTTGTTTTTGAATTGTTTTGGTTTTCCTCTGTGTCTTTCTCTTCTCCTCTAGTGATCTCGTTAGACAAATGTAAGTATGCTATAATGGGCTCACTTTTCCTCTCACTCTTTAGTCTACTTTGGTTTTTAGACTTTTTTTTTTTTTGATTTGACTCTTGTTTTATTTTAAATATCAATATTTATAGCCCACTGAAAGTCACATGCTTTTTTTTTTTTTTTTTTTTGATAGGGTTTGGTTTTGGGGGGATTTGGGTTTTTTTTTTTTTTTTTTTTTTGATACTTTATTTACATTTCCAAAGCTTCCTCCTTTCTAGGTCTCCTCTTTGGAAACCACCTATCCCCTTCCCCTCCCCCACCTCTATGAGGGAATTTCACCTCCCACCCACCCACCCGCCCACTCCCATATTCCCACCTTGACATTCCCCTTTACTGGGGCCTCTCCTCCCCTTGATGGCCAACAAGGCCCTCCTCTGCCACATATGTGGTCCGAACCATGGGTCCCTCCATGTGTATTCTT
>CM052709.1:91825125-91846562 GCA_028551405.1 Uromys caudimaculatus | reverse complement strand
AGGCTTCGTCTGCAGTTCAGCTTTATTCAGCCGTTGATGGAGGAAGAACCCCCACCCCAGAAAACAGCTCCCTTTTATAACCCATCAAGCGGTGTGGCACAGCCTGATTGGTGGTTTCAGCTCGTGAACTGATTAAAGAGGAGGAGCCTGCACTTGGCATACACTTTGGCGCCCTTTTATGGGTTGCGCATGCGCCGTGTACACGTTGTTCGTTATAGGGCACACATCAGAGCAGGCTGACGAAGACACGCGCTTCCCACACAGATATCTTGCAACTTCTAAGAAACCATAGATGCCAACCTAGACTACTATATGATATGATATATGATATGAAAGTATACATAGCGGCCCCCAAAATTCTACCAGAGAAGTCCAACAGCTGATAGACACCGTCAGCAAAGTGGATGGATACAAAATTAACACAAAGAAATGAGTAGCCTTCCTTTATACAAATGATAAACGGGCCAAGAAAGAAATTAGGGAAATAACACCCTTCACAATAGCCACAAATAATATAAAATATCTTGGTGTAACTCTAACCCAGAAAGTGAAAGACCTATATGATAAGAACTTCAAATCACTGAAGAAAGAAATTGAGGAAGATATCTGAAGATGGAAAGATTTCCCATGCTCATGGATCAGTATGATCAACATAGTAAAAATGGCCATTTTACCAAAAGCAATCTACAGATTCAATAAAATTTCCTTCTAAATTCCAACACAATTCTTTACAGACCCTGAAAGAGCAATTCTCAACTTCATATGGAAAAACAAAAAACCTAGTATAGCGAAAACGATCCTGAACAATAAAGCAGCTTTTGGAGCTATTACCATCCCTGACCTCAAGCTATACTACAGAGCAATAGTAATAAAAAATGTATGTTGTTGCTATAGGAACAGATAGGTTGATCAATAGAATCAAATCAAAGACCCTGACAAAAACCCACACACCCGTGGACACTTGGTTTTTGACAAAGAAGGCAAAACCATACAATGGGAAAAAAACCTCTTGAACAAATGGTGCTGGTTTAACTGGATTTCTGCATGTAGAAAAATGCAAATAGATCCATATCTATCATCCTGCACAAAACTCAAGTCCAAATGATCAAAGACCTCAACATGAAACCAGACACAGTAAATCTAATAGAACAGAAAGTGGGGAATAGCCTTGAACTCATTGGTACAAAAGACAACTTCCTGAACAGAACACCAATGGCTTAGGCTCTAAGATCTACAGTTGACAAATGGGACCTCATGTAACTATAAAGCTTCTATAAGGCAAAGGACACTATCAATTGGACAAAATGGCAGCCTACAGATTGGGAAAGGATCTTCACTAACCCTACATCTGACAGAGGGCTAATATCCAAAATTTTTCAAAGAACTCAAGAAGTTTGACACTAACAACCCAAATAACCCAATTAAAAAAAATTGTGTGTAGAGCTAAACATAGAATTCTCAAGGGAGGAATCTTGAATGTCTGAGAAGCACTTAAAGAAACATTCAACGTCCGTAGTCATCAAGGAAATGCAAATCAAAACAAGTCTGAGATTGCATCTTACACAGGTCAGAATGGCTAAGATGAAGAACTCAATTGATAGCTCCTGCTGGTGAGGATGTGGAGCAAGGGGAACACTCCTTCATTGCTGGTGGGAGTGCAAACTTATACAGCCACTTTGGAAATCAATTTGGTGGTTTCCCAAAAACCTGGAAATAGTTCTACCTCAAGACTCAGCTATACCTGAGCATATACCCAAAAGATGCTCTACCATCCAGAAAGACACTGCTCAACTATGTTCACAGCAGCTTTATTTGTAATAGCCAGAAACCAGAAACAACCTAGATGTCCCTCAACTGAAGAATGGATAAAGAAAATGTGTGACATCTACAGAATGGAATGCAATTCAGCTATTAAAAACAAAGACATCATGAAATTTGCAGGCAAACGGATGGATCTTGAGAATGTCATCCTGAGTGAGGTAACCCAGACCCTAAAGGACATGCATGGTATGTACTCACTTATAAGAGGATATTAGCCATAGAATACAGGACACCCATGCTACACTCCACAGACCAAAAGAAGCTAAACAAGAAGAAAGTCCCAAGTGAGGATGCTTGAAACTCACTTAGAAGAGGGAATTCAGTAGTCATAGGAGGCAGACGAAGGGAGGGAACTCGGTGGTAGAGTGAGTGGATGGGGAGGTGAATGGGGCGATTCAGGATCGGGTGTGGGGAGGGACAGGAGAGATGGCCACATGGCCTTGAGAATGAATGGAAATCTGCAACTGACAGAGGGTAGGGAGGCGGGGGCATCTCGACATGACAGAGACCTGGGATGGGGAGACCACCCAAGAATCAGTGAGGGTGACTGTAACTGTAACTCACAGCATTGTGGATATGGAACCTGAAGAGACCACCTCCTGTAGCAAGGCAGGGACCCCAGTAGAATGATAGGGACACCAACCCACTCACAAAACATTGAAGCCGAAATTTATCCTGTCTAAAAGAAATGCAGGGACAAAGATGGAGCAGAGACTGAAGGAATGGCCAACCAATAACCAGCCCAACTAGAGACCCATCCCATGGGCAAGCATCAATTCCTGACAGTATTAATGATATTCTGTTATGCTTGTAGAGAGGAGTCTAGCATGGCTGTCCTCCTAGAGGCTCCACCCAGCAGCGGACTCATGTGGATGCAGATACCCACAGCCAAACATTAGATGGAGCTTGGGGATTCTTATGGGAGAGTAGGTGGAAGGATTTTGATTCCAAAGGAGATAGGAATGCCACAGGATGACCAACAGAGTCAACTAACCTGAACCCTTGGGGCTCTCAGAGACCGAATCACCAACCAAAGCACATATATGAGCTGAAACCAGTTCTCCCTACCCCGACAAGGCTTGGACCTAGGTCCCCCGCTGCACATATGTAGCAGATGTGCAGGTTGGTCTTCATGTGGGTCCCAAACAACTAGAGTGGGGGCTATCCCAAAAGCTGTTGCCTGTATGTGGGATATGTTCTTCTAGTTGGGGTGCCCTGTCTGGCCTTAGTGGGAGAGGATGTGCTTAGACCCATAGAGACTTGATGTGCCAGGGTTGCGGGGAACTCTTCTCTCCCAGAGGAGAGGATTGTGGGAGGGGGTGACTGGGAGGAGGGACAGTGAGCTGGATGTAAAGTGAATAAAAAAAAGAATATTCAGGTAATGACAAAGTTAGATTAATAAGAAAGTACACACAGAATGTATGAGATCTGTAGGACACTATAATAAAACACAGTCTATGAATTATGGACACATGAATAGGAGAAGAATTTTATGAAAAATGCATAGAAAACATTTTTTAAATAAAGGCATAAGAGAAATTTCTTAAGCCTATGCAAGTCTACCTAGGTAAAATTGGCATTTAGAATTCCAAACAGACAAGATGAGCAAAGAACCTGCCCGTGGCATATTATAGTTAATGCACTAAATATACACCACAAGAATCATATGGCAGTTGCAAGAGAAACACCAGATCACAAACAAGGCAAGCCTATCAGAATAAAAGCAGGTGTGTTAGCAGAAACTTTACAAGCCAGGAGGACCTAGAACACTGTATTTAGGTGTCTAAAAGACAATGCATACCAATCCAGACGACTCTGACCAGCAAAGCTGTCATGGTTGAAGGCTAACTGGAAGACTTCGTAGTCAAAACAAACAAGGGATCTATGAACACTAAGCCAGTTTCACAGAAGACACTGAAACAATGCTTTGGACTAAAGAGAAAAAGATCAATACATTTTCGAGGTGATAGGAAAGTAGAACCCACTTTAAAAGACTGAAGAACAGTCCCCAAGTGAAAACCAGGAGAACAGCAAGCACTAAAGAATCAATAAGATGACGCCAGTTCCTGCGCACCTCTTGAGACCTCCATCAGTGATCTCAGCTCCTCAATGAAAAGACACAGACCAGCAGGTTAGATCAGGGACAACTAAAAGCAGAGTCTATCTATTCGTTGCCTTACCATTAAAGACATCCAAACTCAGGGTGAGAGGAAGGGAAAAGATACTGCAAATGGAACAAGGAAGCAAGCACATGTCACTCAAAAACCTACATAAGAAGTCAAACAAGTCAATAAATACTATCAAGTAAATAGCTCAGTAAAAAGTAGGTACAAATGAAGAAAAATAACGCTCAGCCATCGAAGAGATGCAAAGTCAAGCTTTACTGGGATTCTCTCACCCAGTCAGAAAGGCAGTCATTAGGCAAACAACAGATGCAGTCACAAAGGAGATCAATGTAGAGGTCCCCTCAAAACTAAAAATAGATGTGGCCCATGACCCCAGTGAAACCACTCTTGGGTATTTACCTGAAGAGCTCCAAGTGGACTTGTGTCGAGCATGGTGGTATGTCTGTGTTCACCACAGCACTGCTCATGGTAGCGCGGTTACACAGCCAGCCTAGATGTTCATCGTCAGGGGACGGATGCAGAAACCATGAAAACCCTCTCACCACAAATGTTGTTGGTAGGAAAATGGGTGCAACTGTAGACATTTACATTAAGTAACTGAGAAAGTCACATTTACATGTGACCTTTCATTTGCTGTTCCTTGGTTTTATAGATTCATAAAAGTCACGTATGTGCAGATGTTATGAAATCAGATGTAAGACTTGTTGGGAGAACAAAGGCAGAGAAGCTAAATGATCAGGTAGACAGCATGGCTGGGAATATGCTCAAGGTGTATCAGATACTTGTGTGAAAACACCATCCTGTAGCCCAGTAACATTGTATTTCGGTGTTACTAAAAGACAATGAATACCAACGTACTGCAACATATCGTTAAAACAAAATTAGTGGTATATGTTACAGTGGTGTACCCCAAAGCCCACATTGTGAAGGCTTGGCCCTGTCTGCACAGTACTGGGAGACGTTGAATCCTTCTGCAAGCTGGAAGGTATCTGGATGTATCTGGATGTCTAGAGCTTCTTTCTGTAGGCTGTCAGAACTTTCCTGTATCTCTCTCTGCCTTGCTATTTTCTGGCTGCACTGTGCTAAGCAGCTCTGCTCTGGGACATATTCCTTCTGATGAAATTCTGCTTCTATAGATCAGGGATTCTCAATCTGTGGGTTGTGACCCATTGGTGGTCATAGATCGGATATCCTGCATATCAGATATTTACGTTGTGATTCATATCAGTAGCAAAATTATAGTTATGAAATGGTAATGAGATACTTTTATGGATGGGGTCAGCACAGCACGAGAATCTGTACTAAAGGTCTTGGCATAGGAAGACTGAGAACTGCTTCTGTAGATTGAAACACAGTGGGCTAACTGACCACAGATGTGAGCAACCTTAACTGTGATTTAAATAATTTTCCTCCTTAATGAAAATAGTTCCAGGCTATGCTGGGCGACTTGGTGAGGCCTTTGCCCAGGGTTTAAACACAGCTATGGGTGATGAATCACAAAAAGGAAACATATAAATTGAGATTCTATAAGTCAATAGTGGTACATTCCTGCAATCCCAACAATTAGAGATTGTCTAATCACGGGTTCAAGGCCAGCCTTGATTAAATGGTCTATCCAAGGTCAGTCCGGGTTACAAGAGACTCTGTTTCACAAAAACAGAACAGAAAACTCAGAAAACAATTTAACAATTAAAAATGAGTTTAAATCTGTAACAAAGGATACTTGTTTTATGACTCAAAGCCCTTTTCATGGCTGGGAGTTGGCTCGGTGGTCATGAGCTCTGGAGTTTTTATTCTGTTGCCTTGGTCAGATGGCTCACAAACGATTGTATGTTCAGTTCATAGGGGTCTGATACCCTTTGCTGCTCTTCACAGGCATTTGTGTGTGTGTGTGTGTGTGTGTGGCACACACACACACACACACACACACACAGAGGGGGAGAGAGAGAGAAGGTGAGAGAGAGAGACATAACACATGCATATATAAAGTATCGGAAGTAAGTCTTTTTTTTTTTTAAATTTTTTGATACTTTATTTACATTTCCAATGTTTTCCCCTTTCCAGGTCTCCTCTTTGGAAACCCCCTTTCCCCTCCCCCATCTCCCACCTCTATGAGGGAATTCCCCCTCCCACCCACCTGCCCACCCACTCCCGTCTTCCCACTTTGACAATCCCCTTTACTGAGGCCTCTAACACCTTCAGGCCCAAGGCCTCTCCTCCCCCTGATGGCCATCGAGGCCATCCTCTGCCACATATGTGGTCCAAACCATGGGTCCCTCCATGTGTATTCTTTGGTTGGTGGTCCAGTCTCCAGGAGCACCGGGGGGTCAGGCCAGTTGACACTCTTGCTCCCTCCATGGGGCTGCAAACTCCCTCAGCTCCTTCAGTCCCTTCTCCTACTCCTCCATCTGGGACCTCACTCTCAGTCCAGTGGTTACCGTTAAGTGAAACTTGGGTATTCTGAACTTTTGGGCTAATATCTGCTTATCAGTGAGTACATACCATGTTCGTTCTTTTGTGACTGAGTTACCTCACTCAAGATGATATTTTCAAGTTCCATCCATTTGCCTGCAAATTTTATGAAGTCATTGTTTTTAATAGCTGAGTAGTACTCCATTGTGTAAATGTACCACATTTTCTATATCCATTCCTCTGATGAGGGACATCTGGGTTGTTTCCAGCTTCTGGCTATTATAAATATGGCAGCTATGAACACAGTGGAGCATGTGTCTTTATTACATGTTGGAGCATCTTCTGGGTATATGCCCAGAGCAAATCAGTAGCCTTCCTATACTTGAAGGATAAACAGGCTGAGAAAGAAATTAGGGAAATGACACCCTTCACAATTGTCACAAACAATATAAAGTATCTTGGTGTGACTCTAACCAAACAATCGGAAGTAAATCTTATTAAACTTTTTCTCACCTAAGACTCAGTTTGAAAAATAACTTAAAAATTCAAAATCGGGACAAATGAGATGCCTCAGTCAGTGCGGGTATTTGCCATCTGGCCTGATGATCCGAGTTTAATCCCTGCGACCCACATGCTAGAAGGAGAAAACTGATTCCCTCAAATCGTCCTCTGGCCCCCACATGCCCACCGTGGCAATCACATGTCAACACAGACACACAGACACACACACACACACTCCTGACACACAAAATAAATACATTTAAAATACAATAATAATAATAATAACAAAAAAAACTCAAATAGCCCTTTACCTGTATGAATCCCAGTACTTTCATTCTGCTGCTATGTGAAGCAATGTCGCTCATGGTTTTCATGGTGCATTTCTTTCCGCCATGTTTTAAGAACAAGCTTTGTGCCACTGGAAGCCAGACCCTCTCCCAGTCTGTCCACATTTTCCTTGTGCTCTTCACCTTGTCTCCCAAACCGACTCCTCCGAACAACCGTCTCATTTTCGCAAGCGATTTCACGATTGTTTCTGTCTCCTAACTTCAAAAATGAACGTCTCCTTTGACCTTTGCTTTCTCCGCTCGCTCGCCACAGAATCAGTCGCTCTCCCTCATAGCTGGCGTTCATTTCTTCATCTCTGGTCTCCTCCTGCCTGTCACAATAAGGACCGGATATCATCCGACTCCTAACACACAGTTCACTGACTGAATGGGTGGAACACTGCAGGGAACAGACGTAGCCATCACTCCTTTGCCGAGACATCAGCCGTGGCATATGGAGCCATTTACTGTTAGCTGACTTTACCGCCTCTGTATTAGTATGAACTCATTTCCTCAGCCCAGTGTGACATCCTCTCTCTCCTTAGAACTGCACCTCTGCAGGAGTCCTATTATTGATTCAGCTACTCTGATTTCCTTTAGCACAGTTCCAGTTTTGTCCTTAATCCTAGACAAGTGGAGACCATTTTTACCCCATGTCTTCTGTGTTGTAGTCATGAGGCTAAGTGATCGGGGTGTCAGAGTGACTCAGACAATACCCGGCTCCCTAGAACGATGGGCGACACGAACCCTTCCAATATGATATACACATGATTAAGTGCAAGTCAGGAAACTATGAAGATTCAGAGTTGCTTAGTAGGAAATGAGCAGACGAACGGCTCGGGGGCAGCTGAAGTGTAGCATCCTGTTGGATGGACGGACGTTGGGTTAAATGAAAGGGGTGCTTACATTAACATTAGAAGATAGAATTCAGCATTTACTCAAGAACTCCAGTCTTTGGTCCCACTTTCTTTGTGTAGTGTATTTGCAAGTGAGGTGGGTGAGCAGTGACAGATGTACTCTACAATGATCTGTTAAGTGATATTAAAACGACAGAGCCATGGTTGTCTGGCTCTCTGCTTTGGGATTTATACAGAGACAGGTGACATACCATGGATGGGAATGACTGCCTAGTCTGCAGTAAGCCGGACTGGAGAGGTGAGTGGGAATCAGTGAGCAGTTATTGGCTGACTTATGTCTTTCTGGTATCTTCCTGCACGGGGCCAGTCTCCAACATCCTACCGTTTCTCCAAGTCAGCCTGCTTGCAAGGTCAGGTGACGCCGGCCTCCTCCAGCTCCTCTCCCACTGTACCAGCCATCCCATTATAGCCTCTTTCCAAGATCTACCGCCCTCCAGACCCTCATGTAAGGCATCCTAGCTCCCCAGACTGGCCCACTGCTCGAAACCACTGGTTGTCTATTTCCAAGAAAGAAAGCATACTTAAATTTGCGTTCTTTTGATTATATTCTGTTTTTGTAGTGAGAAACATTGCTACTCATCAATAGACCCATTTTTCAGCTACAGAACTTTGAATATTGCAGTCCCTTAGTTGTACATAACTTAGTTGACACGGGAGGAGCACCTTACTAGATGCCTGGCTTGTTTGGCCTCCTTCCTTCTCCTTCCCTTCTTTCCTCCCTCCCTCCCTCCTTCCCTCCCTCCTTCCCCTTCCCTTCCTCCCTCCCTTCCTTCCTTGGCAGTGGTACAGAGAGTGGATGACCTTTAGGATAGGAGGTTAGAGGATGCCTTTCTTCAGTATCTGAAATG
Source organism: Uromys caudimaculatus (assembly GCA_028551405.1). Lineage (NCBI taxonomy): Eukaryota > Metazoa > Chordata > Mammalia > Rodentia > Muridae > Uromys > Uromys caudimaculatus. The sequence goes on along the minus strand of CM052709.1, from coordinate 91,837,611 downwards.
TGTACACACTTTCTCTTTCTCTCTCCTACCCTTTCCCTTTCTTTTCTTACCTTGTGGTCTTTTCTTTCCCTGTGAATGAACGTGTGAATGAGAAAGAACAGCCCTTGTCTGAACTGGGCATGTGCTTCATGGCATAGATCGGGTACGGCTTTACCTACTTGGTTGCTCATCAGCTGTGTGACAATAGGGAACCTTCGAAACAAGTCGGTTTCATGTGTTTCCTTTCATGTGCTAAACACACACACACAGACACACACATACATCCTAAATTAATATAAATATAAGGCCTGTATAACAGAAGTATGGCATAGACTAGAATCCAGACATAGTTGGGACTCCCGTTTATGTTAATTAAAACTGTTGGACTGAGTGTGAGGTCCCAGGTGGAGGAGTTGGAGAAGGGACTGAAGGAGCTGAGGGAGTTTGCAGCCCCATGGAGGGAGCAACAGTGTCAACTGGCCTGACCCTCCAGAGTTCTCGGAGACTGGACCACTGACCAAAGGAGGGACCCATGGTGCTGGCCACATATGTGGCAGAGGAGGGCCTTGTTGGCCAGCAGTGGGAGGAGAGGCCCTTGGGCCTGAGGGTGTTTGATACCCCAGTGTAGGGGAATGCCAGGGTGGGAAGATGGGAGTGGGTGGGTGGGGTAGGGGAGCACCCTCATAGAGGCAGGGTGAGGGGGGGATGGGATAGGGGATTTCCAAAGGGAAAAACATATGAAATGTAAATAAAGTAAATATCCAAGAAAAAAAAAAGAAATGATTTTTATTTCTGAAAGTCAAAAAGCATGAATAAATATGGATGGAAAACAAAAAAAAATATTATTATTTTTTGTTTGTTTTGTTCAAGGCAGGGTCTCACTAGCTCTGGCTGTCCTAGAACTCACTATGTAGAGCAGGCTGGCCTCGAACTCACAGAGCTCTGTCTACTTTTGCCTCCCGAGTGCTGAGATTAAAGGCATGAACTGTTATGTCTGGATTTTTAAAATAATTATTATTCTTATTGAAGTTTTGGTATTTTAAAACCTTCCATCTCTTTTTGTAAAAGTGAATTCTTCTTTTTCTTTTGAAAATCTAGGGTTTCCCCATAGGCCCAGTTTTTTTCCGTATTATTCTTTAACTAAGTTTAGTTTATCTCTCTTCTAAGGACTGTATTATTATTTTATTATTCAAATTTATTTTTCCTGTCTCTACCTAAATCAGAATTATCGATACTAAGTATCAACATATAAAATATAGCCTAGCTAGGTAAAAAGAGTAATCGAAGAATAAATGTCATTATTTTAATCTTGAGAGTAGAATTAATATAGTTAAATTTCTAACTATTTTGTGGTATTTAGGTTGGAGAGTGTTCTAAATTTCAATTTCTGTAGATGAATAGCATTACTTATCAATGTGAATAAAATTGTGTTTGCCTTTTTTTCATCCATAAGACAGTATATTCTCAAAAATTGTTATCTTCTTCTTCCTCTCATCATCATCATCACCACCACCACCACCATCATCATCATCACACCTGCAGGTAAGAAGGTGATCTGGACTGGATACTATGGCATAGTGTATAACCTGGTGAAGATGTCATGGGAACTTCAGGGTGACGAGGAACAGGATGGACTTAGAAACATAGTATGGCAAACACTGCAAAAGATCAAGGATTATGAGGAAGATCCACGAATCCAAGGCGCATTAGTTATAGCCCAGGTAAGCCCTCAAACTTGTCCTCCTATCGGCAGGAGCCATGTTTGGCAGCTTCTGCGGAAGGCAGAACGTCCACGTCCAATGAGCAGTAGCGGCTCGTCCTGGAGCGTGCCACCTTGAGTTCCGTGCCCGCCCACTGCTGTTCAATGTTCAAGTTCCAGATGACATTATAAACTGAGACTTTTAGAGTAAGCAGAATTAAACAAACTCAACAAACACAGGCCAGAGCCAAATCAAACAACCCAAGCAGAGACCAATTCAAAGATCGATCTCGGTACACTGACGTAAGGAAACATTCAGACAGACGCGTAGTAGGTAAACCTTTGAAGTCACCAAGCCTCAGTTTCTCCCCTCTTTTCAGAAAACCATGGCATAGAAGCTTGATAAGTGCTGACATTTCAGGGACATTTCATGGACGTCTGAAAGTCATTTCTGCACATCCGGCCTCCATTTTGTACCCCTCTGTTCCTACGATTTGCGTTTTCTTAGGGTCCAGGATTTCCTAGATGTTTTGTGCTGAGATTTGTTCAATATTTCCTTTGAGTATGCTGTCCATTTCTTCCATCTCCTACCCACCTCTCTCTTGTCTTCCCTGTCGGAGATGCTTTTGCCCATGTCCTGGGCTCTCTGGTGAGGCTTATCTCAGTCTTCTCATCTTCAGTTTTATCTCAGCTTCTGCGCTCTTTAGTAATTCTATTTCTACCTTCAGATCTTGAGCACATGCAGATATCCCCAGAACCCATACACTGTGCACTTGTGGAAGCTGCTTCTAGATGGATTATAGGGCACGAAGTAAAAATCTAGGGAGAAATTTAAGCTGTTTGCAAAAACAGAAAACAAAAAAATATAAAACATAAAGTAATAATAGATTATCCAATCAAAACATAAAATTGATTAGTTCAGAAATTGTTCTTTGGAGCAAAGTAGACAATTTGTAGAATGGGTCCCAATGGGAAAAATAGGGAAATATTCATCACAAAATCTGGAGGGGTGAATGGGATGAAGCTCTATGTCTGAGTCAGGGTTTCTGTTCCTGCACAAACACCATGACCAAGAAGCAAGTTGGGGAGGAAAGGGTTTATTGAGCTTACACTTCCAGGCTGCTGTTCATCACCAGAAGAAGTCAGGACTGGAACTCAAGCAGGTCAGGAAGCAGGAGCTGATGCAGAGGCCATGGAGGGCTGTAACTTACTGGCTTGCTTGCTTCTCCTGGCTTGCTCAGCCTGCTTTCTTATAGAACCCAAGACTACCAGCTCACAGATGGTACCACCCACAAGGGGCCCTCCCCCCTTGATCACTAATTGAGAAAATGCCTTACACCTGGATCTCATGGAGGCATTTTCTCAACTGAAGCTCCTTTCTCTGTGATAACTCCAGCTTGTGTCAAGTTGACACACAAAACTAGCCAGTACACTCTAAGAATTGTAAAACTGGTATTAGGTCTTTTTACAAGTTTATGCTAATGTATTTGAAAGTACAGAGTGGGATGGTTGGTCTTAATGACAACTTGGTACAAATGACAATCACCTGAGTAGGGAGCCACACCTGAAGAATTGTTCTGATTGGCTATTGCTGTTGCCCTGGGCAGCTTCCCACAGATAGAAGGTAAGTCCCTATTTCTGAAGAAGACACCATGAACTTTGGACAGAGGACTCTGAGGACCTGATCTAAAAGCCTTCTCCCTGTGGGTAGCTTTTATAGTTCTGGAAAGTACTATGCAACCTGCCAACAGGGAAGCAACCAGCAGTCTTACCAGCCTTGAAGCCATTGGATCACAACTCTGACCAGCAAGGCAAGATATTCCTTAGGGTACAATAGTGGCGTCGTACTGCTAAGCAACAACTCTCTAATTGGACTTAAGGCTAACTCAACAGGAACAAAATCATTCCTGGTACTGGAAACATAGCCAACTACTTAAGGCTAGTGAAATCATGGATCTTAGAAGAGAAATACTACCAGCATACTTTCCAACTGCATTATAAAAAATACTTATCCTCATACCCACAGTTAGTGTAGCTCCCAATTCTCACCAAGGTAGCTTCTCTTTGCAATAGGCAGAGATCACCATGACTGGCCAATCATGTGAGGCTGAGGCCCACGGGAAACACCTACCACACAGTTCCTGTATCTAGGGCTCAGGGAACATCAAAGGATAAGAGGAAGAAAGACTGTGTGAGCCAGAGGACCAGGAAGTCTGCTGTAAGGTTGCTTCTCTTAGAAATAACAGGAAAGCTCTACTCAACGATACCTCAAAAATATGGCCATCTAAACAAGACCTAGACAACGATACCACCAGCAGACATGGTACATGTAATGGGGAAATCTCCAGGGGCTATCCCTAGACACCAAACCAAACCAAACCAAACCAAACCAAACCAAACCAAACCAAACCAAACCAAACACCAAACACCAAACCAAACACCAAACCAAACCAAACCAAACCAAACCAAACCAAACCAAACCAAACACCAAACCAAACACCAAACCAAACACCAAACCAAACCAAACCAAAAACCAAACCAAACCAAAAACCAAACCAAACCAAAAACCAAACCAAACCAAACCAAACCAAACCAAACCAAACCAAACCAAACCAAACCAAACCAAAAAACCCTACAAGCAACTAAAGGAGGAGGTTGAGAGCTATAGAAGAAGTCTTTCCCCAGGGGTGAGCCTCTTAATTGGTTATTCAACAACACGTGGTCAGCCCTGAAATCATATACATACACACAACACCAAACAGATCCAACAGGTTGTGTTTATATATTTATTGATGTATATATTTGTGCACATGTATATTGACACATATATATGAATTAGAGGCAAGGAAGTCAGAAATCTGATAGGGAGTAAGGAGCAAAGGACATGGAAGGAGTTGGAGGTAAGCAAAATGAATGAGAGAAAATGAGTTGACTATATTTTAGTAATAATAAAAAAAAGCCATTCTCCGATTCTTAGACCATTCCAGAGGTAACTGATCTACTACATATGACACGTTGGTTTCGATTTAGCTGAGCAGTAATTGTTAACGATTAAAGTCAACCGTGTGACTAAAAAAGAAGCCCCGATCGCTGTAATCGATGTGGGAAGGTGTGGGAGGCACCTCCTGATGGGAGCCCAGGCAAAAGGGGCGTGGCCAGAAGGAAGAGTCTTCACCTTTGGCTGGCTCAGCCTCCCCTTTCCTCTGAGTTGACGCACCCTGACCCTCTTGCTGCTTAGCCCTTTGCTGATGTCAGACTGGTGTCCCCAGGCTTCCATCCTTCACCAAGGACATGCAGCTCTCCAGGAACCTTCCGGGTTTTGGGCACCAGATTGTGGCTGCTAAGACACCCAGCCTCACGGTCTGAGCATCTATCTGGCTTCTCCAATGTGAGACAGCCACTGAAGGACTCCTACTGCTGAGGTGCCCAGCCCCAGTGACCAAGCAACTGATGGGTTCTTGGCTTCTTCCGTGTGAAATACTTGTAACTATTTTAATGTGAACCCATCAACAAATTCTTATAATGTATGTTCGTCTTATAGATTGATAGTCTTTTGAGAACCCTGGCTAATCAAGTGGGAGAATGAATGGATTTCTGAGAAAACAAGAATGATCGAATCGATTTAGCGTATGTAGGAAACTAAGATGAACGTATTCATTATCATATTATTTAACATGGCACTTAGTCATGACAACCTGTGCACTTAGGTGTGGCAGTTTTCCATTGGAAATATGTCATACAGTAAATGAAAAATGCAAAGACGTTGTCAGAATTCAGTACTGGAACAGCCACGAACAGAAATGAAACAAGAGTTTAAATCCCAACTTCATATAATCGCCTGGACTCCAACAAATTAAAGTCAGCAGCCTCAGTTCTTTTGGGTGCTCAGGGATGCTAACCTTGCTCACAGGAAGAGCCACTACTGGACACCCACAGGAGAGGGAAAGCCCAGTGACGGGCAATACAGAAACTCAGGGTCCTGGCGGAAGCTGAAGGCCATTACCGAGATGCTGCCCTTGGGTGACCTTGAGTGGATTGATCTCTCAGTCCTTCTCTGAACATGAGGCCAATAAAGTCCTCAATGAATAGGCTGCCAGTGACTGTTGAGTTGATAAACAAATTAAATATAATTTTTTTGCTAAACAAATAAAAACCATAAAAGTTGTGTTTTAAAACTTCCAGTCTATTATTTTTATAATGGATTATGGAAGAAGGGAATATTTATATTTAATATAAAAACTTAATATCAAGTGTTGATAAACTTCATGTGAAGGAATTGAAGTTGGGAAGTATCTTGAGGGAACTGAAGACAGTCACAATGCAAAGGAGACCAACTAAATTATTATTTCTCCTGTAGTGGTTTCTTCGTTTCTTCAGGTCATGAAAATACGCTCCAAAGGGCTAGAACAACTTTCCAGAATTGAGGGAGGACTGCTGATTTTCGGAGCATGACTTGTTTCAAGATTCCAAAATAAAATAAGGGGTGGGGAAGCTGAGCTGGTTTCTACCGGGCTCTTGCAGGGATGAGCTGCGCTTAGTGTTGGACATAGCTGTGAATGAGACTCTGCAAATAAGCAGGTCTCCTTGTGGTGGCTCAGGTTTCCATTTTTGGGTGGTCAGGGTAAGCAGCACCAATGGCCTGAGGCACCCCCCCCCCCCCCCCGTTCCAGGATGTTTCCTTTAAAGGCATTTATGAGTATGCTGACAAAACCCTACAACTCGCTCATATTTCATGGGTGCTTTGCAGCTTGCTTGTGGCAGTGAGTTAATTACCCACCCTCAAAAGTGTCTAAATTTGCATAGTAAAAAAACTGAGACATTTTGAAGTTACTGAGTCATTCTCCTGAAAATGCAGACATGACGTTGCAGTGTTAGGGTCCATGAATTGCTGAAGAGAGATACGGCAGACTCAAATAGTATGCAAAAGCAAAGAGTGTTTGTCCCTGCATGCAGGGGCCCAATTCCATCAGGATGGAACATTAGGGAGGGGTAGGTGATCTATATCTTGATTGGTGGGTTCTATCTCTGGGGGGTCTGGGTGATGCGATGATTCAGACTAACTATTCTTGCTTCATGCCTTCTTGATCTCTTGACCTCTTGGCTTCGAGTTTGGCTCTTACAAGCTGGGGAGGGATACCTTTCACACAAGCCTGCGGTTGCTCCAGGAATTGACTTGCCCAGTTCTGGGAAGCAGAACCCAGGCCTGGTCTCCTGAACTGCTACTTTGCAGCCTGTCATGGAGTCAGCCTGTCTCAGGCCAATTCACTTCTTTAAGCAGTAATGTGTCATCTGCGTGACACTTTGGCCATTTACACAATGCTGAGATTTCTTCTTTATATCTTATTTTCAGTCAGGTTAATTTCTCATCATTGTAAAGTATTTATATTTTTTCTTATCATTGAAGTTTCTTGCTCTTTCTTGGGTTTAAATTAGTGATTAATTGTTCAATTTTGTAATTCGTTATTATGGGTTTAACAAATGTTGACAGGCAGAAGGTCAAGCAGCTGATGATTCAGAGTCTGTGCTCCATGTTCTTAGTAGAAAATGAAACTTTAGCTTGTCAGCCTTTTAATCCTCAGTACGGTGTGATTGATAATCTGTAGGAGCTACATAAGATTAGGAGTTTTTTTCCCCCCTTGGAAGAAAACAGACAATTGGCTGCCCATTGGAACTAAAATGTTTTGCTTTCACCAATTTGCCATTACGTTCTACGCTCTACTTAAATTTTATCTTTTTTTTTTGACTGAGAGCTTGGAATGAACCAGTAAGAAGAAAATCAAATGTATTAACTGCCACTACATCCCCTAGTAGTCCCTCTGCTGGGACCTGGGATGGAAATTCTCCATGCTCATATTCTCTGTGGACCTCAGTCCTGGCTTTGTGGAGACTGTCTGGAGGTGTATTAGGAATGGCAGTCAGTGTGCTGGACAGCTTTATAGAGTCGGAAGCACAGCCTCTCACAGACCCTTATTCTTTCCTTCCTGTCTGTCTCTATGACTCTTTCGATTACGTCTACTATTCTCTGATCTATTTTCTATGCCACTTTGAATCTCAAATGGATGACACAGTAACCCCATAAGCCAGCTCGCATTTGTGTATTCTATTATTAGAATTCTGTTTTTAATGCCTGTTTGCAGGGTCAATCATTTGATGTAAGATGTTCTTCTGTTTTCAACGTTTTAGTAACTATCTATAGATAATTACATTTGAAATTCATAAGTCAATCAGGCATAGCAAATAGAGCAGATACTAGATGATGCAAGCAAAGCCTCTTACTCAGGCAGTGAGCAGACGGTTGGCGTAGTCACAAGCTCAACGGCTACACATGTGCTTTTGACACTTAGGCTGTAGAAGGATCTCACTGATTTGAATAAGGAAATGACGGGAGGCAAGTTTTCTTCAGTGAAAACTCTAGATTAGTAATTTCTGAAAGCAGCTATGTTAATTTAGTATTAAATTGGTATTAAATAATATAAGTATAATGTATATGATGGCAGACCAAAGGACAGTCACTCTAGGCCTGCCTTATATCAAGGTTACTTAGAATCAGATAGAGTCAATTAAGCTACTGAACAGCAAAAATATGACTTCTAGACACAAATCCTAAGATATCTAACATATGAAGTATCATTTAATTTATTTTGCATTTGATGACTATTAAGACCGTACAAATGAAGGAAAAGTTATATGTTTCCTATAGGCTAATACAATTTTAAAGACAGCAAAAACCCTTCCCCGGCTTCCTCCTCAGCCCGCTCTTGCCTGAGTGCACCAGCTGGCTGTCTCGGCGCTCCAGAGCCCCAGCATGGCGATCAGTGAGCACGAACCAGGCCGCGTTCTAGGTTTATTTTCGATGCCTAATTGCTATGCTGAGGACTTGGAAAGGGTGTTCGCTCCTCAGGGGCTGATTATGGCTAGGACTGAAAGACTTGTCAAAGATGTCACATTGTGGCCTTCTGTGTGCTCAGGGGGAGCTATGAATTCTTTACTAACCGACTGCATTGCATTGATCACTAAATAGAAATAATGATAGATCCATTCCTATGACTGTAGAAAGAATGTCTTGATGACATCATAGTCGACACTGGTAAAACAATGTGAGCCTCAATCTCCTGGGTCAAGCAGTTCAACCCCTCCTCCCCCCAATGCTAATTATCCCAAGCAGGCTGGTGAAAAAACGACCTCTCAAAGTGTTGGATACAGGCAAGACTTTGTCGGGTCTGAGATTCCAGACAAGTTTGTTGTTGGATGTGCCCTTGACTATAACGAGGATTTCAGGGATTTGAATCATGTTTGTGTCATTAGCGAAACCGGAAAGGCAAAGCCTGTGGCGAGAGTTCAGTTTGAGTCCGCAAACATGAGGTGCCCCACTGACTGACGTTGCCAGCAAAACTATCAAGCCTTCTGGTTCCGGGCCGTCTACTTCATAAAGCTTTTTGCATGACCGTTGTAAGAATTTCACGTCGGATATGAGTGCACTGTAGCTGTCCTCAGACACATCGAAGAGGGCATCAGACCTCATTACAGATGGTTGTGAGCCACCATGTGGTTGCTGGGAATTGAACTCAGGACCTCCAGAGGAACGGTCAGTGCTTAACTGCTGAGCCGTCAGCTGGGTGGAGGAAGTCAGCTGTGACTGTGGAAAAACCAGAAGTTAAATGAAACTGTTACTTTGCTGGGTCTCATTCTCATGTCTTTGTTCATCAAAGATTTTTCATGGTCCTTGATGGTATAGATGGTACAAGCTCCAGGAGAAATAGTCTCTAAGCTAAGTTCTTAAAAATCCCCATACTTACGATTCAGCCAACCCAAGTAGCTGGCCGTGGACCTCTGAGCATCGCTGGCAGCACCAGGTTCTGTCTCCCTCTGCTCCTGGTATTGCTATGTGGAATTTGGATTACTTGAATTCCAGAGCCAGTGGTCTTACGCCCCTGTACCACTTCCTCAGTTTGGCACATACATACATATCCGTTTCTGTTTTTATATCCTCCCTTCTTGATACAGTTAAGGCAATCATAGCAAGACAGTTAACCAAATGTCACATAGACAAGTTAGGCAAACCCAAATCGGGTTCTAGAAAACTGAGCACATTTCACCCACAGGTTTCTGTGCTGAGCGCTTTGGCTCCATTGAAAGAATGTTTTAGAATCGGACGGAATGGGGATATTTTCTACGCGAGTGGCCTTTATGTTTACTGTAAACATGAACATCCCAGGACGAACCTTTCTCTTCTGTTCCTTCCATCGTCGCCCTGTGATTGCATTCGTTTGCAATAAAAACTCCCAAGGCTTAGCTGTTTATTCCCATGTGCTGATGCTTCTTTGAAAACTTGCTTATTCCTAAGTTCCACAGGACCATCTTCTGTGTCTCCTCTAATGCCTCTTCTGAAGGTGACACAAACTGTCTAGAAGATGTTGGAGACTGAAGTGTGTCTATTTTTAGCTGTCCCCTTACCACTCCAGGTGAGTAGGGAACATTAAAAACAACACCTGTATAGTGAAGTTAAAAATGTATTACATCCGCATTCTGGGCATTGCTAGTGCCCGTAGTGTCTGTCACCTAAGCTTTGCTCTTTTCTGACCTATTGCTTCCCCAACCACGGGTCATCATGTGGGGAAGGTGTGTACTAGAATGCTTACAGAGGTAAATAGAAATCTTCTCGTGCATTAAAATCAAATATGCATTTCATATGGTAGACTTTAAAATTTAATGAAGAATTTTTAAATTTAATACTTCAATTCATCTTCAACACTGCTAAATCCATTGCTAACTATACCAGGTACTACCATATATATATATATATATATATATATATATATATATATATATATATATATATATATATATATATATATATATATAATATATATATATCAATAACACTCTATCATCAGTAATCTCGTTATATCTGCTCATAATATTGAATGTTTTCAAAGGTTTGAGGAGAGGTGAGATATCTAACAAGAATATTTGAGATGAAAATCAATTCTGAATAGATTCCCTAAACACGAGTCCTTTTGTGCACCGAACTGAATATAAACCCAATATAAAGAAAATCCTGTTAGAGCAGCCTAACAGGCAAATGCTAATTAGCGTGTCCTGTTTGAAATGTTTCCAGAAAGGCTCGTATTGAGGGAGGCTTTTCAGTGCTGGCGCGTCTGCAGCTTATGTTGACACATGCAGGAGAAGCCATCCGGTCCAAAGGCTTTGCCATCTGCTACACTGACCTAGAACATCAAAGAAAAACATGCAGAGCTCCGGTGAATGTGTGACTTTATTCAGGGTGTCTTTGACTTATCAGATAAAACCCTCTGTGATTGTAATTCAATGGTAAGATTATTAAAAATAAAATAGATTTTATACTTCGTGACATCTCCACAGTCCGAGTACTGCCTGTTGGGCAGAAGGGACAGCGATCAGTCTATTTGCCTCTCAGTGCCTGCCTGACTCCTCCTTCATGCCTGACTTGTATTTTGGCATAAATGGGAAAGCTGGATGTGGAAGGGTAGATATGCTTTTGGAGATGTGTTCTCCTTAGATTCTTAGCAACCAAGTGCTGAAGTCACAGCACCATGTTTAAGGCAGCACGCATGCTCAGAGCCTGGATGACGCATGGGCACAACAAGGTACTAAGCTTCTCACCCACCTCTTCCATTAAGCTCCATAGCCCTCCTACCATCATTGCCATGTGGCTCAGGGTGAAATAAACAATAGGTGGTCCACGCCCTGTCAGTGAATGTTACTCCAAGGCTCTGCTGTATGTACTATATCACGCTTTTTCTGAAAGTAAATGTAAAGGAGGGTCTGACGTTGAAGAGATTCAAGGTCAGAAAGAACTAGAAAACACTGTTCTCCATCTGTGACTGGGGACCTCAGCTTGGGCCACAGGGCTCCACAGCCAATTAGCACCTGGAGAAAGCTACCCTCCCAGGAGCTTGGAAAAGCCGGGAGTGGGGCCAAGACAAGCTCCACTGCTCACCAGGAACCACCCAGAATCTCCGGGACACAGGGACTAAGGTAGGCAGGCATAGGAACACCCTGGTTCCCACCTGCGGCAGGAGACCTCTGCCTGGGCTACTAGGGTCCCACAGCCAAGCAGCACTCGAGAAAATTACTCTCCCAGGCCCTCAGGACACAGAGACCGAGGTGGAAAAGTAAGGGACAGGAACCTTCCTGTTTCTATCTGTGGTAGGCGACCTGTGCTTGGGCAACCAGGGTTACAGAGACAAGCAGTGCTAGGAGAAAGTCACCCTCCCAGGAGAGTGGAAAAGCCATGAGTGGGGATAAGACAAGCACCACTGCTCACCGGGGCCTGGAGACCTCAGCCTGGGTCACAGGGCTCCAGGAGAGAGCTGGTATCCCAGGAGTGCTGACACACCTTCGAGCATAGGCAAATCCACCACTTCCTTTCAAACTCACTGGATCAAGAGGGACCCTTGCAGAGCCATCAGGACATAGGAACCAAGAGACAGCTGGGGACAAGATCCTTCTGGTTTCTGTCTGCACCCCAGATCTGACCCGGTGCCACAGCACTCTAAACCCAAACACCTCTCAGAGAGAGCTGGTCTTCAAGGAGTATTGATACAGAGGCCTGCAGGAGGGAAAAGCCATAGCCAGACAGAGTAAGATCAGCTTACATCAGGGTTAACAAAATGGCAAAAGGCAAGGGCAAGAACCTAAGGAACAGAAACCAAGGTTACTTGGCATCATCAGAACCCAGCTCTCCCACCACAGCAAGCCCTGGATTCCCCAATATGCCAGAAAAGCAAGACTCAGATTTAAAATCATTTCTCATGATGATGATAGAA
>CM052709.1:91805380-91824625 GCA_028551405.1 Uromys caudimaculatus | reverse complement strand
TAAATATCTTCAACAAAATCATAGAAGAAAACTTCCCTAACTTAAAGAAAGAGATGAACATAAAAATACAAGAAGCTTACAGAACTCCAAATAGATTGGACCAGAAAAGAAATTCGTCCCACCACATTATAGTGAAAACACCAAATACACAAAACAAGGAAAGAATATTAAAAGCAGTAAGGGAAAAAGGTAAGTAACATATAAAGGCAGACCTATCAGAATTACACCAGACTTCTCACCAGAGACTATGAAAGCTAGAAGATCCTGGGCAGATCTCATACAGACCCTAAGAGAACACAACTGCCAGCCCAGGCTGCTATACCCAGCAAAACTCTCAATTGAAATAGATGGTGAAACCAAAATATTCTATGACAAAACCAAATTTACACAATATGTTTTCACAAATCCAGCCCTACAAAGGATAATAGATGGTAAACGTCAACTCAAGGAGGGAAACCACACCCTAGAAAACGCAAGAAAGTAATCTCTCAACAAACTGAAAAGAAGATAACCACACAAACCTAAAAGTAACATCGAAAATAACAGGAACCAAAAATCACTATTCCTTAATATATTTTAACATCAATGGACTCAATTCCCCAAAAAAAGACATAGACTCACAGACTGGATCCATAAAGAGGACCCAGCATTTTGCTGCATTCAGGAAACACACCTCTGTGATAAAGACAAACACTACCTCAGAGTAAAGGGCTGGAAAACAATTTTGCAGGCAAATGGTCCCAAGAAACAGGCTGGAGTAGCCATTCTAATATCGGATAAAATCGACTTTCACCCAAAAGTCATCAAAAAAGATTCTTCATAGACTTAGAAAGAGCAATTCTCAAATTCATTTGGAACAACAAAAAACCCAGGATAGCAAAAGCTATTCTTAACAACAAAAGAACTTCTGGGGGAATCAGCATCCCGGACCTCAAGCTGTACTACAGAGCAGTAGTGATAAAAACTGCATGGTACTGGTACAGTGACAGGCAGGTAGATCAATGGAATAGAATTGAAGACCCAGAAATGAACCCACACACTTATGGTCACTTGATCTTCGACAAAGGAGCTAAAACCACCCAGTGGAAAAAAGACAGCATTTTCAACCCATCGTGCTGGTTCAACTGGTGGTCTACATGTAGAAGAATGCAAATTGATCCATGCCTATCTCCCTGTACAAAGCTCAAGTCCAAGTGGATCAAGGACCTCCACATAAAACCAGTTACACTGAATCTAATAGAAGAGAAAGTGGGGAAAACTCTTGAACACCTGGGTACAGGGGGAAAGTTCCTGAACAGAACACCAATGGCTTATGCTCTAAGATCAAGAATCGACAAATGGGACCTCATGATATTGCAAAGCTTCTGTAAGGCAAAGGACACTGTCAATAGGACAAAACGGTACCAACAGATTGGGAAAAGATCTTTACTAATCCTATGTCAGATAGAGGGCTAATATCCAATATATACAAAGAACTCAAAACGTTAGACTCCAGAAAACCAAATAACCCTACCAAAAAATGGGGAACAGAGCTAAATAGAGAATTTTCAACTGAGGAAATTCGCAGGGCTGCGAAGCACCTAAAGAAATGTTCAACACCCTTAGTCATCAGGGAAATGCAAATCAAAACAACTCTGAGATTCCACCTCACACCAGTCAGAATGGCTAAGATCAAAAACTCAGGTGACAGCAGATGCTGGCGAGGATGTGGAGAAAGAGGAACACTCCTCCATTGTTGGTGTGATTGCAAGCTGTTACAACCACTCTGGAAATCAGTTTGGCGGACCCTCAGAAAAATGAACATAATACTACCTGAGGACCCAGCTATACCACTCCTGGGCATATACCCAGAAGATGCTCCAACATGTAACAAAGACACATGCTCCACTATGTTCATAGCAGCCATATTTATAATAGCCAGAAGCTGGAAACAGCCCAGATGTCCCTCAGCAGAGGAATGGATACAGAAGATGTGGTACATTTACACAATGGAGTACTACTCAGCTATTAAAAACAATGACTTCATGAAATTTGCAGGCAAATGGATGGAACTAGAAAATATCATCCTGAGCGAGGTAACTCAGTCACAAAAGAACAAACATGGTATGAACTCACTGATAAGTGGATATTAGCCCAAAAGTTCGGAATACCCAAGTTTCACTTTACAGTAACCTCTGGACTGAGCGTGAGGTCCCAGATGGAAGAGTGGGAGAAAGGACTGAAGGAGCTGAGGGAGTTTGCAGCCCCATGGAGGGAGCAACAGTGTCAACTGGCCTAAACCTCCCCCCCCCCCGGTCCTCCTGGAGGCTGAACCACCAACCAAAGAATACACATTGAGGGACCCATGGTTCAGACCACATATGTGGCAGAGGAGGCCCTTGTTGGCCATCAGGGGGAGGAGGCGGCCTTGGGCCTGAGGGTGTTAGAGGCCCCAGTAAAGGGGAATATCAAGGTGGGAATATGGGAGTGGGTGCGAGGTGGAATTCCCTCATAGAGGCGGGGGAGGGGGAGGGGATAGGGTGTTTCCAAAGAGGAGACTGAGAAAGGGAGAAACATTGGAAATGTAAATAAAGTATCAAAAAAGAAAAAGAAAAAGAAAAAGAAAAGGAAAGTACAATATTTGACTGGGTTATCAAAGCATGTATCATTGTTCACCTTCATGGTGAATTTCACACCTTCTACTTAACAGCTGATAATTTAAAGTTAATAGGTGAGAATGTGTCACTAAGAATTCATGTATGTCATATTCTGTATTATTTACAATAATGACAATGAAGTGTGCATCACCTATTATATCGGGTAAGCTAAACATACCCAGCCACAAATACCTAAACTCCTGAATTCTATTAGGAGTGCATCTTTGATATTGTGTAAAAGTAACTTAGTGATGAGAGATGGTTAATAATCTTATAAGATTATGATATTCTAAGGTTAAATTAAGCCGAATGCATTCAGCCATAAGAAACAGCATTCAGAAGGCAGAATTCAAGTTTACTAGTTAGGTAGTTAGGTAGGTAGATAGATAGATAGATAGATAGATAGATAGATAGATAGATAGATAGATAGATAGATAGATGGGTGGGTAGATGGATGGATGGATGGATAGATAGGTAGGTGGGTAGATAGAAACAGATAGACATAGAGATTGAGATAGAAATATCACATGACACTAAGCAGGAGTGTAACAACTGAGATGAAGTTAAATATTGTTAATTTCATTGTTTATTCCCTAGAAATCCACTGAAATAAAATATAATAGAAAAAAAAGTAACAGTTATTATAAACCTTTTCCAGGGGTGACCTGAGTGATGTACCGCCCCTCTCCCTTTCATAAACCCCAGACATGTAAGCTTTGTGAGTTCAGATGCCAGTCTGCTCAAATGTATGCCAAAATACTACACAATCCATTTGCTTGACATCTTTGTTTCTCCTCCATTCTTGTGTGGTGGCTTGACTGAAAATGGCCCCCATAGGCTCATAGGAGTGGCACTATAAGGAGGTGTGACCTTGAAGTAGGTGTGGCCTTGTTGGAAGAATTATATAGTGGTGGGGGGCTTTGAGGTTTCAGAAGCTCAAGCCAGGCCCAGTGTCACTCTCTCTTCCTGTTGCCTGCAGATCCGGATGTAGAACTCTCAGCCACCTCTCCAGTACCATGTCTGCCTTTGTGCTGCCATGTTTTTCCCACCATGATGATAATGAACTGAACCTCTGAACTGTAAGTCAGCCCCAATGAAATGTTTTCCTTTATAAGAGTTGCTACGGTCATGGTGTCTCTTCACAGCGGTAGAGACCCTAACTAAGGTGCCTTGGCTTTCATTTATATCCACTATCCTAGGTCTGTCATAGAGAACAGGCCCTAAATTTCACTGCTGAATTCACGGCAACTATTCCTCCTTCACCTTACTTTCTAACTTTAAAGGTGCTAACCCTGTGTTTGCCAAATGACTGAGAATTAAATGGAGAATATGATGCCCTTGGCTTCTCTGTGCCTAAGGATGTGACCCTTAAGGTCATATTGCATCCAGGGATAATTGAAGCTTTGCATGGTTCCATCCTTGTTATCTCCTTCCTGTTTGATGTTTGTGAGCCAAAGAGTGTGTTCCTTTGAATATCTCAGCAACTTATCCTGAACCAATCAGGTCATTTGCAAACACAACACAGCATGTCTGTGTTCATCTACCAATGAAAATGGCTGTCTATTTATAGGTATAGCAGCCGTATTAGTACAATTTTAATTCATTACTGTGGGTTTCTGCACAATTTTCATCTCGCGTGTGGTGGGGATTATGCAGTCCTGTATTGAAACTGTCTTTTAACAGGTTGAGTTATGCAATACCAATTATAAAAAAATAAATAAATAAATGTGAACAAAACACTTGAATGTAGTTGCCTGAGCGGAGCAAAGTGGGTTCCTCGTGAGTCTTTATTGTTGAGCTTTCGAGGAGATACTAATGCTGGGGCAGAAATGTGCAAAACTGAAGCATTTACAATATTAACAAGTTTAACTGTATCAGTCAGCGTGCTGCCTGGAGAGAGAAGCTGGTGAGGCTACTTCAAGTGGTTATGAAGGCTCACAAGACATGCAGGTGGCACACTCAATCCTTATTCTAATCTAAAGGACCAAGACCCAGGAGATCTACCACTTAAATTTAGGTCTATAACTGAGAGGGGTGGTCAGTTCTGAGATAGGCAACTATTTCTTCTTCCTCTTCTTCTTCCTCTTCTTCCTCCTCTTCCTCCTCCTCTTCTTCCTCCTCTTCTTCCTCCTCTTCCTCCTCTTCCTCCTCCTCTTCCTCCTCCTCTTCTTCCTCCTCTTCTTCCTCCTCTTCCTCCTCCTCTTCCTCCTCCTCTTCCTCCTCCTCTTCCTCCTCCTCTTCCTCCTCCTCTTCCTCCTCCTCGTCCTCGTCCTCCTCCTCCTCCTCCTCCTCCTCCTCCTCCTGCTGCTGCTGCTTTCTTTCTTTTTTCCATTTTTTGGCGGAGGGTCTTTTTTCATTAATTTATTTATTCACTTTACAACCCAATATCAGTCCGCCTCTTCTTCCAGTCCCCCGTCACACTTCTCCTCCTCCCATTCCACCTCCCCATCTCCTCTGAGAAGGGGGTGCCCCCCTGGGTGCCACCTCACCCTGGCACATCAAGTCACTGCAGGGCTATGTGCATCCTCTCCCACTGAGGCCATACAAGGTGGCCCAGTTAGGGGAATGGGATCCACAAACAGGCAACAGAGTCAGAGACAGCCCCCACTCCAGTTGTTGGGGTCCCACTGTAGAAGGAATGGTGGTGACTGTCTCTGCTTTACTGAGGCCACACAGCCACAAAGGCAACTCCTGCAAGAGGACCCAACTGAAGACTGCCAGAGAGACCAAGAATTGCTGACACAGACAATGCCAGCCAGTCAAGAACTGCTGCTTGGAAGAGATGCTTGCTTGGGAGGAATGAGATGCAGGTGGAAGGTATAAAGGGCATACCCGGGGATTACTAAATGAGCTTTCAGCAGCAATCTCATCTGCTCCTAGAGTCTGTGCCACTGACTCCATGCCACCTCATCTCCAACCTCCAAGGGCAAGTAGGGTCAGGTATCAGGCAGTCCAGGGCAAGCAGCACCCCACAAAAAGACCAAAGACGTGCAGGGACAAAGATGGAGCAGAGACGGGGGGATGGCCAGCCAATGACTGGCCCAGAGATGGAGGGATGGTCAGCCAATGACTGGCCCAACTTGAAACCCATGGGCAAGCACCAACCCTACTACTACTGATACTCTGTTATGCTTGCAATGGGAGCCTAGCATAACTGTCCTCTGAGAGGCTCCAACCCAGTGCTGATGGAAACAGATACAGAGTCTCAGTGAGTCTTGTGGAAGACTTGGGGGAAGGACTGAGGGACCTGAAGAGGACAGGGTCTCCACAGGAAGACCAACAGAGTCAACTCACCTGGACCCTTGGGGACTGACTCCCAGAGACTGAACCACCAACCAAAGAGCAAACATAGGCTAGACCTAACCTCCCCTGACCCCCACAACTCAATCCCTATGTAGCAGATATGCAACTTGGTCTTCATGCAGAATAACGGTTTTGATTTCAGTTTGAATCCAGAAGCCTGAAGGAGCTGCAGTCCCAAGCTTATTAAACAGTTGGGAAGCAGGATGTTCCTACCACACAAAGGCTAAGCTTTCTGTTCCGGTCAAGCCCTGAATTCACTGGATTTGAAACTCTCAAATGAAGAAGGGAATCCCTTCACCTCAGCCTATCAAGTCCAGTGTTCATATCCCCCAACAACTCTTTCACAGATACTCACACAGCGAGTGTTTGATGAAATGGCCAAACATTGATGGCTCAAACAAGATGACACATAAAACCAGCCATCTTGTTACAACGTAACTATGACTACATTTTTGTTTTTATTCTGGTATCTGAAGACTTTACTCAAGAGGTTAACAAAATTCATGTTAGTCCTTTTTTAATGTATATCATTTCTTTCCTCAATGTTTATTTCAAACCTTAGAATTTTACTATAATTCTATGAAATTAAGAGAATTTTTGCCCAGAAAAATCTTAGGTTCTAATTCCATCCATGTCTACTGTCCTGCTTCTTATCTTGAGTGTGGTCTTGGTAAAGTCAGTTTGTGCTTATAAAACTCTACTCTCCTTGAATATAAGATGAGCACTGGACTGGGTGACACTTGTGGACATCTCCTGGGCACGACCCTTGAAACTGGAGACAGCTCTCTCCTGTCTCTGGCTGTTTCAGTTCCTCATGAGTGGAGATGAGCTATTGGTAATCCTGGTGGTCAGTGTGGTGGAGGATGTACACAAGCATGACTAATCAAAACAGCTTATTGACCCAGTGGGAAAAGAACAACAGGTTTGTATTCTCCATGATGTCCTACATAGGTGCAGCCACATTTATGCAAAACTGTACCGATCTTTTTTATTTTTTTAATCTAGTTTGGGCTTAGGAAGGAAAGATGAGAAGTGAAAGGAACTGAGGAATTTAACAATTCTTCCTGGCAGGATGTCTAAACTAGTCATAACCACCTAAGTCCTTCATTCCTTTATCATCAATACATAGGCTCATTGTTCTGAGCGAGCTTCACTACCGGTGAATCCTTATAGCTCACTTGCTTTCCTTCGAGGATATGATAGTTACAGCATCCCTCTGTGGCCCCAGTCGCACAAGGCCACTTTCTTTCACACACTACAGATAAAAGCAAGTGTTACATTGAATAACTTTCCTACCAACTTTGTCTTATGGTTGCTAACTTTTAATACACGTGTGTGTGTGTGTGTGTGTGTGTACATTTGTGTGCATTTTGTAGATTATTTTCGGTTCCCTTTTTTTGCATGTATGTAGTGTGCATGTTTAAATGTTTTGATGAAGGTGTGCATGCACATAAAGATGTGTGCATGTAAAACCCTGAGTTGTCACCAGGAATCTTCCTCAGTGACTCTCTTCTATGTAACTGTGTGAGACAGGGTCTCTCAGTCAAGCCTAGAGTTCCTGAATATGACTAGGCAGCTTGTTCTGGGGATCACCTCTCTCTGTCTTACAAGGCTGAAATTACAGGTGGCCACCAATACCACCCAATATTTAACCATCTATATTTAATGGCTAAGTCAACTTCTCAGCCATGCCATTGTATTGTTACGTGTAGATATTTTTCAATGAAGTTATATTTGCGATTGAGGAGACAGGTCATAGTAGAAACATACTAATACATTTAAGACTGATTTTACCCCTCCTCAGTTAATTCCCTAATAAAATATAATTATGTAACCACTCCATAAGCAGTGTTACAGGTAGCTGTCATACATTGCTTTGAAAAGTGATCATTTTCCCCCTGTGGTAACTGATGAGAACAGCCAGTTACGATCATTCAAATCAGGAGTCTGAACCTACATCAATTAAATTAGCAGCTCCCCTTTTCCAAATCTCATTCATCTGATAACAGGAGGCCACAGTTAAAGGGGAGGGTTGTGGGGGTTTGCTGACAGTGAGATTTGCTCAGCCACTGAGCATGTGGACCCTGAGCGGCTCCCATTGCAGATGGCTGGAAGGCCTGTTGAGTCAGATGAATTACAAGAATCTTTGACTGTGGGAGAGAGAAAAACTCCTTGAGTGCCCCATGTGCTCATTTATATAACTATATTCCTTCCTAAAATATAATGTTCTGTCTTCACATTCTTCTCAGAAAGTTATTGTAGCTTTCCTATCATATCTTCGAGCCAAATGACCACTGTCTTGGGCTTGTTAACTTATCACCCTCCGAACGTATCCAACCAAGTAGTAATAAAACCTGAACTCCAGGGCCATCCTCGATAGTTTCTGGAAGATGATTGGACAGATTGATAGTAAAACTATTCACTGAGTCCATCTTGGCTTATGTGCAATAGAAACAGATGTCCAGTAACCAGAACGTAAGGGGTTCTCACTGTTTTTACATTGGGCTCATCCGTAGAACGTACAGAAAACTGAACAAGAGCAGGAAAGGGAGCGTGAGAGTTCTTTTGTGAGGCTCTTTTTTCTGATGCATGCACTCGCTCCTCACGACCTCCCGTACTTCAGATTCTGTGCTTAACTCCTGTTGATTGTCTGGCCAGCTGTGTTTGGAGTTCTGAGTGACAGCGAGTCCTGTGTGGTGACTGAAAGCAGCAAGGATGGGGATTTTGGAAGTGCTTCTGAAAGCAAATGTAGGAGTTCTGCTAATAGATTTTTGGAAACCCAATTATTAAGACGTTTCTGCTGCTTCTGCCTTTTCCGGGCTGAGGCAAGGAAGGTCTTCAGCCTGTGTAAAATCAACTCACAGTCAACTACAGTGTCGGAGGCCTCCTCGTAGAGCTCCAGGACAGATGTGGGGGCTTCCCCAACGCAGCAGCCTTGTTTCTCCCAGTGAAATAAAATGAAAGGTGGAAGTTGGGTGCAATATGGACCCCTTCATTTATGTTTTTTTTCTCCTGTGTCTTATATACTGGTAGAAGGTGAACATTGATAGAATGAAACCAACACTCATTTGGAAACTGTGAGGGAATGACAGATATATTTTATAAAATATATGGCCTTAAGTAAGTGGTTCTTAACAGGTCTCTGCTGGTTGCATCCCAAGCTGTTTCTTTCCCAGAAAGAAAAGAAGCCAGTGTGATTACCATGTGGCTGTTCCCCTGTGCTCCCCTCATCACTGTCTCTCCATCTTAATGACAGTAAGATAATAGGTGGTTGATTTGTCAGCCAGTTGTGCTTACAACACTGAGAATTATGTCTGACAACACTGGTCTGTTCACATAAATGGTTTAAATTTCATAATTTCATAAATGGTAAAATTTCAATGCTTTGGGTAGGCTTCTTCCTTTGAATTCTTTTACATTTTAAAAAACAGGAAAAAAAACACTTGACATTAATTCTAACTCAACAAGACTCAGGTTAGTGAACTATTGTGGACTGCCAAGAACTTAGTGACATATCACTTTAGAAATGATGGATGCTTACCGATTACTGATCTTATATTGCACTGACAGTCTTGGCATTGAACGTGGAAGCTGCTCAGAATGATGAATGGATATGACAATTTATTAAAGACCAAAGGCGTGGTTAGCATTGAGTGCAGACGCATGCACTTGGAAAGGATGTGGGAGACGGAAAACAAAAACAAAGGTAAATACAGCTCAGAAAGTAGAGGTATGAGCTTTGGGATAAAAGGCATATCTGCGGAACATAGTCAATTTATATTAAAATGCACAAATTCTAGAAATTTAGCAGCTGTTTACATTGGAGGCAACAAAGGCATGCTTGAAACAATTCTAAGACCTGACTTCACCTCCCCGTCTCCTGATGGAATGCCCCCTTTTACTCTTCTGGTCACTGACATATGCTACCATGGATTAAGGCTTGACTACAGTTCTTCCCGTGGTCTGGTTAATTTCAGTGGGAGTTCCCTTTTCTCAAATGAAAATGGAAGACATAAAGTACTAGAACTAAAAAAGTGTTGGGACAAAGGTAATCCCCCCAACTTCAGGACTCTGCAGCATTTTTGTTAAACCAAGTGACACTGTTGCTTGGTTTGTTAAACTGAGTGACACACTGATATTCCTAATGGCACATATAATTGACATCTTACACGTATACACCACGTGATATTACTCAACTTAAAAGAAAAATATATGCCAGGATGGTAGTGTATGCCTTGAATCCCAGCATTCAGGAGGTAAGAGGCAGATCTCTCTGAGTTCAAGAACAG
This sequence comes from Uromys caudimaculatus, assembly GCA_028551405.1. Lineage (NCBI taxonomy): Eukaryota > Metazoa > Chordata > Mammalia > Rodentia > Muridae > Uromys > Uromys caudimaculatus. Next base: position 91,814,397 of record CM052709.1, on the reverse strand, counting down.
CCAGGACTACATAGTGAGACCCCCATCTCAAAAAAAAAGGAAATCCTGAACTTTGATGGTAAATGAATGGAACTAGAAAAGATCAGATTGAGGCAGCCCAGATCCAGAAAGACAAATGTCACATATCCTCTCTCTTCAGAAGTAAGTACATAGCCTGCAGTAACTACATAAACCAGCAAGATAAAGGGGAGCATAGCAGGGGTGGGTCAGCAACAGAGATAGGAACGGCAGGACACAAGTGATCTGAGGGGGAAATGGGGGAACGGGGCTCTAATGGGGAAGAGGGAGGAAGATACATACAGAAAAAGGAGGAGGACGGTAAAAGAGCAGCAAAGATGTCTTACTACTAACTATCTACCTAAAAATGCCAAAAATATGTATAAGTCTGTATGTAAATATGCATGTATACTTTAAATGAAATTTTTCCATCTGGGCTGACAATACTCTCCCCTAGGTCCATGGGCAATCTAACAAAAGTTCAATGCTAGGTATGAAAGCCTACTTTTGAGTTGTTGGTCGGATTTGTAAAAGAGACTCCAAATACATTGTAGGATGCTACTGTTGCCCTTGGTTGACCCCCACCCACCCCCAGTTAAAAGTCCTGAGTGCTGAAGATACTATGTACTTCAGGCACAGGGCTCAGAGGCCCTGTGGTGGTTTGAATAGGAATGGCTCCAAAGGCTCATATATTTGAATGCTTGGTAATTAGGGAGTGACATTACTTGAAAGGGATTGGAGGTGTAGCCTTATTGGAAGAAATATGTCCCTGAGTGGGGGCTTTGGGGTTTCGAAAGCTCAAGCCAGGCCCAGTGTCTCTCTCTCTCTTCCTGCTGCCTACCAATCTGGATATAAAACTGTCAGCTCCTCTTGCACCTTGTCTGCCTGCATTCCACCATGCTTCCTGCCATGCTGATAATAGACTAAATCTCTGAAGCTGTAGGCACCCCAATTAATGTTGTCCTTTATAAGAGTTTCCATGGTCATTGTGTCTCTTTACAGCAACAGAACATTGACTAAGACAGCCCCTGAGCAAGATATGAAAATCTCCTCTGTGGGCACGAACTTTTATGATCCTACTGAAAAGCACCATGCAAGCCTCCAAATGATGGAAGCAAACAGTAGTCCCACCTAGCTATGACACCTGTGAGCCACACCAATGATGAACTGGCACTATAGCCCTAAGGATTCATTGGAGACATGCATAATCTCGCAGTAACCGATCTCTTTCTCATTGGACTTGAGACACACTCAATTAATAAAAGGGAAATAATTTACGGTAGGGGAAACATAGCCATCTGTCCATAACTAGTGAGATCGTGGATCTTGGAGAAGAACCTACAACCTTCACTTTACACACAATTCCTAACTATATTCTAAATATTTATCCTTATAAACCATAAATAAGGAGAGATGGCTTAGCAGTTAAGATCACTGACTGAGATCCAGAGGTCCTGAGTTCAACTCTCAGCAACCACGTGGTGGCTCACAACTATCTGTAATGGGATCTAACGCCCTCTTCTGGTGAGTCTGAAGACAGCGACAGTGTATTCATATACATAAAATAAAAAAATCTTTAAAAAAATAAATAAATAAATCATAAATAAGTGTAGTTCTCACGCCTTATCAAGAGACTTCCCTTTTCAACAAACTGAGACCATTACAGAGAACCATAACCAATCAACATGCAGAGCTGGGGAGAGGAGTTCCAAATGACACATAGACCACATAATTTCTGTACCTAATGTTCAGGGATCATTGTAGATGAGGAAAGAAAGACTATACATGCCAGGGGAGTAGAAATTTTGCTGTGAGGTTTTGTCTCCTAGAAATGTCAGAAGCTATGCCATAAAATTTCCACAGCATGGCTTTCTAAACATGAGCTGAACAATGACACCAACAGACATCCTCACGTAGAAGGGAGAGAGGTCATGAGGCCTCAACCCTCGATGAAGAACGCAGACAACTAAGCACGGCTAAGAGTTGGAGAAACAGTCTTCCACAGGGAAGACGTCTCACACCGCTGGTTATCCAATACCAATGGGTCAATCCTGAAAACATATGCAAGTAACTCACGGGACTGAGCAGGTTGTATTTAAGTATTTCAGAGAGATAGACAGAAAAAGAGAGACAGAGTGTAACGAAGAAAACATGAATTTGAAAGAGTGACTGGGTGTCAGGTACATGGGAGGGTGTGGAGGAAATCAAGGGAAGAAGAAATGATGTAATTATAATTTCAGGGGAAAAAAATTGTACACAGCTATGTTGCTCAAAGTGTTTCCCAGCTGTAGGAGTTTCCTAGAATCCTTAGGGCCACTTGTGCATATTATCACATCATTTCATTTTCAAATGAATATTCTTTGACTTCTTTTCCAATTTGGATCCCCTTGACCTTCAGTTGCCTTATTGCTTGAGCTGAGACTTCAAGTATTATATAGGTTTGAATAGGTTTGGAGAAAATGAAAAACCTTGTCTTGACCTTGATTTTAGTGGAAGTTAGTGGAATTGCTTTGAGTTTTTCTCCAGTTACGTTGATGTTGGCTATGGGCTATAACCTACCTTTGTTATGCTGAGATATGTCCCTTGTATCCTAGTCTCTTCAGGACGTTTGTCAGGAAGGGATTTGGGATTTTGTCAATGACCTTTTCCAGCTCTAATGAGGTGATCATGTGGTGTTTGTCTTTCAGTTTGTTGATATGATGAGTTAATCAATTTACATATGTTAAGCCATCTCTGCACTCATCAGATGAAGACTACTTGATGGTGGTAGATGATCTATTTGGTGTGTTCTTGGATTCAGGTTGCAAGTATTTTATTGAGAAATTTTGCTTCTATGTTCATGAGTGAAATCGGTCTGTAATTCTCAGTCTTTGTTGATTCTTTGTGTTTTGAGTATCAGGGAAACTGTTGCCTCATAAAACGAACTGGACAATGTTCCTTCTGTTACTAATTTGTGGAATAATTTGAAGAGTATTGATGTTAACTCTCTTTGAAAGTATGGTAAAATACTGTGTTAAAAGCATCTGGCCCTGAACTTTATTTCTTTTTCTTTTTCTCCATTTCTTTTAGATTTTCTAATTTAGAGGAGGAGATCTCTGTGATCTGCTGGAAATGGGGGTGAGGGGTGAGAGGCCTCAGCATGTGGTCTGCAGCCCAGCTAGGGGTGAGACAGGGGGCTGGATTGGGAGGAGTTTAGGGAGAGGTGAAGATCTGCAGTTAGCCTTCCTGCTTCCCTCTCAACGTTTTCCTTTTGTAAACCTTTCCACTGTACAGACACAGGAGCAAGGGATTGCCCTGGCCATTGGAATGACTCCCAGCTGTCCCCTACTCTCACAGAACAGAATGTGCTACCCAGGGTACTGAAAGAGGAAGATTCTGTCACTGCCTGGGCAGTCTCTACAGAATGTGTTCTACACACTGAATATTTTTTAAAACAAAAAAGTACTGTGGCTTAAGATCATCATGGACTTCTGAGCTTTTTTTTCCTCAAGATTTTTACAAAAAAATACCATGGCTTTTTCTCCCACTCCCTTGGCTGTTCCTAAGGTGTGGTTTACAATTTTAGATCCTTCTCCTTCTTTTAGACACTGAATGGTAGCATTCCTCAAAAATCACACCAAGCCTGGCTGCCCATCCTGCTCTGTGCTTCTGCCAAGGCAGCACCCATTCAACCCACACCTTCAAATCAGCACTGTCCCGGCCCACACTTCCTCCTGAGCTGCAGAACTGTGAAACTCATTGCCCACTTGACACGTTGACTGAGGGGACTGAAAAACACTACCCCAAATCCAGCACGTTACAAAGCAAAGTTATGTCTTCTCTGCCCCAACCACCCCTCGCTGTCTTCCCTCTGTCATTGGGGCCTCTGCTGGACTGGTTGTTCTCCTGTCTTCTCTCTCTCTCTCTCTCTCTCTCTCTCTCTCTCTCTCTCTCTCTCTCCTCCCCCTCCCTCCCTCCCTTCCTTCCATTTGTTACTGAATCCTACTGCCTTTTCTTTAAACATAAAAATCTTCCTACCTTCTTCCTCTATTTTGACCAGTATAGTGTGTACCTTCATGTTGTTTATAGGTTAGATTATACTAGAATTATATAATTACTACAATAATAGTTTTGTACTTACACAATCTCAGATGTTACCACAATCACTTTTTTCAACTTATACATTAAATTTTATATGTCACTGGGTCTCCTTGTGAAATTTAAATATGCATATATCCATATATAAATCAGGTCAACAAATACACGTCTCTTGAATCAATTATCATTTTGATGAAGTTATTCAAAATTCTATTAGTTTTCTAAAAGCATACATACACACAGTATCTGTTGTCAATAGTTACTGAACTGTTGGATAACAGTTAAATAATGTGTATATATAATATGTGATATTTATATCACAAATGTATATATTTTTATATAAATCTATATACATGTGTACATCTATATCATAAATATGTATATCCAGTAGTAGATAACTACTTTTAATTAATTACTTCATAAGTTAAGATTATTCAACAACAAAAGTATCATCATTGCCGAATTTAAGATATTTATGTTTAAAGAAGTTAATTTAATTTGCTTAGTGTCACCTAATTTACCTTCTCTCTCTCTCTCTCTCTCTCTCTCTCTCTCTCTCTCTCTCTCTCTCTCTCTTTCTCACACACACACACACACATACACACACATACACAGAGAGAGAGAGAGACAGACAGACAGACACACACACACACACACACACACACACACACAAATAAACCTATTATTCCTCACCCAACCACATAAAACACATCAAGTGCTTCTAGGGTGCCTAAGATGAAACTAGAAATCCCAAGCTCTTCTCCAAGCCCTCTCCCCTGTGGTGCACAAACCAACAGCATCACTCTTCTGTTTACGAAAGTGTCCTATCACCTCTCACCTCCGAGACTCCCCCTTCTCTGTCCTCTGCTGGATGGTATCTTCCTCCTGAGACTCCCCCTCAACATCCTACTGAATGCTTCATATGCCTTTATACACGCACGCACACACACGCACACATCCCTCTCGAACACTGCTGTGGTACCGTGGACTCTCTTTCCTCACACACATTATTACAGATACTGAACATACATGTTTAGTTTCACATGTGTGATTATAATCAACATCTATCTTATAAACTTGATTTTAAGTTCCCGAGGGAAAGAATATCTGTGGTGTCCAGTAAATGATGATTAAAGAAGTGCCTGAAACTCAGTGATCTGAGTACACAGTTTTGAATGGATCCTACTGGGAAGATAGACTAGACACACGAATGTGAGTCTGGTTGAGAGGCTAGCAGACATACACCTGGCTATGGCTTACTTTTCCTTCATTCTGTGGTTCCTTATCTTTCTTTCTTGTGTGGCTCACACAATGCCTGCATATAGTGCTTTGTGAAGGAATCCAGTTTCTCTTGGGAGTTCTGTTTTCTGCTTACCATTCAAATCTGGAGCAAGTGCCTGCTGTGGTAGAGCTATGTTAGCTGGAGCCTCATTCACCCTGAGAGGTGAGAAGTGCTTGTTCAGTTCAGGCTCAGATCAAATAACTGGTCCAAACAAGTATTTAAAAGAGAAAAAGATTAAGACCTGTAAATTGTTGGCTTCATGTTTTCTGAGCGCTCAGACAGTGGAACAACTGTAAAAAAATTGATTAATGTCACAGCCAAGCCTTCCCTTCTAACCAAGCAGGTAATAAATGCTCATAAACTACTGAAAAAACATTTTACAACAAGCTCAATACTTCCCTTTTCTTTGGCAGACCAATGAGGATATGAAAAATAAAACACAAAACATGTAGATTTCGTTTTCTGTTGTATGATTCTGTTGTCCCATAAGGGTGCCATCTTGATTCTAGTTCATCTGTATTTGCAGTATAAAATTTCTTGCTATCTCATTGATATCATGTTAATATCTGTGCCATGTTTAAAATTCTACCACCTATCATTCCACTCTTAATGAAGAGTTCATGGGGGGTATGGTGAAAAGTGGGAACGGAAGCTATGGCGTGGTCGGTCCCACTGCCGCAAAACAAATGTTCCTACTGAGATTGAGGCTCTGTTTCAGCAGCTGAAACAGGATCAGTAGCTGTAATGAAGTCAAGGAGGTTGCCTGCAAGGCAAACTGTGGGTAATGCTGAGATGCCTGGTGAGAATAGAGGAATGAAGGATGCTTTTAATAGTGGATTTCTCCTCACAGCGCCTCAGTCAGAACACATGAAGAAGTGAGACTACGTCAATCTGCAAAATGATACAGCAAACCAAACCATTGAAAGTCAACCCATGGGGTGGGAGAAAAAAATTATATATATATATATATATATATATATATATATATATATATATATAATTGATATATATATCAATTAATACCTTACATAAAGAACTACAGGCAACTGAGGGAAGTTAGAAGTGGTAGAGGTAGCCCTTCCCAGGAAAGAACACATCCATTGTCTGTCCAGTGCCAAAGATCAGCCCTGAAAATATACATACAAGAAATATTATATGGACTCAATGAGTTATATTAAGAAAAATATATGTATATACAAATACATATGCGCAGTAACCGTTAATGAAAAGGAGGTCATGAATTTAAAGTAGAGTAGGGAGGGGGTTATGATCGGGTTTAGGGGAGAAAGGGGAAGGGATCAATGTTATAATCCAACTATAACTTCAAAACAAAAAGAAAGGTTAATATCCAAAATAGGTAAGGAATTCATACAATTCAGCAACAAAAACTAAACTAAAGCCAAATCCCACAGATAACTTGATTATTGGCAAGGACGATCTGAAGGTATTTTTCTAAAAGTTGTTCAGATGGCCAACATGTGCACAGCAGTATCTTCAACATCACTCATCAATAGCTCAAACCACAATGGCCTACGATTTCACGTAGAGAAAGGTGGCTATAAGGACTTAGTCAAAAGATAAGTGTGTGACGGGTAGATAAAGGGGATAGACTGGAGAGATTGCTCAATGGTTAAGAGCACATACTGCTTTTTGTTTTTTTAAGATAACACAAGGTTTCATCACTCATGTTGGGTGGCTCCCATGAACCTTAGCTCCAGCTGCAGGGGATTTGGCGCCCTCTTCTGGCCTCCACAGCCATGTGCACATACCCACAGATACCACATACACATAATTAAGAATAAAATTTTTAAGTAGTGCATTCATATATTGATGGTCATGTAAATGGTCCAGATATCTGGGGTGGGAGATATTCAAAAAGATAGAAAAAGAATTATGACCTAATTCAGGATCCCAATTACTGCATCTAAAGAGGGAAAAAAAACAGTATGTGGAAGAATTCTTGGTACTCCAAATCTCCAGACGTTTTAACACTTTGCAGGACCGATCTAACGTGATAGTTGGTTTCTTATCACTCAGATAACTCATAAGAGACAAGAAGTAAAATCCCATTCTCTGAAGAAGTGCTTTACTGCTTTCTTCTCTCAAGCCAACAACCGTGATCAGCAATGTGGACTTCGGATATCACTGCGTTACTTTTTCATAATAAATCTGCTCGGCATAACCACTGTGGTTAATACTGTTAATTTGACAGGATCTGGGATTAATTAAGGGAAGTGCTCCTAGGCGGGTGCATGAGGACATTTCCAGAAAGGATTACCTGAGAGGGGAAGACCCTCTATCTGAGTGTATGCACCTTTCAATGCGTGGCCCGGGTATCTGAGCCTGAAGACATGTTGCTTGTCTACATTGGTTTCTGTGAGTGCATCTGTCTCTCCCTCCATGCTGCTGCTCCTGCTGCTATCACTGCTGTGGCTGCCCCATCCTCTGATCACATCAGTCTCCAGTTCCTTCAGCACTGCAGTGGACTGAAAGCAAGCAAGACTTCATGAGTCTTCCAGGTTTTTGATGCCAGACTGAGATTTTGAAGAATTCAGCTCCATGGAGTTAGAGTTTTCAGCCTCGCCAGGGTATAGATGCCAATTGCTGAACTACCCAGCCCTCCCTCATGTAAACCATTTGACTGAGTCTCCTTTTATAATATATAGGGAGTCTATTGGTCCAGTTCCTATAGAGAATCCTATTTAATACAGCTGTAAAGTATATACACACAAGCACGTACGACATGGTGAAAACTGGATATAAACTGTTTTTAACTAGACAGAAGCAAGAGGATAATAATATGTAAAAACAAAACCATTATAACATTGCATGTTCTCTGAAGGTTCCTAGCAAATTGTATCTTGGAAAAAAAACAAGCAAAATCATGAGATGCTTTTTACTTACTCTTTATTGCAGTCTTCATAGTACAATGTTGCTTTATAAAGAAAATAAGTATTTAAGAAAATCTATTAATGACTGAACAAGAAAATAAGGAGATAACATGTCTGGGCAGTTTACCTACATTCTTCTCTTTGAAACAAACCTTACAGCATCATACAGCTCTTTTAAGGTTAAACTCCTAAGGCTTAGAGAAGTTAGCTAATTTACTATAATCAATTTTTTAAAAGAAGAAGAAAAAGGAGCTGTCAGAAGATAGAGTTGATATTAAATGTGATCATGAATGGTTTTAAAGTTTTAAGTAATTATTACTTTTAATATTTATATCATTTTATATATATGAGTGTTTTGTCTTCATGTATGTGAGTGCAAGCAGGCACATGCCTGGTGCCCACAAAGGTCAGAAGAGGGCATCAGATCCCACCATAACTGGAGTTAGGGATGGTTGTACGCCACTACATGGATGCTGGTACCCAACCCAGGTCCTCTGCAAATACTACAAGGGATCTTCACACTCAACTATCTCTCCAGCCTAAGTGATTATTATAACAAAATATCATTATAGTTATCTTATTGTCTTAATATCTTACTTGCTGCCTGATTCATAGATTAATTTCTGAGAATGTATGCTGGTTAGGTTTTGTCAATTTGACAGAAACTAGAATTATCTAGAAAAAGTGAACCTAAATTGAAGAATTGCCTTTATCAAATTAGCTCTGAGCCTATCTGTGGGACGTTTTCTTTTTTTTTTTTTTTTTTTTTT
>CM052709.1:91772543-91797598 GCA_028551405.1 Uromys caudimaculatus | reverse complement strand
CACACACACACACACCCCACACACTGCCGGGTAGGACTGGGGTACGCATGCACCTCTGGTCAGCTAGGGCAGTGAGCACACACACTGCCAGGCAGCTAGGACAATGGCACACACACACATGCACACACACACGCGCACACACACACACACACTACACCACACACTGCCAGGCAGCGAGGACAATGGCACACACACACACACACACTGTCACCGGGCAGCTAGGACAGGAGCACACACATACTACCACTGGGCAGCTAGGATAGTGGGCGCAAACACTGCTAACCCCAGCATTCCAGATGCTGGTGCAGGAGGTACATGGATTTGAAGCTATCCGAGGCCACAAAGTGAGAAACTACCAAACAAACGAACACGAGTACTGCAAACGTGTGAAAGAGGGCTTTCGTTTGTTGCTGGTGGGGCTGTAATATTCACAAAGTCAGAATAGAAAATAGCATTGATTAGGCTCACTTACAATCGCCATGTGACCTAGTGATCTGAGTACTGGGCGTGTATCCAAGGGAAGTGGAGTCAGAGAAATACTGGCATGTGTGTGTGTGTGTGTGTGTGTGTGTGTGTGTGTACGCATGTATTGTTCACAGTAGACACAAACAGAAATTGTCTAGATTTTCATCTCATAATGAGTAGATAAGAATGTGTGATCTGTATATATTGTGGAATACAATTCAGCCATAAAAAGAATCCTAACATACGCAGTATTACGAGAACTGACGGTGACTGTGTTTTGTGAGGCTAGTCAGTAATAGACAGACTGTGTAATCATTGTGATATATACAACCTAAGCAGCTGACTCCATACACGTTGAAAGTAGGGTTGTAGTTACTGCCGTAGGAAAAGCAAGGGGGCAGAGGTGGTGGACAGTTACCCAGGACTCAGACATACCATGGCCTTCAAACAGAAGAGAAGGAGTTTGAGTTTGTACCAAAATGCAACAGTCAATATTTGGAGACAGAGAACGTCAAACCCAATTTAGTCACTGCACGGTTTGACGCATATCAAAGAATGACATTTTAGTTCACAAATATATTCATGTTTTACTGTGGTATGGACCACTAAAATAAATTTAATTGAAACAAGAGAACTATAGTGACCATGTCATCACACCCACAGGTTGGGATACGTTGTTGCGGTACTGTGTGTATCCTTATGACCATGGCCAAACGGATGCTTTAATTCTGGATTCCACAAGCTTTAGTGTCAATATCAAGACGGGCTTATTTTTATTTTAGTCTGGCTTGTCTACGGTCTCGCTCCTTTTTGATACGTTAACTCTAAAGCATATAGGAAACCAGAAAGTTGAGCATCATATTTATCCCTCCACAAAGAAATTCCATCTTCAACAGCGACTCACCATGGTAGATCTTACTTCGTCTTAACGCCCACCAAATCCAGGTGATTTCTGGCCCATCACAGGTATCACCCAATTCTGTTTACAAATAATAAACTATGCTTTCAACCTTTTTCCAAGTAATCTTATGTCTCCCAGAGTAGCAAACTACACTTATATGTAGTCCAACTTTGAAAAGTCTCCCGTTAATGGCCGTCTTTGCGCTTTTTCTCAGTGAAGCAATCTCTCAGTTCTTAGAGCGTGTTCTTGGGCTGGCACGTCCTCCTCTTCCCTTGCTGCTGCACCGGACTTTCCCTCAGAAATCTTATCTGCTGAGTAGCCAACACAGTCCACAATTCACCCTCTTGTGGGTCTAGCACACTGCTACATAAGTATGCTCTGTAAATTTGTTGAACATTGTCTGTAAAATCGTATTGGGTTAATTTTATTTAGGATATTTTAGACTATTCCTTGAGCTTTTAAATTTTTCCAACTTTGTTTACATTTTAAAATATATTGCTAAATCATGATCAGAGTAATCTTTCACTATAATTTTAATCTGTTACTTTGTTCTTTTTGAATGCTGCTTGCTTTTCTTATATTTCAAGTTTATTTACTTTAGAAAGATCACCTAAATAAATATTTATCTTTTATAAATTTCCCTTATTATTTTTCTCACATTTACTGGTTCCATCTAATTCACCCTAATGGAGGGTTCTTATCTTAAATTAAAATGTAATCCATAGTCTAGAAAATTAACCTTTTAGGCTTGTCAGATTCAATACTGTCATATATTAGTGTGTAATCACTAACATTTAATTCTAGAATTATTAAATCAATCTAGAACAAATCCTGTGCCCATTATTAGACAATCTCCAGAGATTCTTGAGAATCTCTCTTGAGAATCCATTGGCTTTTTCTTTTTCCCATTCTATATAATTTTACTTTTTGGATAGTATAATATCAATCATAATATGTTATTTTAATCATATTTTCTGATGAGCAGGTTCCCACCTGTTTCTGATGCTTTGGAGTGTGATGTCATAGCTAAGATGCTATCACCTAATTTGCAGTAAGGAGGTTATATATTTTTTCTTCTACTTGTTTTATTCTATTTACCTTTCATGCTAAAGTCTTCGACCTGCTTTAGTTAACTCCTTTATATGGATTGGGAGAAAGGTCCAAGTTCATTCTGCCGTCTGTGGATGGCAATTCGTCTCCACAGAATTTTCTCCAAGAACTGTTTGTTGCTTTGAACAGTCTGGACAGTTGCTGTAAATCAATTTTGTGGTCTTTCCAGTCAGTTCCATCGATATTATGTTTGTTTTTACACCAGTATCACAGTTGGAAATGAGGGAATTGTGAACTTCCAGACTTTAAAGGATTTTCTGAAGCTGTTTTGATGTGGTTTTTATGCCACTACATTTCCATATATTAGAACTGAGTTGTTAATTTTGGCAAAAAAATGAGATCCAACTGGGTTCTAAATTATATATATATATATATATATATATATATATATATATATATATGTGTGTGTGTGTGTGTGTATACATATATGTATATATATTTATATATGAAAATTGTTAACATTTTAATAACACTGAATGGCCAATCCATGAAAGTGGGGTGGCTTTGCATATGTTCCTGGTTTAATTTTTATAAGTAATTCCTCCCAACGAGACTTTCAAGTTGCTGTTGGTTTTTTTGAAAACAGATTCTTTTCTCATACAATATGTCTTGACTGTAGTGTCCTTTCCCCCTGTTCCTCCTGGTCCCTCCCTCCCTCCCCTCTCCTCCAATCAACTGCCATGAACGGGCGTGAAAACAGTCGGTGCCTCTTTCCATGTCTGATACAGGCGTGGGCATGTGTTGTCTGTGGACTTGACAGTGGAGCCCTCTACCTGACCGAGGAAGCGCATTGTATCTCTCCTCCGCTGTGTTCGACACAAAGCATTTTGTGTCATTTCATTTTTGTGTGTGTGTCTGGCGACATGACTGTATAATTACTGCTCATTGTAATTTGATAATTATGAGAAACATCGACACCTCTCCAGATGTTCAAACAACTTTTTCTCCTTGGGAGAAAAGATACGATTAATCACATGGATGTTTACTCCAGTTTTAGAGTGTAATTTTTTCACACGTTACTGGATTCCATTTTCTAGGACTTGTGTTTTGTTTTAGTTTTTGCTAGGGGCTGTTGATTAATTTCCTTTGTTATTTACTCGTTCTTTTAGACTAAGGTGAGAAGTTATCTACTTCCAGTACAGAAGGTATGAGCTATCAATTAAGTCTATAAACATCCAATAGAACTCACCAGTGTTGACTTGTGGGTGGGAGTCTTGTTTGGTATCTGTCTCATGTTACTATTTAATTCCCTTAACTTGTTACAGGTCTAATTGTATTTTAAGTTTATTTTTGTGACATTTTTTCTATTTCCTATTTTTGTTTTATTGGTATTTTCCCATTTCGAATGGGTTTGTGTGTGTGTGAGTGTGTGTGTGCATGTGTGTGTGGTGTGGTATATGTATGTGCTGTGTGTGTGTATCTATGTGTACCCATGGCTAGGCATGGTGTGGATCACCGAGAACAACCTTTAAGTACTGGATTGCCTTTCCACCTTGTTCAAGAAAGCATCTGTCTACACTGCACAAACCTGACGAGCTGGCCCAGGAGCATCTAGCAATCCTTTGTCTCCACCTCCAGCTTCTGGTGGAAGCATGGTGAGCTAAAAGGACAATCTCCCTTGCATCTGGGTTTTATGGGGATTCTTCTTTTTTGTTTTGAAGAATTATTTTTAAAAGATGTATTTTTACATTTTTTATACAATGTATTTGATCGTATTCTTTCCCCTTCCCCCACTCCTCCAAGAACCTTTTTACCTTAGCCGCCCAACTTCATGTTTTCTCTGTCTCTCTCTCTCTGTCTCTCTGTCTCTCTCTCCCCTTCTTTCCCTTCTCTCTCTAAGAGGGAGAACAATCGCCCTGCCTCATGAAGTTCAAAACAAAACAAAAGATCCAAATAAGATAAAAAAAACAAAAACAAAAACAAAATATAACAAAACAAAAAGCACACAAAACCATGGAGTCTCTTTTGCGTTTGTCCATCCACTGCTGAGCATGAGAGCTTCTCCAAAGTGTCCTCAATATACCCTGTGAGACTCCACTGGAGCAAACCGGTTCTCCCTCTCCCAGCAGGTCTTGACTGCAGATGGCTTCTTGGTAAGGATTGACACTTTGTTTTCACTTCTCAGTATTCTTTTGTCTGGCTTGAACCTGTGCAGGTCTTGTGCCTGTTGTCACAGTCTCTGTGCATTACCCCTACTGTGCACAGGTCTTGATGCCTATTGTCACAAACTCTGTGCATTATCCCTACTGTGCACAGGTCTCATGCCTGTTGTCACAGTCTCTGTGCGTTACCCCGACTGTGCACAGGTCCCATGCCTGTTGTCACAGTCTCTGTGCATTACCCTGACTGTGCACAGGTCCCATGCCTGTTGTCACAGTCTCTGCATTATCCTGACTGTGTCTGGCAGATGCTGTTTCCTTGGCCTCATCGTCCACCTCTGGCCCCTACAATCTTTCTGCCCCCTCTCCTGCATAGATCCTAGGTCTTGAGGGGAGAGGCATGATAAAGACATTCCACTTGTGACTGAGTGCTCCAAAGTCTTTCACTCTCTCTGCACTGGCCAGTTGTGGGTCTGTGTTAATTGCCATCTGGTGCAAGAAGGAGCTTCTCTGATGAGAGTTTAACAGGGGCTGCAGCGCTCTCATTAGAGTCATGTTAATGCTCTGTTCCTTTAGCAGGGATTTTCTCCTAGGGTCTGTGGCCTTTCTTATCTCAGATGCAAGTGGGCCTTAAGTCAAATTTAAAAAAAAAATGGTGATTTCCTTGCATAGCATCTGTGCTACTATTGCACCAGAATACTTTGCAGGCGGGCTGGCCACGTTTAGGTTGCAGAGTTTCTAGCAGGGTGTTATGGCTGATTATTCCTCCAGTAGCATGCAGAGTAACTTCCAGGGCCATGGACACTAGGGTGGAGCTTCTAGTTTGTCACCAGCTCAGTTTCTTCATGTTTATCCACATGAGTTAACTATGTCTTCAACAACAGGGACTTATCGTCAAGATCTGGAGAGTAACCAATAGCTTTGTCAATAGCTTATGATGTTTTGGGGAGGCTATAGCACCCCTTTGGTCAACGATTCAACAATATGCAGCCCATTCCCGTTACTGGAGGTTTTCCTTGATGGCATAAGATATCTAGATGGGGCATTGTCATCTCCATTATATGGTAACTCCATTTAAATTTCTTTCATATTCTTTCATATATATGTATATGTATGTGTATATATACATACATATATATTTCTCTCTCTCTCTCTCTGTATACACACACACACACACACACACATATATATATATGTGGTATGTATATATATATAATACACTTCTCAGGTACTAAGTTTCCATGTGGCCTTCAGAAGACCATTAGTGTGATTTCCCTATATTACTTCCTTCCTGCCCCCCCCCCCAGCTCCCAACTTAACCTTTTCTAGTTCTCCCTTTATCTGTTTATAACCTTTTATATTCTATTTCTTCTTCCTTAGGGGATCCTCTTGCTTATCCCTATAACAGCTACCTAACCCCTATGGGTATTCGGATTGAGACACACATGCCTGCAGCTCAAAGGCTGACACCTGACTAGAGAGAACATGCAATGCTGGCCTTTTGAGGCCTGTGTTGCCTACTCAGGACGATTGATTACAGATCTACCCTGCCTGCAAGTTTCAGAATTTCATTCTTCTTAACAGCTGAATGATAGTCCATTGTGTAAATGTAGCAGATTGTATCTAGTCATCCTCTTTTGGACATCTAGGCTGCTCGCAGTTTCTTGCTATTATAAACAGACCAGCAATGAACATGATGAGCAAAGATCTCTGTAGAAAGATTGAGAGTAAGATTGGATAAATGCTCAAGAATGGTGTAGATGGGGATTGTTGTAGACTGATTTTCAGGTTGGCTGGCTTCTTTCTTTCTTTCTTTCTTTCTTTCTTTCTTTCTTTCTTTCTTTCTTTCTTTCTTTCTTTCTTTCTTTCTTCTCTCCTTCCTTCCTCTTCCCCTCTCCCTCCCTCCTCTCTCTCCCTCCCTCCCTCCTCCCTCTCTCTCCCTCCCTCCCTCCTCCCCCCCTGCCTCCCTCCCTCTCTTTCTTTCATTTTTGGATGAAGGTTGCCAGGCTTGCATTACAAGTGCCTAACCTGATTTACCATCACCTCCGCCCAGGTTATTTATTCTATTGTAACAGGGGTAGTATTTCTTTAGAAAAACCATTTGATTTCTTGAACACTCATAATAATAGCTCAGCTTTCACTCTGATTTTAGAAATCTAAGCTATCTTTTTTCGCCTTGTCTTACATCTGTCTTTGATCCTGCCCCTGTCTTTGATCAGACTAATTACAATTATTATTTCTGTTGATCTTTCAAAGAAAAACACCAGTTCTCGTTTTCTGAAGTGTTTTTCTATCCTCTATTTTATGTATTTGCGCTGTAATCTTATTTTTTCCAGTCCTTAGGTCTGGCTTAAGTTTTCTCTGCTTTTCCTACTTTAATAGAAGATAAATAGTTAGGATAATTATTTGAATCTCCCTTTTAAAATTTTTTGGTATATTGTGTTTTAGTTTTAATTCATCTCCAAGTATTTTCTAACCTCTTTCTCTAAAATCAGTTTTTGTAAGATGAATTATATTTAGGGATATGATTTAATTTCATGTGTATAAATAATTAAAATTCATTTTTATTTCTAATTTTATCCTGTTCTGTGATGAGATGATTTAAAATATTTTAACTACACTGAGATCTGCTTTTGAGCCATCATATAGTTAATCATAGTGAACAAGGCAGCTTCATTTGTGAAAGAAGTTTGCCAGGCAGTGGTGGCACACACCTTTAATCCCATCACTTGGGAGGCAGAAGCAGGTGGATTTCTGAGTTCGAGGCCAGCCTGGTCTACAGAGTGAGTTCCAGGACAGCCAGGGCTATATAGAGAAACCCTGTCTGGAAAAACTGAAGGGGGGGGAGGGAAGAAGTTTATTCAACTGTCAGTGGGATGTTTAAATTTCTATTTAGTTTGTAACATTGTTCAAGTCTTTGCTTCCTCCGTGTGTTTTAACTGTGTGTTTCACAGTTCTAGAAGGTGAACTGGTGGTGACTCTGCTCTGTTACCGCACTGTCTAATAGACCTCAGGGCCCTTACTTCCTACTTCATGTATTTTGAGGCTTTTATTAAGTCATTTACCCTAATAATTGTTGGATCTTCTTGATAGGCTGACCTTTTGTCATTATTAGAGCTCCTTTGTTCTATTACATTTTAGTCTTTAAGTCAATTTGTTTAATGTAAGCACTGACAGCCCCACTCCACCTTCAGCTCCATTTGCATTGTAGATCTCTTACATCTTTTAACTTCAGCCCATCCGTGTTCCTTACTGACATGGTACATGTGCGCTGTTTTAGTCCATCCTTCCGGTTTCTATGTCCTGCTGGGGCCTTCAGTGCCTTCACGTTTGATACAGTTACTGTTTACTTCCGTCAGGTGTTACTCAGCAGGCCACACAAGGCACATCTGGTTTGTTACTCTTTACCTCTTTTGTACAAGCTGGTTTTCTAATGACACATTCCAATTCAATATTATTTTGTTGTTTTCTAAAAAAGTTATTTCATTCATATTTCTCCTGCAATTTGGAATTAAGATAATTACTATTTAAACCTTTGTTCACACTGGTGTCAATCTAATTTCAACAACATGGAGCTCTTGTTCTTCTGGAACATTAGTCTTTCTAGCCACTTATTGATGCACAAATCAGTCTTTGTAGATCGTACCAGTAAGATAGGTTTGTAATTACTGCTTTCTGAAATAATTTTAGAGTACAGAAGACAAAAGACTTAAAACACAAGTAAAAATATATTCTTTTTTTGATTTTTTTTTGATATTTTTTGATTTTTTTTTTTTTTATTTTCCCCAATGTACTGTGTTTCTTGTATAGATTTGAGTTAATTCTGTGTGGTGTATATTTCCATCTGAAGGAATTTCTTTAACATCCCCTTTAGGGCAGTGGGCTCCAGGAAGATTCTTAGTATTGGAGAGAAAGTATTTTTCCCTTACGCAGAGTGTTTCTTGGATGCCTTGTGTGCCAGCCCTTTGTCCCGCCACCGCCTCCCCTTGTCCCTCTTTTAAATGGTAGTGCTGTAGGCTTGTCCCATTCGCTTTGACTTGTTTTAATTTACGGATTTAATTATAAAAGTCTTCTAACTGGGCTAATTCATTTGCTGCCTCCTGCTCTCTATCATCTGTGCTCATCATTAATTAAAC
The DNA here is from genome assembly GCA_028551405.1 of Uromys caudimaculatus. NCBI lineage: Eukaryota > Metazoa > Chordata > Mammalia > Rodentia > Muridae > Uromys > Uromys caudimaculatus. The sequence goes on along the minus strand of CM052709.1, from coordinate 91,788,887 downwards.
AACTATTTTAAATGTTTCAACAGATTTTCTTATGTGGCAGTGATCTCTGGCTTGCACGTGGCTATGAGTGCCTGTTCATCTTCTATAGGTGGGGCATATTCTCTTCCAGCGTTCTAGTCTGTCAGTTATAATTCCTGAGATGGCAAATTGTTGTGGGATAGGGGTTTTTACTTAAATAGTTAATGGTTCTTGGTTTGGAATGCTTGATTTTCCATTTAAAAGTTCCCTTTAACCTATCAGTAATAGCGGCGTGATGTAGCTACCTTGCTTTTTACTGAGTTTCTCTCTTACTGAGTTTCATTGCTATTGGAGCATAGGAGAGGATGTAAGGACGAAAAGAGGGAGTTTGTTCACTTTAAAGTGTATTACTATAAGTTAGTGGTCAATGTCTCCAATTCAAATGTAGCTCAAAACCAAGTTTTTTCATGTACACATTTCATGTCTTCATCAACAGTTCTGAGATGCATGGTTCCTGAGTTCTGTTGCTGTCTCCTGGTCACCCTTCTTTTTTGTAAAAGATTTGTTGATTTTATTTATTTTTTAGTTTTGTCTCCATATTTGTACTATCTGTGTACCTACTGTGGCCACAAGAGGGCGCCAGGTCCCCTTGACCTGGAATTACAAGAGGTCATGAGTCCTCAGGCAGATGCTGGGATTGGAACCCAGAGATCTCACAAGAGCAGCAGATAGTCTTACCCACTGAACCATCCCTCCAGCCTTACACTCAACGTTTTAAATGAAGTTAAACCCTCAGAAGTCATTTCATCACCAATGCATTGAAATATTATAAATAAAATGTCTAGGAACAAATAATAGCATAATAGAAAAAGCAGTGCGTGAAATGACACAATGAAGGATGTAATATTATGGGATGGAAGAATGATTGATGATTCAGTTATCCTGTGCATGTAAAAGATGTCTTCAGCCAACAATATTGATTATTGATGATTAATAAATAAATGCTGAGTATATATTTGACCAGGTAGATATGATTAAATTAAGAATAACAATCTCAAAATTTAATGTATAAAGCAACTATAAAGTGCTGAAGTGATCATTTTGCTCTAAAATGATCTTTTCATTCACATGAGAAATAGTGCCTAGTCTTCAGTTTGGTGGAAAATACTTCTCAGAGTATATATTCTTGTAAAATTGTTAACTATTTTAAATTTTAGTAGGCCAATATTTTTAATAGATTTTATTTTAATAGATAACTAGTTTTAATCACAGAAAATAATTACTAAATATTTATTTTGATGTTTCCTTACTGGATGATGAACTGAACTTCTGACTTTTTTCTATCATTTTTCACATCTATTCTTACGGCGTGGAATGGAAGCTCCTTGGTTGCTGCAAATAGTGCCATAGTGTATGTATGCACAGGTATGCAAATAGAGCCATAGTATAAGCATGGGTATGCAGATAGAGCCATAGTGTAAGCACGGGTATGCAGATAGAGCCATAGTGTAAGCACTGGTATGCAGATAGCACCATAGTGTAAGCACGGGTATGCAGATGGAGCCATAGTGTAAGCACAGGTATGCAGATAGTGCCATAGTGTAAGCATGGGTATGCAGATGGAGCCACAGTGTAAGCACAGGTATGCAGATGGAGCCACAGTGTAAGCACGGGTATGCAGATGGAGCCATAGTGTAAGCACGGGTATGCAGGCGTTTCTCTGTATGCTGAGTGGCCCTGTTCCCAACAGCCAGTTACAGAGTCAGCATCACTTAGGTGTCTATCGACAGATAAATAGATAAAGAGAACTTCACACACACACACACACACACACACACACACACACACGCACAAAGACACACATAGACACACAGAAACACACACATACACACAGAGACATACACATACACAAGAGCACACAGAGAAACACACATACACAAAAGCACATACCCAGCCACACATACACAGAAGCACACGCACACACACATGCACATAGCTTGCATGAAATGGAAAGAAAGTCATTGTGTTCAGCCAAATTAGACTCAAAGGAAAATACAACATTCCCCCTCAAAAGTGTAACCTACAGTTTTTGTTAAAAAAAAAAAAAAAAAAGTAACACCAACCAATCAAAGCAGAAAACATATAATGGGAATATTTGGGAAGAGACCCAAGGGAACAGGAGGAGAGCAATAGAAGACACTGAGCGTAAATGGAATCAAGACGCATGAGAGGCACATACTGTGGTGATAGAACTAAGCCCAGTATTTTGTATAGTATGTATGTCTTTGCCATGTTTCTATTTCATACTCAGTTTAGTCACAGTGCCCCGCCCATACTGAAGAAGTTAGTAAGAAAATTTGGTCACAGGAAAGTTGTGATAGGCCGAGTGGGGCAGGGGAACAAATCTGGCAGCAATCTTTCCACGTTATCTTAAAAACAACCAAATGAAAAAATATCAAGTCTTAGATATGGCTAATAATTTAACTCAGGAGTTGTCATCATCTTTACATTTTCTCTAGCTTCTCTGGAAGACAATTTAAATTCTGTACCTGCGTTTAGTGGCTTCTTAAAGACTTGTATTTGCACAAGCAAATGATAACCACAGAGACAGCACACCCACAGACTAGTCCATCAGGAAATGAAATAAAGCCCTCAGCGGCAATTCTTGACTATTGCAAACCATTCGTTTTGTAGAGAAATGCTAAGCCATTTCTAAGGGGCACTAGGGCCACTCTTAACACCAACTTTTGATTTTTTTCCCTGTATGATATGCAATAAGGTTCAAATATTATTAGCTTCTGAGGAAATTAAAACAGAAATGAAGAGCCAAAGACGTTACACATGAAAGGCAATTAATGCAAATATTATTAAATTAGCCGATTGATGGGAATAACTTCATTTTACATATTTTCCTCTCGGCACAAAAAAGCTTATATTGGATTTTGATAGCTATAAATATACGCCTTGTACACGTGAAAGTGGACCTAAGCGACTTCTGTGGGAAAGACTACCATGGACCTCCTGGACTTGGAAACAGAGCTTTCGATTGCAGGACATCATCTGCATCACGAGTGCCTTATCAAACACAAGCAGCACAGCGCTCCTTGGAAAATGGGACATTTAGTTAATAATTGCCACAGAATGCCGAAAACAAGATCCCCAAGTAGATTAACTCCAAGAATTCAAAATGTGCATTGACAGCGGGATAAATGGGTTACGCTAAGCCAGTGAACTATTCTGAATGAAGAACTGACTGGCTGGTTTTCCATGAAATTAGTAATGACCTCGAGCATGACCTCAAGAACCAACATATGAAATGTGTGCTTTATGGCGCCGCTCATATCAAGTTTAAAAATCACAGCTTTGAGGCTGAAGAGAGGCAGTACTCGGAGCATGGTTGATGACCGGAAACGGAGCGTGAAGGGCATTAGGTTATTTGGGTAATTTATTTTTATTTCTTGACCTGGGCTTTATTTAATAAAATCCATTGACTTGGTGATAACTCAAACTGTACACTTGTGCACTAAAATCTAAATATTCATGCTATATTTCAACCGTGTCCATAAACAGAAAGCTAAGGTTAAACTAGTTTAAAAATCATTTCCTTACCAGTGTACAAATTACATCTAAATATCTTTTAACAGGAACCAGGAAAAAGCCAGCCAATTAATGTCTGAGGTCTGAAAGACACTGGTCATGAGATCTCTTTGGATATTTCAGAAGAAATGATTGTCATATAACCACGTAGACTTGCTGTGATATGTCGGAATCAATTATCTACTGTCTCTGGAATTTCTAAGACACCAGAGACATGTTGACCCAATGACAGTTTAACCATTGTATGCCCCAACCAAGGGCCAATCCATGAAGTTTATGCTACCTTATTCATCTTTTTCAAACAGCGGAATAGTTTAATGAGATGCTTCTCCTGTATGAACACTTTATTTGCACGACCCCCGCCCCACTCCTTTCCTATGTGCTCCTCCATCTACCCCTCAAGTGCATTGCCCCTCTTTCTTGAGTTAGTACCGTTACATGCGTGTGTATAAATACGTAAATCCAACACACCGACGCTGCTTAGTGTCCCTTACATGCGTATGCTTTCAGGGCTGCCTCACTCTTAATCCACCGAGACAGAGGCCCTTCCCAAACTCCACCATCTCCATCTGCTCCTGTCCAGCACACTTCCTTTGTAACCCTGGGCAGACCAAATGGTGCCCACATCCCATTAGACAGCTGAAAGGCAATTGCCCCAGCGGGCTAGCACAGACAAAGAAACTTTAGTACACTGGAAACTCAGAACACTGCTTTGGGATGGAAACACATTGAAAATGGTTCCTATCCCTTTGCCTCATGTACAGACCCTCAAAACCTATGCTTACAGAAGAATTTCATGGTTTCCCTGTTCTACCTTTCATTTCAAATTTAGCACTCTGAACATTATATTGCATAGCTGACAGTGTCTGTTTCTGTATATACACAGGAAGAATGTGGCAGAGCACTAAAACTCTATCTGTATAACCCAAACCCTCCCTCCCCAAATTGCCTGAATAGCCATGGCATTTCCTACGATGTTGTCTTTCTTTCCCTTGGAATTATAAAGACAATTATTGTGCTCTCCCACTTTACACACGGAGTGTGGAATCATGGTGAGCACAAAACGAAAGGAAAAATTATATTTTAAAGTAAAAAAAATCTAAATGATTATTATTTTGGCTTAAAGTTAGAAAACTTTAAAAAATATAACTTACTAATATTTTAGCGAGCAGATTGCTTTTCACAGTTTATAAAGGAAAAGGCAGATGGAAGTGAAACTGGATCAATGTGGGTGATTTACACGGCGAAAAATTCACAGATGAGACAACTTCGCTGTGACTACATACAAGTAAAAGACTCAGTGCGAACCAAGAGACTCTTATGGCTGAGCCAAGTCGCATGCTAATGCTATCCCGAATGGGATAATGACTGCCTTTCTACTTTAATAACACCTATTCTAACCTTCTCCTTCTAAGCTGAACATAAATATAAAGGATATTAAGAATATATTCGACAAGTCAATGAAATAAAATGTCACAGGAAAATGCTCTCCTGCTGCTTCAGAAAATGGCAGCCAAAGGCAAGGCGTAGGGTTTCCAGAGTAGAGAATGCTGCTCCCACGGCACTGCCGTATTACACGGACTGTATTTTCATTACACAAAATGAGCATGTAGATTTAATCAGTTCATGTGATGGGTGCTGATATATCGAACTGACATCAGTTCATCATCATTGCAAACTGTTGTATTTTCATAGGCACATATCAAAGAAAATACAGATATTTCAGGAAATTATTTGGTGGTCCGGGGAAGGGTGTTTTCTGAACAGTTGTAGGTTGGTTTTGCTCCAGAGAGCAATCGTTAATATAACAATCAAGGACCAGTGTGATTGACACGCACAGAGTGCCTCAGACGATGTTCTTAATGTTATAGTTCTGCATCTCAACTTTCTGACAGGCAAAGCATAATAATTAAATATAATTACTTGAGCAAAATGCACAGTGACACAAAGTTGGATTTCTCCTCGGAATGATTTACTAAGACGTTTAACAAAACCATCTTTGTTCTTCCGAATAACAACCGCTAAATAATGGCTGGTCTTATCAGCCAAGATCATAATTTCCCACTTCTAGTACTGGTATAATACAGCAAGGGTCCATTGTCAAAGACATCTTAGGGACTCTTATGGTAGCTCAGCTGTCTGATCTAAAGCAAGCTTTGCTGCCGTGCAACGGGTTCCGCTGCTCCCTTCCTGCCATGGAAATGACATTGATGCCAAAAACAGCTGGGCTTTAAGTCACTGCGTTAGAAAAATTGCCCGTTCAGAAGCACTTGTGAATGCTCCAGTAGGTGTTTGTTTTGTCTTAAGAAACCTCTAATATTTCGAATGAACTGCCAGAAAAGTTAGTTTATTACTCCCCAAGGAAGATTTGACTTCACACACTGGTGGTTTAAGTGAGAATCAGTCTCAGGCTCAGATGTCTGCATACTTGGCCCTCCCTCCCAAAGCCTTTTGGGTTGGAACTAGGAGGTGTGGCCTTTCTGGAGGAGGTGAGACACTGGGGGTAGGCTTTGAGGTTCAAAGCCTAATGCCATTCCCACTTGGTTTCCTGCTTGTGGTTCAAGATTTGAGCACCCTGCCCCCAGCCTCTCCCCCACCATCAGCACTCCTAGCCTTCTGGAACCATAAACCCAAATATACCTCTCCTTGCATAATTTGCCTTGGTCACAGTATTCTATCACAGTACTAGAAAAGTAACTAATCCATATTCCTTTGTAATGTTTGCTGGGTACCTTTAATAAGTGATTTTCATACTCCCAAAGCCCATCTTTGTTTTTTTTTTTTTTTTAAATAACAATTGCGTTACCCTCTGGGCATTGGTATTATCCAGCCAACAAACCTGAAAGTTAAAGTCTTTCTTTCTTAAAATCCTAGAGAGCTAGTCAGCTGAAAAGACTTTTATTCCCTTAAAAACTCAGGTCATCAAGCATGTTTTGCATGCAGGAAAGTGAGCAGCATCAGAAGTGCAGCAAGAACACCATGTTTACAGGTTTAAGCTGCTGCTGGCCACCAGCCTGGTCATCTGCGATCTAGTTTGAGATCTAGAACCTTCACAATGCCTCATGATATTAATGAAAAATCTATTCCATAGACATTTTATTGTATGTTCTCACTTTCCATGAGCATGCATCTTACAGGTTTTCTAGGAATGACATGAAAATACTGCACACCTTGAGTTGGCAACAGCAGAAACTCATTTTCTCCTGGTTCTAGATACACAAGGTCCAAGATCAAGCTATCCGGCGGAGGGAGGTTTGGCTTCTCTCAAAGTCTTTGTGTTTGACATGCATGGTGTCTGTCTTCACGTTTTATCTCACAGCAGACTTCCTGTTTCTCTGGCTTTTATACTCTTTCTTCCACATCTTTGTTAGTACCCCTGTGCCTCAGGTGCAGGGACCGTATTGTAGATGTATTAGTTGGGACTGGGCCCCTATGATCTCTTGTTTCCTGCATTTTGATTGGGTGTGGTTTTCTGCAGATAGATCTCTTCATCCGAGGCACATACTTATGTGTAACATTACAGAGATTGAGCAAGTTGTGTTTATGTATTTAGAAATGTGTGAATGTATGTGTACACACATATAACCACAATTGAAGAAAAAGGAAGCATTTGAGAGAGCACGTGTGTGTGTGTGTGTGTGTGTGTGTGTGTGTGTGTGTGTGTGTGTATGCAGGGAGTTGGAAGGAGGAAGGAAAAGAGGGAGTTGAAGTAATTATATTATAATTAAAAACATTATAAAACATGTCTCATCTGGATTTCATAGGCAAAAGAGATGCCACTGAACAGTTGACACACACACAAGAGCTTTTACTAGACTGTGAGTTCTTGGTAGCTTGAGCTGATAGGCTGGGATTTGTAGTTGTGTTAGAAACTTTGTATTCCGTTGTTCTTTGAGACTCTATTGTTTTTCAAGCCAAAGAACAATGGGGTACAAAGTTTCTAATATAACTGCCTGCAAATGTGTGCCTCAGGCTTCTCAAAGGTTTCTCCGCCTCTGCACTTCAACAAGAAAAAATTAAAATGCATGAGCAAAGCAGGCATCTTGTGAGGGAAAATAGAAACTGTAGATATTGAAAAGAAAAGAGAGGCTCTGTCACGATTTACTTCTCATGGATAATACTGCTAACACCTGTTAGACCAATACCCCAAAGATATGTGCCCTTAAGTATGTGTTTGCTGAATCCACGAGAATGTGACAGTCAGGCTGTTTCCCCCTCAGATTTAGCCAAGGCTCCAAAGAACATGCAACATTACCTTGTAGTGTACAAGGGTTCCCACATGCTAACACATGCTATTAGCTTCTCCATTCAAGACATCTTACAGCCCAACTGAAGAAGAGGTTCAGTTATCAGGAACCACCAGGAATGCACAAAGAGGCATTGTACATAAAAGTTCTTTTAATGTTTTTGAGAGCCCGAGGGAGAGGCTTCCTTGGGGGTGAGTGTTGAAGTGTGGTGTGCCTGCCCTCTCAGAGCACTGCCCACCTCATATCTAGCCAAAGAGGAGGGGGATCTGTGAAACCTTTCTGGGCTTTGATGTCAGAATGAGCAGTGTGTCATCTGAAACTGCACTTAAATGGAAAGTGTCATGCTGAAAGAATGCACAGATGCTTCTTGTGGGAAAGGTAGGGGCTCAAGGGGTGAGGGACAGTCACACGCGATTCAAGGGATGAGGGACATTCACACGCATACACTCCAAATAATGTGTAAGCTTATTTTGAATTTCAGCTGCTCAGATTCACTACTCTCATATTATTTGAACACATACACAGACTCACACATGTACACACACACACACACACACACACACACACACACACACACACTCATACATTTTTTTTCTCGAATTGCTATCTTTTGCTCTTCTGTCTTGGGAAGTAAACACAACTCTGACATCTGAGGCTATCACTTAATCCATATCCAGTGATCCTTATTTTAGATAACAACATATCAATAAGCCACCTATCTTATATTTTAACATGAATGCCTTAACAAGGAGGATGCCGGGAGACCTGCCAATGTGGACTCAAGAAAGCCCACGAGGCCTCAATCCTACAAACAACTGTAGGTAGCTAAGGAATGCTGAGAATGGGAGAAATAGCCTTCTCCAGGGAAGAGCGCACCGATTGGTTGTCCAAGACCAAGAGGTCATCCCTGAGAACATGCACCCAAGCAACATTATACAGACTGAGCAGGTTATAGTTAGAAATTATACATACAAATATACATGCACACATGTAACAACCATTAATGATTAAAGAGCCCATGAGTTTGCAAGAGAAATGAAGGGGGTGTGGGAGGGGGAAGAAAGGAACAGGAAAGTGATGTAATCTCAAAACCCCACCCAATGTCATGTGTGTATATTAGCTCATGTGTCCTCGGGAACATACCTGACACATTCATGGGTCTGGGAGAAGAACGGAGTCCGGGAAGCAGAAGCGCGCACGCGCGGCTGGCTAGCTGTGGCAAGATCGCTCTGCCTACTGGTTGTGTAATCCGCGCAGTAACGTGGAAGGGGATTTCTTTTTCTCTGGATCTTTGCCCTAATTTATTTTAGAGCCTTAGATTTTTTTGCCAGTTGGTGACATATTTTGATTTGCATCCTACTGTTCCTCCCATGGCTGCGATATTTTGAGAGGCCGAATGCTTATTCCCCAGTGAATTTCTTATTCATATCTTGTGGTAATTTTTCTGTTTTTGTTTGTTTGTTTGTTTGTTTGTTTGACTCCTTTTATCATAAATTTAAGCTTTAAGTTAAAACTCTCACCCCAAATTTCTCCCAAAGTATATGTTTTCTGCTCATTTTCCTTACGATTTCTTTTCATGGTTTTGTTTTCGTATATTTAATTACCTGTTTCATTTAAGTGTTTTGAGTGCGTGTACCTTTTTAAAATTTTTCTTCTTATCTAAATATATTGAACCATAATTTTAACAGACAACTGCAGTTTTGATCTCAGTGATTTTAACTTTGGTGTGCAGTGGTTTGTAGAGATTTGATTGTTATTTTCCCATATCCAGTACAATATATTTCATATCTTATATATGTAATTTTTTTTCTGCAAAAGGTTTGTGCTGTTCTGCTTGTCGAACACCATGCACACCAAGTGTCTGCTGAGCCCCTGTTCTGTTTCTGTGTCAATTCTACAGTTTTGATGGTTATGGCTCTACCATGAATCTTTGTGTCAGAGCTAATCTTCTTCCTTTCTCATGAGTAACTTGATCTTATATTCATGATCTGCTACTTCTCTGTAGATTTAACGACCAGATTTATTAATTCTACAAGGATAGTCACTTGAATTTTAATTTGAATCACTGGGTAATAACAATTCTACTTCACTGAGATGTTTCATCTACAAATGAGATTACGTACATTTCTCCTTATAATTAAAAATTGTTAATGGGCAGCATGACTATTGACTTATGATCATTGTATCTAGTAAAACCTTTGGATGCTCTCATTTGTCTTGAAGTTTACATATTCAGCTGTCTATGTTGTACTTCCTCTCACCTATTATAACACGACTTTCATGTGCATATTTCTCTCCCTTTAATTTTTTCAGCCTAGAGCATCCATGTATTATTGTAAACATATGCTGGCTAATGGCTGTCTTTGAGTCACCCCATGGAACTGCAGAGATTTGTTGCAATAGAAGGCTTTCCTGGGCATGGCTGGTCAGGAGTGTAACATGGGCTTCTTGGGACTTCACCACTCTTACATACCAAGCGCAATTCATTTCTCTGACTAGTTACTGTGATACACCTGCTCATAATATTTCAACAACAATTAAACACAGTGTTTGGTCATGGTTTATTTTTCCTTAAATGACAGGAATATCCATTTGTGAGCTTCTGAAGTATAGCTAAAAGCAGCACTGGGGGCCTTTATGTCTTTTTATGGAATTTACATTTTATCAATGAAATTTCATCATTGTCATCAAAACATTTAATGTTTTGTTTAATAAGTGGCTTTTATATGAAATATGTTCTCATTTTCATCAGTCCTGACAGTGCAATCTTTTCTTTTAATGGATATTTTCTTTATTTACATTTCAAATGTTATCCCCTTTCCTGGTTCTCCCCCCTCCCGGAAACCCCTATCCCATCCCCCCTCCCCCTGCTTCTATTAGGCTGTTCCCCCACCCTCCCACCCACCCATTTCCACCTCCCCGCCCTAGATTCCCCTACACTGGGGCATCTATTGAGCCTTCATAGGACCAAGGACCTCTCCTCCCATTGATGCCTGACAAGGCCGTTGTCTGCTGTATATAGAGTTGAAGCTATGTTTACTCCTTGGTTGGTGGCGTAGTCCCTGGGAACTCTAGTGTGTGTGTGGGGGGGAGTCTGGTTGATTGATATTGTTTTTCTTCCTATGGGGTTACAAACCCCTTCAATTCCTTCAATCCTTTCTCTAACTCCTCCTTTGCTGACTCCGCGTTCAGATCACTGGTTGGCTGTGAGCATCTACCTCTGTATTTGTAGGGCTCTGCCAGGACCTCTCAGGAGACAGCTATAGCAGGCTCCTGTCAGCAAGCTCTTCTTGGCATTCACAATAGTGTCTGGGTTTGGTGTCTGTATATAGGCTGAATCCCCAGGTGGGACAGTCTCTGGATGTCTTGTCCTTCAGTCTTTACTCTATATTTTGTCTCCATATTTGCTCCCATGAGTATTTTATTCCATTTTCTAAGAAGGACTGAAACACCCACACTTTGGTCTTCTTGAGCTTCAATGTGGTCTGTGAATTTTATCTTGGGTATTTGGAGCTTTTGGGCTAATATTCTCTTATCAGTGAGTGCATATCATGTGGTTTTGTTTTTGTTTTTTCTTTTGCAATTGGCTTACCTCACTCAGGATGATATTTTCTAGTTCCATCCATTTGGCTAAGAATTTCATGAATTCATCACTTTTAATAGCTGAGTAGTACTCCATTGTGTAAATGTACCACACTTTCTGTATCCTTTCCACTGTTGAAGGACATCTGGGTTCTTTCCAACTTCTGACTATTATAAACATGGCTGCTATGAACATAGTGGAGCATGTGTCCTTGTTATATGTTAGGGACTCTTTTGGGTATATGCCCAGGAGTGGTATAGCTGGGTTCTCAGGTAATACTATGTCCAATTTTCTGAAGAACTGCCAGACTGATTTCTAGAGTGGTTGTACCAGCTTGCAATCCAACCAACAATGGAGGAGTGTTCCTCTTTCTCCACATCCTCGCCAGCATCTGCTGTCACCTGAGTTTTTGATCTCAGCCATTCGGACTGGTGTGAGGTGGAATCTCAAGGTTGTTTTGATTTGTATTTCCCTGATGACTAAGGATGTTGAGCATTTCTTTAGGTGCTTCTCGGCCATTCGATATTTCTCAGTTGAAAATTCTTTGTTTAGATCTGTTCCCCATTTTTTAATAGGGGTATTTGACTCTAAAGTCTAACTTCTTGTATTCTTTGTGTATATTGAATATTAGCCCTCTATCAGACGTAGAATTGGTTAAGATCTTTTCCCAATCTGTTGGTTGCCCTTTTGTCCTATTGACAGTGTCCTTTGCCTTACAGAAGCTTTGTAATTTCATGAGGTTCCATTTGTCGATTCTTGATCTTAGAGCATAAGCCATTGGTGTTCTGTTCAGGAACTTTTCCCCTGTGCCCATGTGTTTGAGGCTCTTACCCACTTTCTCTTCTATTAATTCCAGTGTATCTGGTTTTATGTGGAGGTCCTTGATCCACTTGGTCTTGAACTTTGTACAAGGAGATACTTCCAATGCAATCTTAAATGAGGTATTTTCATGTTCTTCTATACTTTATCATCTTCTCAATATTTTGAATATACTTCAAAGTAGCTTATTTGGGCATTTTATTTTATATTTCCACAATCTCATTGATATCCTTTTTAGAAAAATAAAAGATAAGCCCTTTCTCATGATTATCTTTAAAAACAATTATTATTTGTATTCCTTAATGAATTTAAGTTTTATTGTATGTGCATGTGGTTTTTGTGTGTGTACTGTGTATGGACATATATATATGTACATATGCATGTATTTACATATGCATACGTATGTATGTGCATGTGTATATGTATTGTGCATGTATGTATGTATGCTGGTGTGCTTGTCTGTGTGTGTGTGTGTGTGTGTGTGTGTGTGTGTGGAGACCAGAGGTCAACATTAAGCATCTTTCTCTGTTGTTCTCCAACTTAATTTCTGAGACAAGGTCTTGTGCTGAAGCCATAGCGTGCTGTTTTGGTTAGACTTTGGCCAGCAAGCATTGGGTCCTCCTCTTATCTCTGATCCCACCCCAGCCCCGGGGTTAAAGCCATGTGCTACCGTTCCTAGCTTCTTACACGGGTGCTGCATATCAGACCTCAGGTCCTCACTGCCCAGCAAATGTCTCACCCACGGAGTCATCTCCACACTACCAACATTATTATTTTCAACCACTCTTTAAGTCTGGGGAGAACATATTTCCACTCATAAGTTGTTATTATAAAGGTTAAAAGTTTAAATTAGCTTCTGCCAAGTAACGAATGCTCAGTCGGTGGTGAGTAATTCTCTTCCCCGTGCATACTCCCCCCTCCTTTCTTTCCTTCTTTTCCCACCTCTTGTCTTCTTGACAAGGTCTCACGTATTTCAGGCTGGCCTTTCCTTTGTCATCCTCCTGTCTCAGCTCTCAATTGTTGGGATTAGAAGTGGGTGGCACAGTGCTTATATTGGCTATTATTCATCCCATTAACCTTTTGTAAGACGTTTTAAATTAAATTGTTTTTATGTTTTCTGCTCTATTTTCACTATATCTTGCTAAGATAATCCAGTTATTCATATTCATATTCATATTCATAATCTTATTTTTAATACTCTTAATCTTCTTTATAAGTACTTTAGTTTCAGACTTTGTGAATTTTTGCTTTTTCCAGTATTAAATTTGTTACGGGGTATATCTTTTCTCTTTTTTGCTCCCCGTAATTTAAAAAGAAACATTATAATCCTGACTATTTACTCTGTAGCTTCTTTAGTCAGAAGAAATGTAAACGTTGCTGTATGGATTGTGAATGGTATTGGAGCCTCGTCTGGTCTTCTTCAGCTGTAAAGCAAGAAAAGACAAAGATGAGGAATACAGAAGGAAGTGAGGCCTTTGCTGTTCAGAGCTACGAAGCTTGTGTTTCTCAAATGAGATTTAAATACATCTTTTCCCTCCATTGCCCTGTAATACAGCCTTAGATTCAGTCATAACTGAATTCTCACCACGAAGCCCATTGGAACACCCTCTTTCCCCTATTGGAACGCCCCCTTTCCCCATTGGAACGCCCCCTTTCCCCATTGGACCGCCCTCTTTCCCCATTGGAACGCCCTCTTTCCCCTATTGGAACGCCCCCTTTCCCCATTGGAATGCCCCTTTACCCCATTTGAACGCCCCCTTTCCCCCATTGGATCGCCTTCTTACCCCAATGGAACGCCCCCTCGCCCATTGGAACACCCTTTCCTCTCTGCGCAGTGCTTCTCAAGCTGAATCTGCCTTCATCTTTCACTTGCCAGCTACACTAACTCAAAGTTCTGTCTCCCTTCTGTGGTTTTTTTTTTTTTTTTTTTTTTTTTTTTTTTTTTTTTTTTTTTTTTTTTTTTTTTTTTTTTTTTTTTTTTTTTTTTTTTTTTTTTTTTTTTTTTTTTTTGTCTCTTTTCAATCTGATGTTTTTTTTTAGCTGGGCCAATGTTTCCTCTTACTGTGCTCAGGGAGGTTTTAGTTGGGAGTGCAGCTTTTGTCCTTAGAGAAATATAGGAGCTTCTGACAAGACTTTTAGTTCACTAAAAAGATGCAAAGAATCATTCTATTACAGGGTGTGGGATCTTCACCACCTTGCCTCTCTAATGACCGCTAGAGCTAGAGTGGTTGTCTTTACTGTTCACGAAGACTTCCTGGGGATGCTAGCCTCCATGTTCTCTTACCTCAGAAACCATCAGTACTTGGACTGTAATAGGATAAAGCATTTGGGTTATTTCACCTTTGATTGGATATTAGAGCTTCTACATTCTATTTGATTAATAATAGGAAAGCATGGAATGAAATACTAAGCTAAATGGTCCTTTGAAGGTTAGAAATAATTATAATTTGAAGAAACTTGCGTTATTTTTCAGAGTAGGGAACCTATTACAATGAAACAAAATGTTTGAAATAGAAGTCATCGACTTGTTTTTACAAACTTGAAGAATGCTTACCCAGGGCTTTTGATTAAGTGTAATGGATGATACCAAAGCAACTCAATTAGCTTAATTCGTCAGGAAAATAAAATAGTCAATTTGATAGTTAAACATAGACCTCAGCTCTGACGTTAAAATCAATATTAAACAAAGCAGTATTTCTCTCATTTATTCTCCCCCAAACAAAGAAGATTATGCCTTTAAATATAATTTTCACCTGGGCCAATTGCTCAGGTTTAATTTGTTAGCCATGAATATCTGAAGGAACAGCGGTGCAGGCATCTTTGCTGCCTAAAGACTTCAGTTTTTTGCTTTAGTTCAGTTGTTCCTCAGAGATTATTTCTTATGTGAAATGAGAATAAGCGGTGTGCCTTGTGGGCTCTACCCAAGGATTAGAGGAAACAATGCCCACGTGACTGTTTATACCACGCGGCTATTTATCTTGCCCACGTGACTGTTTACACCACGCAGCTATTTATCTACTCAACAGCATTTCCAGAGGGCGAGAAATGATTTTGACAGCTGCATTTTAGTAATTGCAATATCTTGATTTATTATTATTATTATTATTATTATTATTATTATTATTTTACTACATAATAGAAGATTGGTTTTCTGAAACGTATTTTCTAAGTCTAAAACATTTTTCTTTGAGTTAAAAAAACCTGTTTTCTTGCATCCTTTGATCCGGTAACCAGGCCATTCTAGTAATTGATGATGTAAAAATAATTTACTTACAATAAAAGCTATGAAAATAGCATCTCTCTTTGGTCTAAGAAGTGCAATAGCTTCGGCAGACTGTCTGCACAGGTTGCTGTGGCCTAGATGCTATCATGTGAGGGCTTTGCAGAAACTGGAGTAGGTGTACCCAGACTAGATACGGCTGTGAAGACAAGGGCCCGTGTGCTTCTGTCTAGTTCCTTGTTTCATTGTCTCGTCTGTGGTGGGGGCCCCCGCATCAACAAGTCCCCGAACATCTGACAGGGCGGAAGACATGGAAACCCCCCAGTTCTCAGCCTCACCCTTGTTTTCTGGGGCAGTTCCAGCCACGAAGTAGGGTACTGCAGGAAGATGGCGAACGGCGGTATTAAATCTGTCCCTACCTTGCCTCACACAGGTCATTGCCTAGACTTTAGGGTCACTCATGAGCATCGCGATATAGCATAGGCAGCCTTTCTGTGGCTCCCCCCCACAAATGGGCAATTTTATTAGACACAAAACGGTTTTTGTTAGAAGTATTAACACATTTTCGTTGTAGAGATAAATGGATTTTGCTGACCTGTCCCTGTGCCTGTCACGCTTTGATCCCATTCCCGTGCTGTTTCCGTGTTCATCACGGCCATCCTCCTGCCTCTTTCTAGTTCCTAGTGCTCCTTCTTTAAGTTCATTTTAAAAGTTTATCACTTTGTTTCAATATATGAGAGAAAATACAATACCTCACTTTTTCTGTCTGAAAGTTTTTAGGCAAATACAATGCCATTCATTTTGATCCAAACGACAAGAGTTCATTCCTCTTTATGATTTAATAATATAGCACTGTGCATGTGTGAATATACAACACATATTTTCTTTTTCTTTCTTTTGTTTTTTTTTTTTTTTTTTTT
>CM052709.1:91744275-91772043 GCA_028551405.1 Uromys caudimaculatus | reverse complement strand
TTTAAGGGCTTCTAGTTGTTTATCTCTGTTCTCTTGTATTTCTTTAAGGGTGTTAATTTCTTTCTTAAAGTCTTCTATCATCGACATGAGAAATGATTTTAAATCTGAGTGTTGCTTTTCTGGTGTGTTGGGGTATCCAGGGCTTGCTGTGTTGGGACAGCTGAGTTCTGATGATGCCAAGTAGCCTTGGTTTCTGTTCCTTATGTTCTTATCCTTGCCTTTTGCTATCTTGTTGATTCTGATGTTAGCTGGTCTTACTCTGTCTGGCTGTGGCTTGCCCCTCCTGTAGGCCTCTGTGTCAATACTCCTTGAAGACCAGCTCTCTATGAGAGGTACTTGGGCCTGGAGAGCCGTGGCACAGGGTCAGCTCTGGGGTGCAGACAGAAACCAGAAGGATCCTGTCCCCAGCTGTCCCTTGGCTCCTATGTCCTGATGGCTCTGCAAGGGTCCCTCTTGATCCAGTGAACTTGAACAGAAGTGGTGTGTGCTCAAAGGTGTGTCAGCACTCCTGGGATACCACCTCTCCCCTGGAGCCCTGCAGTCCATGCTGAGGTCCCCAGGCACAGATAGAAACCGGAAAGTTCCTGTCCCTGACTTTACCTCAGTGCCTGTGACCCGAGGGTTTCAGGCTTGTCCTGGTGTGCAGTGGTGCTTGCCCTAACCCCACTCCCAGGTTTTCCATGCTCCTGGGAGGGTAACCTCTCCTGGCACTCCTTGGCTATGGACCCCTTGTGGCCCAGGCAGAGGTCTCCACCCACAGATGGAAACTGGAGGGTTCAGAGGTTTCCCGTCCCTGAGTTTTCCTCAGGCCCGTATCCTGTCAGTTCTGGGCGGGTCTTGGTGAGCGGTAGTGCTCGCCCTAGCCCTACTCACTGCCTTTCCACACTTCTGGGATGGTAGCTTTCTCCTGGCACTCCTTGGCTATGGACCCCTGGTAGCCCAGGCAGAGCTCTCCACCCACAGATGGAAACCGGAAGTTGTATATAACTTTCAATGTAAACTTTCATATGAAAGAAAGTTTGTTACAAGCAGCACACTATGTGATTCTATCATCAACCTCATATTTTTTTTTCCCATATCTGAGTTGAGACATTTTCTCTTGCACTTGATTTCATGTCATACTGTTTTCTTCATCATGGCCTCACAAACAATAGGATGTGTATATATATGTATATATATATATATATATATATATATATATATACACACACACACACACACACACACATATATACACACACACATATATAAAATTTGTAATATATATAATATATATGTTGTATATATGTTATATAAATTATATGTGTGTTAATGTATTACTTATGCTTTATATATTTGTCAAATATATAACAATTATACTAAATGTATGTTTTACTCTATATTATATATGTTATACCTATAACTACCAACATTTATGTTATATTGACTAGATGTGCCCCAAGTCGATTAAGTTGATGCTGGTATCCTCCATGATAGCTGCATGAAGTCATGGCACATTTCCCAGAATGCACCTCCGTCATTAAGGAACATGTCACTTCACAAGTCTACTACTGCTGACCCCCCAGATTACTGCCTACATGCATGATTTTTGAATTGTCAAGTTCTTAAAGCAAACCTTTAATGTTTTTATTTACACCTGAAAATGGGATGGGATGATCGTCTGAACAGATTATTAAAATCATCCTTAAATACATTGAACGTGAAAGAAAAAACTAAAGTGTCACTCTGAGTCTTGATCTGGGCAAAATGTTAACGTCCTTAACATAAGGTGAATTAAGTGACTTGTTGGCGGCGCAGCCATGGACCCTGCCTTGCCATAGGACACTAGCTACCAATCACAGTCGACAGTGATAGCTTCTGGAGTTGGATGTGACATTCGTGTCAGGCAAAGGTGCCAGTGACAAACGGAATGCTGGATGTGAATGCAGCTGTGAGGAAGTAAGCCTCACGGATAGTGTGTCACCATGACACTATCAAGAAGGCTGATCCTCTTGGCCTGATTTTCCCTGTATTCATTTATCAGCATATTCATTTGACAGCATTGCTAATGTGTAGCAACAAATGAAAACAGCTTCCTCCTCTCTCTACAGTGGAGAACTTTCAATGGTGCTTTCCCGGGTGGCTTCTTTCACTGTAGGGAGAGACTGCCGCTTCATAAGCATGTACTACCTCCAGAAAGACAGTCATAGGCTCTCGTGAGCTTCCCCGTGAACTTAGCAGTGGAGACATTGGTACGCTTCTCTTCCGAGTCCTGTATTCAAGTCCTTTGACATGCATGCAGTTTAGTGGCTAGAAGCATAGAATTTTACAGTAGGTTCATAGTGTTCTATAGTAAGTAAATATTTGGTATTCTGCTGTAAGCTTTTTTGGTGTGCCCCCCTTCAATGATGATAGATTTATAGATAGGTATATAGATAGATGATAGATATAGAGTGAATGCAGAGATTATTTATATATATATATATATATATAATGAATTGGTAGATATAGAGATTGGATGGATATATGATTGATAGATGATATATAAACAAAAGATTATATATACATATAGGTATGTATGTATATAATCTTTCCAAACACTATATTAATATTATCTGTTATCTTTTTATTCAAAATGGTCAGTTCTCCCTATATGTTTTAAAAATATGGAATGTTTTTCCTACTTTGTGTGTGTCACTTTTTTCTTACTACATAAAGATGATGCTTTTTATCTATGAGAGTTATCTGAATAAATTTGAACTTAAAGGTCACACCATATGCAGCCAGGCTGGGATCCCAGGTTTCCATCTACGTTTATGGCAGCCTTCCAGTTGCAAACACTTAGCAGACTGTCGGCACTCAGAGGTCTAGATTCACACTTAGTTCGTCCAGGCATGAAGAGACGTGGTGTTTTTGCTTCCTTTCCTAGCTTCTTCAGTTTTTACCCACAATCAACACAGTGAGCAACACAGCAGCAAAGCACCATGGGAGTCCGTCACTATGGAAATGTTACAAGGCTGGGCTCCTAATGCAGCACTCATTTCCCATTCATTCCATGAATAATTTGTTTGTTTTTCACTCACTGATAACCATGTATGGAGCATCTGAAGTTCTCAGCCAACAAGGGTTCGAAGGGAAGTTTCTTCTCTCTCTTGGTCCTTTGAGTGGAGAAGACAAACAGCTAGAATATCTGGATCAGCATGGGAAAACAGCCATAAACGTGTTCCAGCCGTGGCATGGGAAACCCGAGGGTGGCTCCTTTATAAAATGTGAATAGGAAAGGCCGCCCTGAGCCGGTGACAACTGAGCTGAGGCCTGTATGTTACAGATAAGACAGCCCTGGAAACTTGGAGTCTGGGTATTTCATAGAGCAATCAGAAAAGCCCCAAAGTGGAAATCACTCAGCTTAGCTTACAAAGGGACAGAAGGAAGGCTAGTGTGTCCAAACAATACATGAGACCAGGCGGGAGTGCTAGTGCAGTACTGACGAGATGTACTCGTGGACTTGGACCAAGGAGGGAGTGATGGAGTCAGAAGACAGTGGTTGGAAGTAGGATTAACAGCCCATCAGGATAATAATTTGAGCCAAGGAGAAGGTTGGCACAAGCATAGGAATAGCTCCTGTATGTTTGGACATATATGTTGCAGACAACAAGGAAAATATTATAAACATAAAGAAGAAAGGCTTACATAGACATGGGAAAGGCAGGCCGGAATGAATGAAATTAATAAATTGAATGTCTGGATCATATAAAGTTTTACATAGCTAGTAAAGATCCAAATGGTAGACATAACACTGCTCATATATGGTGGCTGTGTGTGTGTGTGTGTAAGTAGAAAAGTTTCCTTAAAGATAATTTTAAAATATGTCCCATCAAGCAATTAAGCAAACGTAACAAATGCCCCGCAGTGTTCTATAGTAAGTAAATATTTGGTATTCTGCTGTAAGCTTTTTTGGTGTGCCCCCTTCAATAGCTTCAAACACAGAAAAAGGAAGCCGTTCATATATGACTGCACAGCAGTTCTCAAAATCAAGAGATAGAAATTAATACAACGCTATCATGAAACTGGTCATGACCAGTTTCTACCATCGTATACTCCCGTAGGTGTTGCTTCTCCAGGTCCAGCCTCGGGTACAAGGCTGCATAGCCCACGTGCTCTGTTGCGGTTTCTCTGTTTTCTCTTTATTTGAACTGTCCCCCAACCTTTCTTTGTGCTTCTTGGTCTTGATCTTCCTAGGGAGCACAGGAGATTACTTTGTGGAATGAAGCTCACGTGGGTCCCTTCTTCATCCTGGTTAGCTTCAGGTTCTCCGTCTTCAACGTGAATATCAGAGAAGTAACATGTCATTGTTGGAACGCCATATCGGGCATCTATTAGCCACTTAGTTTTGTTATTGGTAACTTTTGCTTTTAACACTTGGGTCAGGGACGTCCAGTCTATTCTTGCTGGAAAACTACTTTCCGGTCCTTTTATAATTAACGAATTTTCAGGGAAACATTTTGTTATTATTAATCATCCTGTTTCCTATTAAGTGTTTATCTCCCCATTTTAATAGTTATGGTTTTGACTAACTTTTTTTTTTGCATTGCCATAAAGTTTAAAAATTTTTTACTCCCCAAATTTTAACTGTAGTTATGAGTTAGCATTTTCTTGAAATAGATTTTCAATTTTTCATTAATGATATATTGAAATAAACTATTTCTAGTTTTGAATTTCAATTAGTATAAAGGCTTTGGTAAAGTGTTAAATTCACTGGTGTAAAGTAAAATGGGAAGACTTACTCTTAAGGTTGAAAAGTCAACCTTTGATTTTTGTATTTTCAAGATCAGTCTTTGTACTCTGGCTTTGAAGCTTCGTGAGCCTTTTGACACTGAGCAACACCAACCTGCTGCTGCATCAAAGAATAAAATCTTCAGTAAAAAAAGGCGTTGGTCCGCACAGTCTAGAGATATTTCTGTCATGCCTACCTGTCATCAGGGGCCAGAGGCTGCTGTCAGTACATATAGAAATCACAGAAGCTGGTGTTTCTAATGCAGTGGCATAAAATGTAAACTTTGACGCCTATATTTGCTTCAGGAAATATGTTAATCAAATGAATGCAAACAAGGCTGTTAAATATGCTGGAAATACCCTGTCTTTCCAAAGACGCCCAAAGACTACTAAAAGTATTAGAGTATGCATTTTTACTTGATATTCCATAATAGATTGAAAGTAAGAACAAGAGAAAGGAATTGACTAGAATATAGGTATCTTTTATCTTAGATGTCTTATTAAACAAGTCGACTTAGCAAATATTTATTCGGAGCATTTTACACACCAGAGTCTCGCCGAGCAGCACAGCAGACTCATGTTTCAACTCTTCAAGCATCCCAATTGCCTCTGACCAGCTCCAAACACTTAGAGGGATATAGAAATCCTCTTTAAATACAAAACACCCACAGAATTAGAAGAAAATAAGTAAAAATAATCAGCAAATCCAGAAAAGAAATAGGCAGTAGGGAACGGAGATGAAGACGTGAACTGACAAGGATCCATGAATCACGTGCCAGGCCTGGACCTGTGAATGATGCTGCCCACAGAGTGGAGGGCGGAAGTCATGCTCACTGGACTTCAGTTGGCGCCATCTCTCCTGCAAAGGGTGTGGAAGATACTCCTTGCTGTTACTGCCTAGGCTTGGGCCTTATGCCAGCCTATGTTCCTGGGAAATTAAGAGATAAAACTCAGGAGGAAGGGATTGATCTTAGACCCCAGTCAACCCAACAACCTGCATTCTCCTTCTTCCGCTCCAGTTCAGAAGATCCACCAAGCTCATGTATCATCTTTGTTTCGTTCCTAAAACATTGTATCAACCCGGAAGACAACGATTTAAATTCTAAAACTAAGACACGGGGAAAGAGAGGAAAAGGAGAATAGCTCATGAAAGGTGGGGGAAAATGAATGAGAAGATAAAATGTCAGCTTCAAAGAGACGGATAGCATTGCAGAAGGGGAGAGAGAATAGAAGAGGTACAGGATCAGGAGGTGCGTTGAACAAAGTCTTCCAGACATGACTGGGCATTGTATGCTCCTAAACTACTTGCAGCGGGGTCAGCAGTACAAACCAACCCTACATTAGGCCTGTCAGCAACTTATCAGGGAAGGGGGGAGAGGGTTATTTTAGGCCTCGTCTTTGTTGGAGGGACTATTGACAGTTAACCATAACTGAGGGAAAGGTATCACTTTCTTTGCTGGGTTATCCACTGATAAGTTGTCCATGCGCCAGTAAGTAACTCTCCCCACACCTATGCTGATGAAAGTAACCCTAACAACACTCAGTCACAAACACACAAGACACTTGTGTAAGAGAGAGATTTCTCAGGAATAGGATGAGATTTAGCGTGAGGAGTAAGGATGAGAGAGGGTGATAGTGATGAAAATGACTAAAATTCCATCTGTGTGTGTGTGTGTGTGTGTGTGTGCATGAAACTGTCAAAGAATAAGAAAATAGTTATTAAAAAGATGCAGAAGATGGACTTCATAAAAACGGATTTTGAAACAGCGGTAAGCATTTCGAATCTCTCACATGATCATCAGCCTGCAGTGTAGGTGTTATCAATATCTAATACAAGAAACCACAGTTAGTCCAGAACATGAGCCTAGGAAGTTCAGGTCATAGAAGTCTCCCAAGGCCACACCCCCAACTCCTAACACGTTCATCTCCATTAATAAGTGATGCTAGAACTGAAGACCAAACCAAACCCAAACCCTGTAGCCCAAACCCTCACCACTGCAGAACAAAAGAGAAGCAAACAAATCCAGATTTGAAATGTGGTTTCATTCAAGATGAACTAACAGAGAATCAATTTTAAATGCTTTTTAATAAACACGTAGGGGGCATTGAAGATGCAGATTTATGGGAAATGCCTGATATATAAGTTTAAACATTGAAAGAAGAGATATATAAGTACCTATGAGTATTTTGCTACCTTATAAGGCATATCTTTTATAATTATCTAGCATACAGTTACTTTTTATTTGAGTCGTTTTTGTAATAAAAATAGTTTGAGCAGGTTTTCTAGGATGTACGGTTCTTTCTGTGAGATTTTCTACCACTTTGATGCAGATTGAGTCCAATCTTTCCCAAAGGCCTTCCCCTCCCCCTCCTCCTCCCTCCTCCTCGTTCTACTCCTCCTCCTCCTCCTCCTCCTCTTCCTGCTCCTCCTCCTGTCTTTATTTTTTTTATTGGATTTTTTAAATTTACATTTAAAATGTTTTCCCCTTTCCAGGTCTCCCCTTCGGAAACCCCCTCTTCCATCCCCCTCCCCTGCCTCTATGAGGGTGCTCCCCCCCATCTACCCACCCACTCCTGTCTTCCCACCCCAGCATTCCCCTATACTGGGGCATTGAACTACCTCAGGCCCAAGGGCCACTCCTCCCACTGATGTCCAACAAGGCCATCCTCTGCCATCCATGCAGCCAGAGCCATGGGTCCCTCTATGTGTATTCTTTGGTTGGTGGTCCAGTCCCCGGGAGTTCCAGGGGTCTGGCTGGTTGACACTGTTGCTCCCTCCATGGGGCTGCAAACCCCCTCAGCTCCTTCAGTCCTTTCTCCCAACTCCTCTATCAGGGACCCCGCTCTCAGTCCCATGGTTGGCTGCGAGCATCCACGTCTGTATTGGTCAGGCTCTCGCAGAGCCTCTCAGGAGACAGTCATATCAGGTTCTCATCAGCAAGCACTTCTTGGCATCTGCAATAGCGTCAGGTTTGGCAATTGTACATGGGGTGGATCCCCAGGTGGGCCAGTCTCTGGATAGGCCTTCCTTCTTTTGTTACAAGGCCTTTGAGATCTTCCCGTCATTGCGCTGTGCTCATCAGTAACTATTCTATGATGCTGCCGAACATTTCCTTGTCTTTGTGCGCTGAGTGTTTATTCCTATACCATTCAAGGAATTGGATTCCCAGAGTTTTTTGGTGACCATAAATACCCCACCATTTAAATCAACATATTTGTTATTTTTCCTTTACCCTGTTAAATCCCTACAGGTGGAGTTCTAGGCTGGGTGGTAAATGCTTGCCTAGCACCTTAATAAAATAGGCAGGATGGTGTCTAAAGATGGCTTCCCCACCTGTCTTCCCATCCGGGATTTCTGTGAATTCCCATCGGCAGCATTTGTCTTCAGTGGTTTGGTTTTCTGTTTATGGTTTATTGGTGTTCTCATGGGTGTGCTGGGGCCTCAAGCTGCCTTTGGTGAGTGATTCATTGTGTACAGAGAATTTTGCTTCCTAGTTTGGCATTTACTTCACTAACCTTTTTCCTGTATTATCTTCTGTAAAATTATCTGCACACCTTCACTGCCATTAATTAATGACGTTTAAGAATATTTTTTACATAGTGTAAATATTTTGGCACATAGTTATCTAGCAAATGTTTTGTCCTTGTCTATTGCTTATTTAAAATTTTTGACATTCTATATAACAGGGAAATATTTTTAAATTTGGATGAAGTCCAGGCCTTAAATTTTATTTAAATAAAACTGGTCAAGTTTTTGGAACAGAAACTAAGAATCTTCATTTGAATTAGGAAGGCTTTCTCCTTTCTCATTTTTTATTGTAAAATTTTCTAATTTTATTTATATCTTATTAAGTTTGCTGTTTAGTTTGATTTACTGTTTATATCATGGAAGGCATATGTAAATGTTAATTTTATCAAGTGTGGAAATTCAGCTTTCTCAGAACCCTTTGTTTAACAGACTAGTATTTATCTATTGCAACTGAAGTTTGCTTTCATTAAAATCATAATTGACTGTGTATATAGGAGCATGTTTCTTAAATATTTTATTATAAAATGTACTTGTGAATTTTAATATCAAAACCATTCTTTCTCATTTATTGTAGCTCTCTAGGTCTTAAAACCAAGTGTAGTATTCTTATTTAACAGGTTTCTTTTTTAAAAAAAAATTTATTATTTCAGGGTTTTAAAACTTGCCATTCTATATAAATTCTAAAGTTTGTCTGTGGCTACTTAAAATTTTTCAAGAATTTCCAGTGAGGTTACATTCCACTGCTAGGTTCCTGGAAATGGAATCTGTTCAGTGTTTACTATTCAAGCTCACAAACATTATGTACCTCTCCTCCCTCCCTCCCTCCCTTCCTGCCTCCCTCCCTTTGTTTTTCTCTGTTTTTGCAATCTAATGGGAAACGTTTTATTTTACTGTTTTTATTGGGAATAGATTCTTTAATACACTATTCTCTGATTATGGTCCCCTCCCCCAACTCCTCCCAGATCCTCACCACATCACTAACCCAAAGCTACTTCCTTTCTTGTCCTCTCTAACTAGGATACAAAGACGCATCTAAAAATAGTAAAACGAAACAAACAAATCAGAGTAGAGCCAAGTGAAGGGATGAATAAATAGAAGAGCCAAAGAAGAAGCTCAAGGAACTTTCTATAAACACAGAGATACACATGTTCTCATGCACCAGAAATTCCATAAAAACACAAAAATTATATATATATAATATGAAAATATATACATGTAAGGGAAAAATAGTCTTGACAAAGCATCACGTGTCAAAGAACCTCCCAAAATGTGACTGACTTTGTTTTATGTATTGTTTGATTTCTTGCTCAATTCTATTTGATTGCTTAAAGGTTTACACCTGTGTTCATCAGAAATGTTATCATTTGCTGGCAACATCTTTTATGGTTTCAGGGTCAGGACAGCCCTGGCCTCTAAACACATAGTGGGGATTGAGGCTTTAATGAAGAGTGTTCTCTGAGTTGACATCATTTCTTCTTAAAAGCTTTCCAGCACGCAATGGACACAGCAGAGCATCCTTCTGCAGGGAAGCCCAACTGCTACAATGTATTTCACAGTCAGGTTATCTCCATTTCTTTTTGAAAGAGTGTCTACTCTATTTCACGCCTTTCAGGACATTTACCCAGGGTATCCCTATTGTTGAAATGATGAGAATTAATTCGATTGTAGTATTACACTTTTTAAGTGTCAGAGCTTCTGAAACAAGATTTCTTTTTATATTCTAATTTTGACCCATTTGTGGTCTTCTTTCATAAAATTCCTGTTTAAAAAGCCCAGAGATTTGGCTTCTGTTTGCTTGCTTGCTCATCCTCTACTTTCTTTTGCTAATCTATGTATTTGTCAGGCTTCCCTTTACTTCTAAGACTACCATTTGTTTGTCTTTATTAGTGTCTTAAAGTAAAAGATTATGACTTGAAGAGTTTATAAAATTTCCTAACATAATGAACATTCTAGGTGTCCCTATATGCATTTCTTTCTAACTGCTATCTTAACTACACTGGGCATTTCCTATTTCTTCATTTTTGAACCATAGGGCATCTAGAAATATATAGTATAATTCTGAATACCTGCAGATTTACTAGATTTCCTTCTGTTTGTTACTTTTTTCCCAGCTTAAGCTGTTTATGGTCTCATGGTTCATATGATTTTTCTTCTCTTACATTTGTTGTGATTTGATTTATGATCCTGAATATTATCTAATTTAGTGATCATTTCTTGTGTACTTAAAGATCCTTATATTCTGTTGTGATGGTTCTGTTCTATTGTTAATTACATGAAGTCATTTGTCAGCGTTTTTCAGTCTCCTATGTCCTTATTAGTGTTCTTTCTACATTCTATATTATCGAGAGAAAACTGCCAAAGTTCTCAAGTATAATTATTAAATTTTCTGTTTTTAACTCCATTATTCTTACTTTATATATTCAGACATAGATTTTGGACTCATAGACATTTAGGATTTTTATTTATTTATGTAGTTGATCTTTTTCATTCTTTTTCAATATTCTTGCAGCCTGGAAACATTCCCTATCCAGGTCACACTGCCCAATAGTGAATGGTGACCACCAGACGTCAATTCTTGCATATGAAACAGCCTTTGTTGATTAAGGAGTAAATAGTAGATGAATCAAGCAGACAGCCGAGATGGAAAACTCAAGACTCTGAGAGTGCAGACAGGAAGATGATGACTTGGAAGGGAGGCTCCAACGATGAGGCTAAGCTCTGCGGGCTGGTGTGGTATACAGCTAGCCAGTAACAGAAGCAGAGCTGAAGTCCTTGCGCTATGTAGTCTGGAAGCCTGCCCAAACTGAAATATGTCTGTAGCTCGGTTGTTCTGCATACTTGTATAGTAGAGATTGAAAGTCAGTGGCTTTCACCTGAGGTACTCAACACAAGGAGTCTGTACAGATCCTCGGAAGGCCTCCTGTGGTGTGGAAACGTGGAACAAAAGGAGCTATGAGGTCATTTACTGTAAAGTAATACATGATTTACTGAGCAGACATAGACGCGATCTTCGTATCACGAAACATTTACTATTCATGGGATTCCACGTTTCCTTTCAGGCGCAATCACTTCAACAATTAGTTACTGCTTTCTAGTTTTCATGCTGCTTCACCCAAAAGCTGCCTGTTAAGTGCCTCACATGCATGCTCGGGCAGGGCCGCATGCTGCGCTGGGACTAGAAGACAGCCTGCTGCCATCTATTCAAGAGAACAGGCCAGTGGCACACACATCTGGTGTGAAGTCTTTAGTAGTCTTTCTTTCATTTGCTCCTCCTATGGACTCCTAAACTGGCAATGGCATAGGATGAAAACTGAGAAGACGCTCCAGCAAGTTTATCTGTTTGGGAATCTCTCATCTGTTTGTCTCTTTCGTTTTGTACTTCTGTGGTATAGCTTCAGGTTTTCACGGCAGTTCTTCTTAATATGATTTACAGAGTCTGCACAGAGAGCATTTGACAAAATCTATTTTTGGTTTTACTTGCAGAATCCTAATTTGCATCTCCTCGTGGGTCACCATGGCCTAAATTGATCTGCACTGACCTGGCTCATTTTTAAATCACACAGGGTTTGTCCTTATGCACACAGAACAAAACACTTCCTGTACCTCAGAGGCTGCAAAATCAATCCCAAGGAAATTAAAGCGATCTGGATGAGTTCTTCAAATACAAGTGTGCTCTGTTGTTTTGTTCAAAATTGAGAAGAGTCTGAAAATAAACTAAACTGCTGTAAGCTACTAACCAACCATCTAGGCAATATTTGCACCACTTACATGTGATACAAAACACGTTTCCATGCTTAACATGTGATTAATATTCTATTTAGCAACAGAATGAATCCCCTTAATCAATTCATATTGTCTTTTGTAGCATATTTGCCAAATTTTTGGCACAAGGGAAAATTTTTATTTCACTACCGTCATAAAGGTTGAGCTGGGCTACTGCTAGCCAAGAGACTGTAGCTACCTTTCCTTAGGAGGGACATGCAAAGTCATGGCCAAAATTGAATAAGGCTCATTTAACCAGTGAGCGACAACAGGAATCGAAACGTCTGAGTATTTTAGCATTTATTTGTAAATAAATTTGTCTTTAAATAAACTACTGAGCTGTAAAAATCTTATATTACTTATTATGTTTACAAAACGGATGCCATGCCTGGACCTATACTGCATTCACTGAGACTTTTAAGTGCCTAGTATATACCTAGCCTTTTTAATAAACAGCTATTCTAATTATGCATGATAAAAACTATAAGGAAGATGAAAGGGCTGGAGGGATTCCCGAGAGGAGACTCAGTGGAAGAGATTAGGAATGTTCAGTTGATTGGCGACTTGAGTTAGCTAAGCCTAGGCAGGAAGCAGCTTAGGACAAGGGAGGAGGGGAGCTAATGCGGGCGACAGGAACAGCGTTAAAAAAGATTAAAGCAAAGATCTAGAACCATTGAAATGCAACGTAACACACAGTTCTCATTTGTAAATGTGATTATGTAAAGGGTATATTTTCAGGAGGCATGCACACACACACACA
This sequence comes from Uromys caudimaculatus, assembly GCA_028551405.1. NCBI lineage: Eukaryota > Metazoa > Chordata > Mammalia > Rodentia > Muridae > Uromys > Uromys caudimaculatus. The sequence continues at coordinate 91,759,240 of CM052709.1, read as the reverse complement.
CACACACACACACACACACACACACACTCAGTTTCTGAAAAATAAAATTACCTGGACAGTTTTCAGTTTAGAGGAAGATGTTTAAACAAAAGCACGTGAATCATAAAGTGAGATTTTTTTTTCCCTAAAGAACAGAGTGCTAAAGAAACAGAAGGATCAGGTAACCTACCTGTGCAAAGCGATTTCCATAATCAGACCATAAATTAACAGTGGCTCAGTACGACGAGCATATACTTTTATCCCATTACAGGCAAGTATGGTATGCCTTGTCTGTTGGCCTAACATGTGGTCGTTAAGTAACATAAACTCTTTGATTTTGTGCCTCAGTCTTTGCCTGGGTCCATCATGCCATTTCCATGAGTAAGGATAACCAAGGCAGGTGTGTACGGACGGTTAACTGACTCAGGTTGGAAGGCTGGAGTTACTATTCTCCTGCTGGGACCTGATAGAGCTGTAAGGTAGTCCAGCTGTATGCACAAGGCAAGCACTTTAAGGGCTCTGATGTGTTCACTGAGGTTTGGCCAGAGTGTGTACATCCAAAGAGTGGTCCAGGGCACTGTACAGCTGCATTTGGTCCTTGGCAGCCTGCATCAGTTCCGTTTGTCGGAACCCATGACCTGCTCTGATTGGTTGGTGCTCTAGTCATTTAACTGTTAAACATTTAGACCAATTCCCTTGCTTTCCCAGCTTTTGTGGAAAGCACAACAGAACTTGCAATAGTTTAACAGGTAAATACAAACTCGATATTTGGAAAAAATAACATTTCCAAGATTAAAAAAAAAAAAAAAACCAAAACCAAAAAACTCCAAATAAACTGAAAACCCAAACCAAAAAACCGAGAAACTCCAAACACACTTTGTAATGAAGGCTGACCTTGAGTTCATGATCCTCCTGCCTCAAGTTCTTAGTGCAGGGGTTCCAGCCTTTATGGATATGCCCAGTTTGTCTTCTCTGTTTTGAGTTCATATTTTCTCTTGAACTTGGAGATCTCCAGTGGGCACTCTGTGCCACGGGTTTATTTTCATGACATCTTTTCTGTTCTGCTGATTACGGTTGCTCTGTTTATCTTCACCATGACACTTGGCTTTCCTCTCATCTGTTCTCATTCCACAGTGGCTTTCCTTTGTTGCATTTTAATAAATGTGTCCTCCTCTTTTATAGACATTACACATCTTTGCCAAAAGTGTCAAGTACCAGCTTTCTGTTCCCTTTCCCCAGTTATTACAAAATATTACTTTTAGAATTATATCTTCTTCTTCATCTGTGAAATGATGTATCGACATCCTTTCCTTGCAATTGATTTCAAGACTTTTCTGACAACGTTCTTCTACTTGCTATGTGTATGCAAAGTGAACTCTAGAGAGGACTGGGGGTTGTCAGTAAGATATATTTATAAGTTGTCTTTGTGTCCCTGCTCTCATATTTATGTGACCGCAGGAGACCATTTAGATCTACATCCGTGTGGCATGGTGACAGTCAAAATGCCTAACCTGTTCCTGAGCTCTCTGTGGGGGCATTTATGTATTGTAGTTGTGCTGGCATCATATGACTTTCCTGAGATGTATAACAACAACAACACCCCACTCATTGGCACCATATAGAGAGGAAACCTGTAGATCAAATAAAAAAATTCCACCCAAGTCCAGCTTAGTGAACCACTGAGTTTATTGGGGTTACTTACTGGAACATGGATGACTGAAAGGCGTCTATGCCACCAGGAAGTATCCTTGGTTACCTTATACATACCTGAAGAGTCCCATCCACCTGCATTGTAGATGCAGTGAGGGGTTTCCTGGCTAACGTATGGGTAGCTATACAAAGTAAATTATTTACCCTTTATGTAGTCTCAGAGAAGGGAGGAGTCTCAGAAAGGTTCCTGAACCTTGGAATTCTAAGGAGCCTCCCCCGTATAGCCCTGAGGAGGAGTTAGTAGACCTCTCCTCATGAATGTCCCATGAGACTCAAGATGGCCGTGTAAAACAGAAGAAATAGTTCATGAGAACTAGGATGTGACACTCCCCCTATCTATTGTTCCTCAGAAATGTCAGCAATGATAATTCTTACTCTGTCTTAAAACTGGGTCCTTTTCAGTCCCCCCGGGGTTCTTTTTCTCCTCCATAGACTCTTCTTAGTGGTAAGTATTGTTTCTAGGATATACCATAATCTCTACCCCTCCATTTTCTTCTATTTGCTTTTTAAATTACTTTATATCTTGTAAAGTCTAATTATAAATATAAGAGATGCAATACAGGGAGGGTAAAACCAACCCTTGGTGCTATGGCATCAGTCCCCAGGGGGCTTGTGCTTCCATTGTCTTGAAACCAAATGGTTATGCTGTTTTTAGATTCTGAAATCTGAAAAGCAGTTTCTTCACTTCTATTTAAATGGTTTTCATTTTAAACTATAGCCCCAATGACTCCTAGCTCACTGTATTGCCCCATATAGAAAGTCTAGCTTCCGGGTTGTACCTGGTTTTCAGCATGCCTATTGTGACTCTGCTAAGCAGACTCTATCCAAGAGCCATGCTGGAATGAATGAGTAATGAGAAACCAAGGTCTCGATATTCCATTTGGAATAATAATTTGGAACCATGGATGTAGCTCAGTGGAAGAGTGTATGCCTAGCCTGTATGAAGCCCTGGAGTCAATTTACACGACTGAAAACAAAAAGGCTAATTGCCAGACTCAGTGCTATTCACCATCACTAATAACGTCAGTGTGTCTTATAATTAAAGAAACACGCCTGAAAGGCCAGTCCATTATAACTGAAATCTAGAATAACAGTCATGGGATACTCAACTCTGGCATCCCTTGCAGCTCAGTCCCCTGACACTGAAAGTCAGGTACTATCGAGTATGTTTTCCAGCAGGGAGGAAGCCACACACCTTTTACCTCTTTCTATTTCTTCCTCCAAATCTGTATAGTTGCCATGGCAATCAACAGCTCCTCTCCTACGCTCACCCTTCCAATCTTTCATAATGACCACCGCCATCCTACTCCAATCGCTTCAGAGATGGTCCCACCTCGCCGAGTATTTCTTGTTCAATCTGCACAATCATCAGAACAATCATTTTAAAACAGAATTCTGATCACACTGTTTCCCTGCTTAAAAGCCTTCAAAGCTACAAGGCCGTAGCCCCGAATGCAGGTAGGCTTTGTCTGAAACTGCTGCCAGACCTGGAGCCCCCGCGTTATCTGTAACTTCCACCCTCGCCTTTCTCACCTCACGGTTCAGAGTGACAGACACATCCAGGCACAGGACTATCGGATGGCTTTGTCTCAGCACAGCAGAAAAAGGTCCACACACGCTAAAACTGGATTTTTCCTAAGAAAAAGGGCTTGACTCCAGAGAAGGCAGCCCCACAATGACTTCCAGTAATCCGTGACTCCTCAGTGTCAATGTTGGTGTCCAGTGTGTTTCACTGAATGTGGTACAAACTTAATTCTTAACTTCTAAGGAATAGAATGGGTCAGATGAGATGAGAAGCCACTTCCAAGGTTAGGTAACAAATGTGACATCTGTCATGGAGGCACTCAACCTGAAGAAAATCAATTGCCACATCTTCAGCTTCCTCTAAATGACAGACAGAAGGAGCAAGAAATTGATGTGTCTGACCAACAGCCAACAAGGCTTCCAACAGTCTGGTGAGTAAAGTCATAACTGGTTGCTCACTCGACAGCTTTTACATGGCCGAGGTACCTGGCGGCAGTACCTTTCTGTGCTGGGCACTGTCCAAATTCTTGACCCAGAAAAATCGGGAAGATAAATGTCTGTCATTTTACCCTGCTAATTTGTTATGTAGCATTATGTAACTAATACAATCACTACCCAATGAGAGTGATTTTTTTCACTATGCCCAGCAACCAACCCAACCAGAGTTTCCAATTATCTTTGTACTATTTCATTCATAAACACAAATGATAGACAAGAAATTCATGAAAAAAAAATAGATGCAGTGCCATGGTTAACATTTTCTTTATAATGATACCATGCACCAGAAGCAAGACAGTGACACAATTGCTTCAGGGCATTGAAAACTAATTACACCAACACTAGAACTGTGACTGTCCCGGGTTATGTTTGGCTGATAATATTTGGTTAGCTATGAAGATTTCATATAAAAATTGTTGTTAAGATAGATTTATACAGAGTTAAGATAACAATAGACATCTAAATCTATCTCACCAAGGTCTATTGAATCTGATAATGCAGCTCTGAGCTTCACACTACTAACTTCCTCTCACTAGTTATACTTTGAGAAACTTCTTATTGTGCTCTGTCAAATGAGGAATTGAGCCAGGAAACAGACAGGAGCAAGGGCTGGTCCCGAGAGAAATAGTGAAAAAAGTGTCTCGATAGAATACTCCCAGCATAACAATATCCTAACAGGCCGTGAGAGCAGCCAATTTCAATGAATGCAACCCAACCAACCAACCTAAAAAAAAAAAAATAAAATAAAAAAAATTAACGACAAAATAAAACCAAAACAACCTTCCCCCCCCAAAAAAACCCAAACCAACCTACCAAACAACTAAAGCCACTAAAATTCAACATGTTTGAACTGGAAAACATCCCTTGTTCTCCACCAGTCTTGCCTTTCAGGGCATATTACTACGTCTTCCTACTTGTGTCGTACGTCATACATCATACGTCATACGTCATACGTCATATTCTCCACGAGTCGGGTGAAACCACTTGATATCACCCTGACTGCATCTTCCAACATCCCCCCCACCAAACATACCACAATCCTGTTGTGAAAAATCACATAGATTAGTGTCTTCACTTCAAGTAATGAAAATGCCCCAGACTCTGATCTATAAATCGACTTAGGAGACGGTCGACAAACTGCAGGAGGGCATTCACTGAGCGGGCATTGCGAGAGTATCAGCAGATTCTGTTTGGCCCCAAACTGGAACATTTTATGTCTAGAAATATAGAAGGGATTTCTTCCACAGAGCATGTATACAGGCTCCTTTGCCCAAAAATTGCAAAAAAAAAATTTTTTTAAAGGCATTTATTATGTTTCTTTGTTGCTTCTGCAGGCTTTGTTCAACGTGAGGAAACTTGAAACTTTCCAGCTGAAATCGTATATAGGAACCATTAGATCAACACCCTGGTGGCAGGGAGTATTAAGACAGACACTGTAGAAGCCAATGTCTTAGACCGCACCCCCCGGGACAGCTTTATTGGGAACGTCAGAAGTCCAATGACCCTGGGGTCCCACTCTAACTCTTTTCCACATTAAGTAGTTACCAGAACATTGCTGCAGCTACTGCTGTTGGAGAGGAGACAGAACAGAACATTTTCACCAGCATTGGGCAGACTGTGACCTACAGACAGATTAAAGAATGGCACAAAGTCTCTAGTTGTTATAAGAGATTTTAAATGTGGGAACAGGTGGCAGTAAAAATAATAGCCGGCTGAAAGCAAATCCTTACTGATCTACCTTTTTAAAAGTAGCCAAGAAAACGGGGTTGCTGTTAGTTTTGTTTTGGGGGGTTACTTTAAATGCTAAGTTTCATGGGAAGTACTTTAAATCTTACTCTTTCTGAGAAGCTATGTATAAACTCAAGACTGTACTTGGGTGAGCCAATTCAGGCAAAGAAAATAAAAGTAATATTCAAAGTATAATCAGCTATGATTTACAATTTGCACCACTCAGCAATCCCAAATGGAAAATAAAAATATTTAATTGGGATAAAGATCTTTCCCTCAGGTGCTCAGTAAATCACCTAATTAAAAACTCCCTCTCTGAGAAATGCATGAAAAATTAAATCTGACAGGTGGGCTATTGAGTCTAAAACTCGTAGTTGAATATGTCCCCAAGGATTTGAAACTCTTAGTTTCTAGAGATGAGGCATGGTTCTTAAGGAAAATGAATAGAAATGAGAGAAATGTAACTGAAGACTTAACAGATGGTTCAGGTCTCACTTTCTGAAGGCTCGATGACCTTCCTGAGCGGCCTGTAGGTAATGCACTGTCGACATGCTCAGAGACTTAAGGAAGTTATGATCAGTTCGAATTCTGACTTCCAGTCTAATTTTCTGCAAATTATGCTGAGGGAAAGAATCCCCCCCATCCCCAGTCATATAATCCAACAGTAAAATATGTGTAAATCCCATGGGGTGGGTTAAAAGCAATACAAACGTGACGCAGTCTTAGGTGAATCACATTAAGTACAGAACAAATGTGTTTCACCAGAGGGGTGGCGGACTCACGATTTCTTAAAGCATGTACTTCGGGACCCTGAGATGAGAGGTGCCGCTCACTATGTAGTATCTCACCGGAGATGGAGGGTGCCGAACTAAGGAGACTTAGGTGTACGATGATGATTTAATCTGTGTTTCTGTGGACAAGTATGGTCTAAACTTGGCCATGCTGAGCAATATAATCAGAGGACAATTGTGTAGTAGCAAATAGACCTGGAGAAACAGGTGTGCTTCACAGTGAGCCTGGGAAAGAGCCCGAGAAAAGGCTTGAGCAGAAGCTACAGGTAGATAGGGCGTGCTCAGTACTGGGTGCGCCAAATTGCACAATGGAGCCTTGTGGTGGTATCTCTAACACGTGAGCCTAAGGACCTTAAAACAGGTATTATCGGAAAGGCCTGGGTGTGCTTTCAGATGGTTCTGCCATGGCCTTGGGGAGAAGTCACACTGTCCAGTGAGAACATATAGGGCTTGTACGCGTCCTAGGGAACAATTGACTACATTCTTGGGGATGGATGGTCTGAGTGGTAGCATATGAACTATTCCTCGGGTAATTTATATTGGACCTGTCCAGGTGCTAGGCGCAAGCGCAGTCAGCATTACTTCAGCTTTGCTGTGACTGTTTCACATCTTAAAGCCTTACATTCTGTATCCATCCCATCACCTACACAAAGATAACTTTGTATCTCATTTTGATTATTCAGGGAAATGTACTCCAGAGATGCTTCCTGCATGCAAAAATGTGCTCTCTACTTGGCATTTATATATGCATGTGCAAATTTAATAATACCACCAAGTGATAATAGCATAATAAAATTAAGAGAAAAATCCCTATGATCCAGATGAAGCAATGAATGTTGCTAACACTGGAAACTCTTTGTATCTCTGCAACTGATTGGCTTTCTCTTCATTGCAAAAGGTCAAAATATTATAAATTTATATCATTCATACATTTAAAACATTATTTTCTTCAACTCTGAGCATTCTTAAAGCCACATTATAAATTTTTACTTGGTTTGAATATTTATAAGTAAAATTATACTATATATTTTCCTATATAAGTTTTTGTTTTGCCCTTTTTATGTGATTTTATATTTTATATGGTTCATTCACTTATATTTAAATAATAATTTATAGTTTTACATTTAAAATATTTTATATTTTAAATAATAAATTATAACTTTTAACTTTAAGGTATTAGAATTATATAAACAGACTGCTGGTTTGCCTTTGTACTATTGGTAAAATCTGGATTACCCCCAGTTTCCCATTGCTGTATAAATGTTCCCATCGCCTCCTGTCCCTTCCCCTTGTATATGACCTTACTTGAGCCAGACAGTTCTACTTCTCAACAATCTTCCCACTCACTAATCTTCTTTTCTTCCTGTAGTTATATCCTTCTGATAAATTTTCTATTTCATGTGTTGACTCTTTCAATTCTAGCATTAATATATAGATTATTAGAAAGTAATCCACATAAGATCCTATTTTCTTATGAAATTCTGTTTTTTCTATTTTATTTGAACACTATCATTTTTTGTTCTCTTTTTCTTCCTTCCTTTTTCCTCTTCTCTCTCTCTCTCTCTCTCTCTCTCTCTCTCTCTCTCTCTCTCTCTGCAATGGTGACAGGCAAACAAACCCAGTACCTTATGCCAACGATACAAGCTGTCCTACTACTGTGACCACCTGCAGCCTGGCTATCATAGCTCTTTAAAAGCCTATGCTTACAGTTTCAATATGAGTTCTTTTAATGAATGATGAAATTTGTATATGAAAATATAAAATAATCAATGGGGTTAGAGAGATGATTCAGCATTCAGGAACATTTGTTGCTCTTGCAGAGGACCCAGGTTCGAGTCTCAGCACCTACATAGTTGACAACTGTCTATAACTCCAGTTCTAGAGGATCCAGTGTGCCCGTCTGTTATCAACACTACACATGTGTGGTACTCAGACATTCATGCAAAACACTCATACATAGTAAATAAAGACAGATTTTAAAAAATGTGTAAATCTAGTTAACATTCAGTGCATCCAAAACAATTCCTTCATCTGTTTTGTAACTTGATTAATAGGAGGCTGTTTTATCTAATCTAATCTGATGCAAGGAGGCTCTATCTATTAATTCAAATCTACTTCTGATTCAACTACAATCCCAAATTACAGATTTTCATGAGACCCAAATGAGATACTGAAATATTTATGAAAGGTCTTTTCAAATTTTCAGGTTCAGAACTTTGAAGTTTGCCTTCTGAGCTGCTCTAAAATTTCTGAAAACTGACATTGGGCTTGTTAGTGGTTCTTAGGGAGTTCTCTGACCTTTCTCTGCTCAAGTACCAAGCAAGCCTCTTGAGAGCAAACCTAGCTACGAATGTGGAACTCAGACTTTTAATGCTCTGTTCCTCAACTCTGGGCCACTGATAGCTCTGAAATCTAATTTTATGCTACCAATCCCTTGAGGTTTCCAAGGCTCTACTAACTTCTTTCTTTCTAAACAAAAATCTTTTCCTTGAGTTTTTTATTTTGTTTTTGTGTTTTCCTTTTGCTCCATAAAACAACTGTGTAAAGCACCTATAAAGGCGCAGGACTTGAAAAATATTGCTTATTCCCAATGGTCCATTTCTTGAAGGCCTTAAAACAGGTTTACTAAATAACCTTTGACCTTTGTAATAGTTGTTGTTTCTAGAGAGGTTGGTCTGCTTTAAGCCTCAGTTTCATAGTGACAGATAAATATCACAATGCTTTGAATCTTAAGTCGAGGTGCTATACAGGGTGCTAGAGATCTGCGTGTGCCACCTGCCCCTGCGTCCCGACAGAACCGTCTCTTAGGAATAACCTCCAGGGCTTTCAGAACGACCTTGCCATCCCTCACATCTTTTGGAAAGCATCCAGTATGTTTCCCATCCTTGATATAAGAATGAAACTAAGTTACAAATGAGACTCATTTTCATCCAGTTCCAAGGTCTATTGGGATGACCATACAAAACTCATCTCTTATAACATTGTAGCTAAACAACTGTATCATACCAACAGCTTTCCAGGGTCCTACAGATGTCTGCTTGTGCTTTCCTCCATGTGAGCATTGAAGTTTTGGATGATAGCATCCCATGCCTTCCTTTTCTTGTGTCTTTATTAGTCTTATGGTAGAGGACTCTTTGCAATGGGTTTAACTGATCTGGAGAACAAGTGAGGTATACCATCCTCACTGTATCTTAGGGTTTATCTACACTGACTCTACACACCACTCCCCAGATGAAGCTTCTGTTGCCCCTTGATTATTTTGTCACTCTTTTGCAATCTGTAGTATGTTGGACTGAATTATCCAAAAGATACTTCCCAACTCCAACTCTTAGCACCTGTGAGTGGACTTTAACTGGAAACAAAAGAAGTCTTTCCAAATGTAACCAGTACCAGGTTCTGAATATAAAACCATCCTGGGTTAGGCAGCTGCATCACAGAAAAGTTGTGCTGGATGCATCAAGCAGGCAAATGGGACTCTACTCAAGGACATTCAACAGGAGTTTTGAACTCAGCTTACCTGAAGCAAAAATCAGGAAAGCTTCTAAAGTGGTGGGAAAGTGCTGGAAAAGAATGGATTAGGTGACTGCGACCCATTAGTTAATTGTAACTTATCCAAGGCTCCCAGACTAACCACAGAGACTGGCAAATGGCAGCTAACTTCATAGATGATTATACTTAAAGGAAGAGCTCCAGGTCACTGAGAATGACATCCTGGGTTATAAAACTAGTGAGAGGCTCAGATGAGAATTACATTTCAAAGGGCTGAAAGAGAATTTAGGATTGATGGCTTTAGGGAAATACTTTAAGAAATGGAGGTCAATAGCCCGGAGTCTAAACCCTAAACCCATCTAAAGTTTAGTTAGACTGAGGCAACATGAGAGCTATTTTGGTCACGTGAATCTTAAATCCAATGATAGTATTCCCATACACAGGAGTAAGTAGCTCTGGGAAGACAGACACATGAAGATAATGTGTTGCCCCAGTCAGGGGATAGCCAGGATAGCCAATCCTCCAGAAACCTAGGGAGCAGAAGCACATCCCCTGCTGGGCTGTTAGAAGAACCAACTGGTAATGCATCAGACCACGAAACAAAGAATTACAGGAAAAGTGTCTCCAATTCTCATTTACTATTAAAGACTCATCACAACTGCCATGTTTTTACTCATTCCCTTGTCCTGTAGTTGATAGGATAAGCTAAAAGCTGTGGCTTCCTCCTTTACTTTATGTTGATAATGACAACTGTAATGATGCTACAACTGATACCTGTATAGTGTTTAATGTATACCTTACCTCCTTGAGATAGAAAGTATTGTTCTCTATATTCTCCATATAGCAATAGTATCTGACAGAAGCAAAGTCATGTGCTTAACTATTTCCATTATTTTCCTGAATGCTTCTTTTGTTCTCATATTGCCTTAAAGTTACTGTTATTCATGAATTTCTTTCTTGGTACAAATGAATCAACAGCTACAACTAAAAAGCACAGATATAGAAGCAGACCCCTTTAAGTTTCCCTTTTAAAATCCCTTTTAGCATTATATAATTTGCGCTTAAATTTTTTATATATATTATTTAAGAAGGAATTCGAGACAATTTACTTAAATACTTTTACTCTTTAAATAATTTCTAAGAATCTGTCTTACTTTTCAGAGTGCTTAGCATAGTTCTCTGAACTTTGGAAATGCCCAGACTTCGTGGAATGAATACAGTTAACCCAAGTATCAGCCCTGTCTGTCCTCCAACTCCCAGCTCTCTCGAGTAGCAGTTTTCTTTAATGTTTTAATAGTGTGGGGAGAGGAACGTGCAAGCCTCTCTTGCTCATACTGGTTGGGAGAGAGCTCCACGTTCCTGGTGCATCATTGCTTCCTTTGAACCATGTATCTGCTTCACTGTGCAGCCCTCTTGAGATCGTGACTCTCTTACAGCACTGGGCACCCCTGAGATAAACTCCCAGCGCCAGCTTAGAAAATATAGAGGGCTAAAGCATCCGGAAAGCTTCCCATGTTCATCCATCATTCAGGAGACACAGTACATGTCAGCAGTCCTGGATGGTAGTTGATGGGGAGATAGTGAACAGTTGGAAAGTCCAAAGTCTCTGCTAAGATTCAAGGCAATCTCTTAATTGAAACCCTTTTAAAATAATAAAAAAGCACACTGCATACTTCCAACATAATGACACAGAAAATAGACTATCATTCCAAAAGGAAAAATGGGGAAATTGTGATAAAAACACTGGACCGAAGCAAGATTGAAACCCAGCAGGAAAATGCCAAATCCTGTAGTTCTAAGTCAGGTTTCAGGGAGTTATAGCTATTGAAGGGTTTAGTGGGCTCCTGCCTTCCAGCTTTCCCAAATACAACACATTTCCATGTCTAGGACTGGTTCCATCCTGTCTTCATGTCTTCTGCCAGGTATCCCACGGCTCTGGCATTTCCAACATTTTGAGGTCTCCAACACAATCCAGGCTTCACTCTCACAGCTTCACGCAATGGCCTCTCAGGGACTCCATGCAGGGAACTCCCCTGCCACACACCTCAGCAGCCTTCCTTAACCATGGAGGGAGATGCCACAACCCCTTTACTACTGACTCATCATGACTCTAAAGCCAGAACCATGTGGCTGATGCTTGCCAAGTTCTATTGCCTGCTTGAGATGGAGTCTGGTCCTCCCCCTTTAATGGCATTAGCCTAAGCTTTGATGTGTTGCTTTCCTTTATTGAATAAACTGTAGGCATTTTCTTTTACAAGTAGGAAGCTTAGCTGGGTGTGGTCTTTCCCCGAAGGCACCATATCCTTTATTCTATTCCCCAACAAGCCTTTCTTTAAACTTCTCATCTCTTTGAGCACAAAGCTTGACTCTAGCATTAAAATTCCTCTTGCTCTTTTTCTCTTAAGGCTGTACTTTTAAAAACGTCTTTATTTTTATTTATTTATTCATTTACATATTTTTGGCGTTGCTTGCTCATTTTCATTGTAGAGCTGCATACCAGGGATCACTAATGACCAAGCCACAGAGTCAATGTTAGGCTATTCTGAAATCTCTGCCTACAGAATTAGTCCATGCCTTTTCAATTTAGCCTCAGGCAGATTCTTCCGACAGGGAAAAAGCAGCCACATCCTCTGGTCTCTGGCTCAGTTGCTAATATTGTTACCTATGGGCCTCCATAGCTCACATTGCTCTCAGCTGTCTTCCAATAGGGTCTTGCTGTCAGTTTGTGGAAAGAGCAACCCATTGTCTTGGCCACAGCCTAGGTTGTTTGGGATGGTCCATAGGCTCCTTTTAGCCAATCCCCTTTATCAACTGGATAAAACCCAGTCAGGACTCCATCCCATCATTATTTGGATGCTTCATTAGGATCACCTTTATGTATGTTAGAGAATTTACATGAGTTTCCACGAGTTTCCACTGAAGTAGATTTCTATATCACCTCAATTCTAGTTCTCTTTCTACTCATCCCCTCTCACAACCCTGTCTCCCCTCCTACTCCCCACCTGATCCTCCCATTTCAATATATGCCCCTGCCTCCAGTCCACTATAAAATCTATTCTCTTTCCACCTTTCAGGGAGATCCAAGTGCCCTCCCCCCAGTCCCTTCCTCTATACATAATCTCTATGGCTTTATGGATTGCAGCTTGGTTATCATTTATTTAACAGCCTGAGTCACAACCATTAAGCAGAAGAGCTAACTGGGAGTGCATGGGGTTTTGAAACCTTAAAAGCTCACCTCCAGTGACATAGCTCTTCCATCAAGGGCACAACTCCTACTCTTTTTTGAACAGTTCTACCAACTGGGGACCAAGTATCCAACCAAATAAGCTCATGGGACCACTCTCATTCAAACCACCACACTGAGTAACAAATTCCAAAGAGGCGTGAGTCCAGAGGAGAGATGATGATGATTTGCAGAGAAGAGAGGGTTATGATGAAGGTAGATAGACATCTGAAAAGCATTTACTACAGGATAGAACAGTTCATGTAGTTATGCAAGGGGACAATGGAAAGCAAGAATGCAGAACTTGTTAGAATGACTCAGGCAACAGACATGAGAAAATTAATGTGAAGTACTCCAAACTCATGTACTGATCAAACTTCATGTTGTGATATTGAAATTTCTCAGGTGTTTTCTTTCTTTGGTCTCTTCCCTACGCCTTTCTGTTTATACCTTTTTTTTTCCTCCCTCAAAACTCCCTTGCCACCATTTCATTTCTTTACATATTTCTTACTGTGCACAGTTCTTTCCTAGTATCTGAAATAGTAGGATTAGTATTGGGTATTTTGGTTCTAAATCTGGCTTAACTGGGCCTAGCTTCATAATAGCAGCAACTTTACAAGCTCTTGCTAAAGTATCACGGTAATATGGCTAACTTAAAAAAATATTAAAATCACATCATATTTTCATCATTTCTTAGGTCAAATTCTTTGGCTTAGGCATACCTTAGAGCTTTCAAGGCGGTAGGGTCCTGTGAGGGAGTGATGGGTGGGCTCACTTCCCCACTGAGCACAGCGCTATTCCAATATCCTAACTCAACTTTTGTGTTCTTATGGCTCATTAGCTATGCATCAGCTGCAGAGTTGGCATCTGCCACAAGAGGATTACCTTTCTAAAAATTATTATTTTCTGGTTTTCATTGTATATGTCATGTCTTACTCTCGAAAATGTTAGTTGTGGTAATCCAAAATGACTTCGACAAACTACTAAAAGCTAGCCTACCAGTAATCTATCAGAGTAAAGTAAATAAAACAGTGTCAAGATGCTTATTAATTAATTGTGACTTAAATACACCTTAATGAAGGATCATGTCTCAACCTAATGCTAGACATGTTTTCTGTGTGTTCTTTTGAAGGGAACATTCTTCTATGTTAGACATTTCTATGTTTCCGTACCCAGATTTCTTCACCAAGGCGGATAAGAAATTGGAAGAAATCATTGACCATCATGTAAGACTGACTTTTTTTTATTAAAAAAATGAATATAATTACATTATTTTCACCTTTCCTTACTTCCCTCCAATTCTTTCCCTACTTCCTTTCAAATCCATAGCCTGTATTTACTTAATTGTCGATATATATGCATATATATCTAAATATATAAATGTAGCCTGCTCAGTCTGTATAATGTTAAGTGTATGTACATGATCTCAGGGCCAAATACTTGGTATTGGATGAACAATTTTGGGCCTCTTCCCTGGGGAAGACTATTTTTTACCCCAATCTTAGAATTTGTTAATAATAATTTGTAGGTTTTTTTTTTTTAACTAAGGTTAAAGCCTTGTGATATTTCCCCCTTTGTATCAGCAATGTCTTATAGTGTCATCCCTGTTTAGATACTGCTTAGGTAGACATGTTGATGAGACTCACGGGTATAGCTTCTCTGACATTCTAGGAATAGCGTTCATTTTCCTATCAAATCACATAGACTAGCAGCCTGGATTAGAAACAGGTTCCTTCCTTTTGCTGATTCAGTAAAGTATACCTTGTCATCAAAGATGAACACTGGCTTAGTGTCAAAAGACGAACAAAGATCTTCCAAGCAACCAGGACCAAGATGGAGCCAGACATTGCTATCCGAGGATTTGACAAAATAGACTTCAAACCAAATCCAGTCAGAAGAGGTAGAGTCACTTTAGACAGATAAATGTGGAAAAAAAAATCAATCAAGAGGAAATGACGCAGCAGCTTCCGGCGACGGCCGGAAACCTCAGCTTGGGCCACAGGGCCCCACAGCTGATCAGCGC
>CM052709.1:91697489-91743775 GCA_028551405.1 Uromys caudimaculatus | reverse complement strand
TAAAGAAAAGGGGAATCATCGGAAATGTAAATAAAATATCAAAAAATAAATAAAAAAAAAAAAAGAAAAAAAAAAGAGGAAATGACAGTATATATATATATATATATATATATATATATATATATATATATAGTCAGTGTGTGTGTGTATACACACTAAAGACAGGATTAACTAATTTTATAAAACAATACAACTAGATCTACACTTACAGATTGATTACAAAAAAATATAGTGACTCTACTAGTCCCATCTCTCCATTAGGAAGTTCAACAGAGAAACTCGGGCATCAAAGGACACAATGGATCAAGTGGACCCGACAGACATTAATCTCTACATATTAATACTCAGGAATATCCACTTTCACCCTTAGACAAGTAGGCAGGGGAACACTCAATGACACCATAGATCAATAGGACTCAGCAGACATCTACAGAACATTCTACTAAAATATCACAAAATACATATTCTTAGTAGCACATGTGTGGTACTTGGACTAAAATAAATCACATATGAGGACACAAAGCAAATCTCAAGAGATAAGGGAAATTGAAATAATTCCTTATATTCCATGTGATCACATTATAATAAGACTACAACTCAGCAGCAAGAGAAACAATGGAACATACACATACTCATGGAGAGTAAATAATACACCATTGAATTATAAAGGAATGAAAAGTAAAATTTAAAAATTTCTGTATAAAGCTGAGTAATTATGACCACTGGTGTGGATGAGTGAAAATGGGCTCCTTCAGTCACCGTTGGTGGGAGTGGAAACTGGTGCACCCCCACCCCTGTGGAAATCCGTGCTCACATTCCTCAGAAAGCTCACAATGCCACTGCTGTATGCCCAGATCCACCACTCTTAGGCATATAGCTAAAATTCTTCATAGCCCACAATGGACATTTCTCCCTTCCATATTTATTGCTGCTCTAATCACAGTAGCAAGGAAATGGAATCAGCTTAGATGAATGAATGGATGATGAAGATACCATATGGTTAGACATATAGAAATCAAGTTGGAACTTATCTGGAATCTTCCTGCCTGCTAAATAGACTTAATAGTGCTATAAAGTGCTATAAAGGCTATTTTAGGGGAAAAGTTATCAACAGTGTTATTCTGCTATGAATCCCATGAGCTATAATGACCTGTGCCCTCTAGCACATTAGTGGTATGATAGGTAGGTGAACAACCAACCATTTTCTGATTGGAGCTGAGGCCTGACTCATGGAGAAGAATGCATTACATTCCTGGTAGTCAACCTGGTTAGGAGCCAATGGCTGGGCAGGTCGTAGACCCTAGGGAAAACCTTATGCTATTGTTTTTTCTAAGTGCACATGAAGTACTTGTGTTTATATGCATATATTAGTGCTGCACTCAACCTTCTACATCTATATCTTTATCTAATCTATACCTATACCTATATCTATATATCTATACTATACCTATTCTATATCTATAATCTTTTTACCCCTGAATGTCCTACTTCTATTTCCTGTCTAAGCCACAGGCTTTTTAATTGACAGGTGATGCATCCATACAATACACAAGATGTTCTCTCTACACAGGTCATCTACTAAATAAGCATATATGATACTATTATTAAATAGGCCACCTACTATAAGCTTATATGATATTATGCTTTAATTTCACTGTTTACTTATATGAGTACTTAAACATCTTGCAAAACTCTACTCTTGCAATAAAGCTTGCATGGCATGCTGTGAGTGTTGCACTGAGGGTGACAGACAAACACACAAAAACAAAACAACAAAACATTGCAGATGCGAGTCTTAGGGGTTTCCAGCAGTTTACTCAGTCTGAAGAGGGCTTACTATGCCTTGTACGCATTTCCTCTACCAACTGTGTTGGAAGAGAGTAAGCTTCCCCTGGTGTTTAGTTCTCTGCTCTCCTTAGTTCCAACACTAGCTACCCTTCTTAGCTCTCCTCATGTCAGACAACCCGGTCTGCTACAGTGGAGAGCTGCTGCATGGCCGTTAATTTCATGCCCAACCTTATTAGCAATAAAGATTGAACCCTTTATTATGGATTTTCCTTGTGGTTTTTTTCCTTCAGCGATAACTTACATTTTATAATGTATGCTGTCATGAAAATATCATCAGTGAACAGGAAAGCAAACTACCCTGGGACGTTGAAACAAATCTTACTTTTAAGGTGAAATTCTGCTTCTGTGGGGCATGTAGATGTTTGTGCATTTTTCAGATATGCTAGAGAATGAGAAACTTGAGGGACACCCTGCAAACAGTAGGAGGAGAACAGCTATAGCGGTGTGCATTTGAAAAGCTATTTTGACATGTACTTTTTCCATGGAAAAGTGATATGTAAATGAATTATCATCTCTGTCACAGTGGCGAAAAGAGATGGAGGACCGAAAGCGAGAAGAAGCAGAGGATGAGGCCCAAAAGCGGAAGGAGGAGGAGGAAAAGGAGAAGATTCGCTTTCAAGAAATTATGAAGCAGAGAGAAAGGAAACTGAACAAACAAACCAAACCCTATGAAATAATTCTGTCAAAAAAAGAAAGTGACCCAGAAAAGAAATGTGGGTCATGCAAGCTGGAACCCAGCATCGTGCCGAACGCTAAGTGAGTTCGGTGTAGAGCAGCCTTCTTAGAGTCACCCTGCAGCCATTTTAAAAAAGGAGTTGCTACCTTGGCACCCGTTAGTAGTCACAGTATAGCCTTAAATTAATAGTCAGCTCTTCATCACACTTACGTGAAGTGGTTTTTCCAGCTATACCCATGTTTCCCTCAGTGGCTCTCCCCTTGTTCGAGGATGGCTCTTTCAACCACTCTCAGCGCTGATATTTTCTGCACTGCGAGAAGGAAGTGAAAAGAAGCCTAAGGAGTTGGGACATGAGAGGGCAGTGAGAGTTTTTCTTTAGAGCGTGAGTGAACATGGGATTGAGCCCCTAGAATCACTTCTATTTGAATAAAGAAATTAGGACGGCTCTGGAATCTGTACTTTATTGTCGGTTTTTGAAGATCTAAACCCTACTTGATAAATGGCTGTGTAGAAGCATGTCCAGAAAGGTAAGTCTCCAAGATCAGTGTGATGTTTAAGGATGGCCAAAGACACCCCTGAGTGACAGCCGTTTTAGTTTGCCATATGAGTTTATAAGACTGGGTTTGAAGGAGCCCAGAAAGTTCGGTACTAACTACTCAAGGCAGCCATCCAATCAGGAATTATTTTACAAATGGTATTTCATTTCATCTGAAATTCTCCACCTATGGGCAAGGGTAAAGGGATGGAGCTCCTATGGCACCTAATGTTCCGTTTTGAAAATATAGATGACATATTTTTAAATCTCACCCCAATTGCACACGTGTGATTTGGTGATACTCAAGAGGCAAGTGCTGATACAGGTTGGAGTGGTACCCCAAATCAGTGAAGGGTCCCAAGGAATAACCACGCCATACTTTGCCACCCTTGTTTGTATAGCATTGTGGCTTTTCTTAGTCTTTCAAGAAGGCTCCAGGTAAGATTTCTTTTCAAAGGGAAGTTTTCACTTTGGGGGCTTAAATTTGAAAATGAACCACACATTTGCGGTCTGTATAATGAGGTTTTTAGGTACTATTTTGGGTATTGTTGTTGTTTAGGATGATAGTAACCAAAGGGAGAAGAATGTGGTGGGAGCTTTCTGTTTTCATTCCTCATTTGCCTGGTTCATATTCACGTCTCTTCTACCAACTCTTGTTATTCCCTCCTGTGCTATAGAAAATCTCACAACACACCCTTCCCCATATAGCTCCATCTCCGCTTTCTATCCTTATGCAAACTGAATGAAATACTAGTCCAGAAGGCCAGATAATTCCACGTCTTCACCAGCTGCTCACCACCACATCATAAGACTCTTCCCACCACTCTACCCAAGCAAGTCCAGATTTCCTCCCACCATCCCCTCACACCATGGCTCATTAAGACCACCATGTGATGTGGACTTTACCAAACTCTGGCTGTTGTTTAATCTTATCTACTGGTTTGTTGGCACATGGGAGCACTGAGCTGTAGGTAAGGAGATTGAGTAGTCTAACTGCCACTTAAAAGAACTTCAATTAATCCTTCTGTTCCTATACCATCTTTGTAGAGAGACACTGGTTCCTCCATTTCTGAATTTTTCTGGCATCTGAGGTGTGTTCTGGTCCCCCTGGAGACTTTTATTTTTTCTGTTATAGTCTTGATCCTCATTGTTCGACTACCCGAACATGGTTCCATAACTTTCCCAATATTTCCAATGTGCCATCATCTTCCCTCTTGCACATGAATAGATTTGTTGTTATAATCCTTTGGCTGTCATAGTAATTGTGATGTGGAAGTAAGCAGATGTAGGACCTATATATTAATAGGTAGACAACGATACAGGGAAGATTAGAAGAGAGGGAGATGATGATTAGAATCCCTGCATCTTTTTTCTTACATTACGTTTTAAAATATGAAAGCAGACATTTCTTGTAGTCTATCTGTCCATCTCTGATTCCTCCTGAAATGTTAGCAACTTCATGCTCAGATCATAGACTTGGAGCCACATTCCAGTTTTGATTTCTGGTTGCCCTGAAATAGTAGACAAGTTAATAATCCCCTTATGCTTAAATTCATTCATTTTTTTTAAAGGTTGACACAATTAGGTAAAGATTGTCCCACCCAAATGCTAATTAGAAAAACAAGGTTGTCAATAATTTTAACAGGGAGAATTCAATAGAAAGAACTGATTTAAAAGTGTGTGTGCCTGAACAAGTTTATGTGCACCATATACATGCAGGAGTCTTTGGAGGACCAGATAATGATGCTGAATCTTCTGGAACTAGAGCTATAAGCAGGTATGAGCCATGATGTGAGTGCTGGGAGCCAAAGTCAGGTCTTTTGCAAGAGCAGTAAGCGCTCTTAACTGAAGAGTCATCTTTCCAGTCCCAAGGAATTGTTTTAAAAAAATGTTTTAGAACTGAAATGAATGAAAGGAGAATACAGGAATAACACAGAACTGTAGGAGAATGCTCACCCATTAGCTCCACAGATTCAAAAACACTAGAGTTCTGTAGAGAGGAGGAGGAGACACCTCACAGAGGAGGAGTCGGACCTTTGGTGAGGAGGCTGCTCTCCTGTTGCTGGTTCCGTGAGGGACACAATGGAGTTGGTTTAGGGAGCACGGACAAAGGAACCCTCAACAGAGGATATGTAACAGTTGTCTGTTACATATCACGCTGCCAGGTAAAGCAAAGTCCAGACACAGTCAGATTCCGTTTTCCCTCTCAATTATCCTTTAGCTGTTGTTTCCTGGCATCACAAAAAAGAGGAAGAGATCGGTTTAGAACCGATATTACTAAATAATCAGGAAAAATGCATAGCGCAACACCTAGAATGTTCTAGGCTCTACAGCGTAAGGAATGCTCCTTTTTTATTTTGCGAGATAGATTTCTAGTATAATTTACCTTCTATGTTTGCTTCCAGTTTAAAAGA
This sequence comes from Uromys caudimaculatus, assembly GCA_028551405.1. Lineage (NCBI taxonomy): Eukaryota > Metazoa > Chordata > Mammalia > Rodentia > Muridae > Uromys > Uromys caudimaculatus. The sequence continues at coordinate 91,738,302 of CM052709.1, read as the reverse complement.
ATAAACCGAGGTTTGATGGAATTCATTGGTTTTGGATTTTCTGTAGGTTTCCTCCTATCATGAAAATATAAGGATATGTTTTCCCACTAACTCACAGCCTCTTATAGGATTGAGAATGAAAATACCCATAAGACTCTGAGTTAGTTTTCCTGCAAGACTAGAAACTCTAAGGCATGTGCTGTTGAGGAGAGAAAACAGAGAAGACCGTTGTTTATTCTGAGTCACAACATAAAATGAGCGTCTCTCTTGTTCTAATGGTAGAATCACAGGTCAGTTGACCTATGAAGGTTTGGAAGAACACAAGAGATAATTTTAAAGAAAAAAAAAAAAACCACTAAACACACTCAGCCTCAAAGTGGTTGCTTACAGAACAGCAGTGCCGCAAGAAGCATCAAAAGCAGCCGACATCATTCACCTCGAAAGACCAGTCCCTCTCTATCTGTAACTGCCTCTGACCGTTTTCTAGGGAACGAAGCTTTGCCATTCTTTCTCATACTTTAAATCCATCATATCAACAGAGTCAAAGAAGGTTTTGATAGATCATAAATTCCTGGACCTTACTGCTTAAAATCCACAAAGATTCCTACCCCCGACCCCCAGCATTCCCCCATAACTATATTATTATGCTCACGACTATAGCATGATGGGAGATTTTCATCTGATATTGTGGGTGGGTAATTATTTACTATGGGGGTTCTCTGTGTTTTTGAGCTGTTAAGCTGTACTTCTCATATCCTTACAGTAGAGGCCAGCAGCGCCCCACCCTGCCCTCTCAACACTCCGATTCCAGCTGTGACAATCACAGGTCCTTTGGAAAGGACCCAGTTGATCCTGGGTGGGGAAGACTGGAGTGGATCTCATGAATGCCCCATCACCTCTCTCCCTTTGCTGAAGTGGGAACATGAATCATAACATCAGAGCTTTTAAGATGCAGTTTTCTTCGTTTTGATTATTGTACAGCTTTCTACAATTGTGGTCTTGCTCATCCCCAATTACTCTCTATTATTTCCTTCCTACGCTGTCTGGCTGCTGCTTGCCAGCTAGTCCCCTCCCACCTTCACGCCCTTTCCTTCTCTTTCTTTAGACATAATGTGTTTAATTAGGATTGCTTGTATGACCATCGATAGAAAGTTACTATGGAAGCGTGAGCGGTGCCTGCACCATTGCAGAAAGTAACCCTGCTCAAGTCAAGCTACTAGCCAATAACTCATAGAAAGGGGTGGGTCCTCACGACCCCTTCCCCATCCGTGAGGAAAAGCGGAAGGACTAAGTCTTGGGCGGATCTTATGCAGGTATCCATAGCCACCGAATACGCATGGTTGCGATAAAAGAGGCGGTATCAGAAAGCGTTTCCTAACCTCCCTTCCTGTCTTCTGGCTTTTACGATCCTTCCAGACCCTCTCCGGCAATGTTGCGTGGGTCTTGAAAAGGGTAGCACAGGTGTTCCATTTAGGACTAAGAACCAGTTCTGAGTCTGCATTAACTTTCACTTGCAGCAAGTCAAGCTTTTCTGTCCGAGGCTGGGAACAGCACCAGGCTATAGGTATGAACATAAATATTTAGAAGGCAGTCTGACAACATGTCCATTCATCAGAACAGCAGAAGTCAGTTACACCCTAGGGCCTTTGGCTTTGACCAGGTATATAATATATCTACTTCCCCTCTACGGAATGAGCCCCAGATCTAATCAGAAAGACGTTGGCCACTGCCCCCACCCCACTGCCTGCTGCTATGACTTGTCTGATAGGCTGGAACTGCAGGGGCCACAGAAGGTTAAAAATTGACTTTTCTCCTCCAACACTCAGAATAGCTTGTCACAACATCATGGATGCTAGTCAGATAAGTCCCAGCTTGGTTTCTTCGAATGCCATATCCAAAACGTCTCTTTGGCAGTCTGTTATTGTACGCTAGTTCTGATGGGCAGCTAGAAACAGCCTGTATTGTTTGGAACCTCCTGCTCCCACCCGGAAAGAACTCGTTAGGGAGGTACTTGGCACTGGGATTTTTATTTAAAAATCCATGCCTTTTGGGAACAGAATTGTCCACATCTACAGAGAACCTCAGTTTTAATTCTCCGTTTAAAACCGTAGTATTATCATTTAATTGTATTGTGTAGCAGGAGGCGTCTGTATGGATTGGCCGTACATCTTTAGTCCTGGCTAGCCCCTCTCCCTGCATGCCTTTCTCCTGTCCTGTCTTCACTTAAACCTTTCAGTCTAGCGCCCTCTCCTTTTTTATCACCCCAGCTAAAGCACACCCCCAAGTCATTTCCTGGCCTCTGTAGACACACACGCTTGACAATGAAAATATAAGACTTCAAAGCTAGGATCTTCACAAAGAGAGAAAACAGATGGTGTCTTCCTTCCTGGGCCTGGGTTACTTCGTCCAGCTTGATATTTCCCCGCCCAATCCGTTTCCTTGCAAATTCCACAGTTTCGTTTTTCTTAAGTGCGAAACAGAATCCCATTGCATAGACACACAGCATTCTCATTATTCGTTCTCCAGCTGATGGATGTCTAGTGCGAGTCTACTTCCTGAATCTCGTCCTTAGAGAGAGCAGCAATGAGTACGGATGAGCAGGTATCTCTGTTGCAGGATATAGAGTGCTTTGGGCGTGTTCCCAGGAGTGGTGTTTCTGAATCATATGGAAGTTCCACTCTTAGGAACTTGAGACGTAGCCAGACTGACTTCTATAGTGGCTGTACCACTTTGCACTCCCGCCGACAGTATATTAAGTTCCCTTTTGGCCGCATCCTTGCCAGCATTTATTGACATTTATATTCCTGATGATGGCTTTTCTGACTGAGACAGAATCTCTAAGTAGTTCGAATTTGCATTCTCGGATGGATAATGACCTTGAACACCTTTAAAAGCATTTGTTAGTTCTTTGTATTGCTTTGAGAAGTCTCTGTTTGGTTCCATAGATATTTTCTTGTTTTGGTTGATTGGTTTTCTTGGAGTTAAGTTTCTTTTGTATGCTTAGTTCTTTATATAATCTACACATTAATCTTCTGTCAGATATATGGCTGACACAGACTTTCTGCATCTTCACTAACTTTATAGTTTCCTTTGCTGCAGTGAGACCTTTGAATCCCACAAGGTCCCATTTGACAATTTATTGGCTTTAGTTCCTGAGCATCCAAAGCTCCATTAAGACTGTCCTTACGTATATACCTCTATTGTGTTGGGTTCTCCCGATTATTCCTCTAGCAGTCTTAGAGTTGTGGGTCTTATGCTGAGGTCCTCAACTCATTCGAAATTGATTTATATGCAGTGTGAGAGACAAGGATCATGCTTTATTCTTCAATATACCTATAGGAACTGGTCTACTCTGCTGGTAGGTCCTTTAGCTATACAGTAGCTGTACAGTGTGTAACACACCATTTGTTGAAAATACTAGGTTTTGTTTTCCTCCACTATACCTTTGCCCTCTTTTGTGAAAAATGTCAGGTGGCTGGAGCTGCATGGGCTGAACTCCTTGTCTTCTGCTCTACTGCATCTGTGCACATCACAGGTCTGTCTTTGTGTCAGAACCATGCTGACCTTTTTGGAGGGTTGGTACTGAGGTTTCAGTTTTGCTAACAAAACCACAATGAGTCTGTCCTATGGCTGCCTGGGAGGTAACACTAGAGGACTGAAGGCTCCAGACACTAGGTGGAGTAGGAAGTGACAGAAACAGTAACTTGAGCTAATATGATTGCAGAGCTGGGGTATCCAGCTCTGGGTGGTCAGGCAAAGCTTTGGACCAGTGGCAGGGGAGGGTGTTAACTACAGAGGCCAGCCTAGGGCTGCTCAATGACCTTAGCGACAGGGTCTAAGCAGCTAGTAGTCGCTGATGGCTCTAGGACTTGCCAGCCTATGGTTTATTTGGCTAGGAATTTTTAAAGTACCTGCCAGCAGACTAAACCAGTTCCTACTGGAGTCTGAGGATCTGACTGGATTTGGCCAGTCACTCAGAGCAACACAACATGCCATTGTTCTGGGGAAACTTGCATACTTGTGAAGATTTGGTCAGATAGCCACTCTGTTTCACTTTGAGCAGGAGGCTTTGCAGGACTTCTTGCTCAAAGCCTCAGCATTCCTCTTAGGGTCGGTCACTGTGGGATCATCGCCAAATACCTAGATGCCTACAACCAGCTGTGAACTTCTGCCCTGATTCCCAGTCATCTTGGTCAAAGGAGTCTTCAGTGGAGACCACTGGACAATCCAGGATAAAGGGCAGATAAAGGTCAGGCACCTGGCCAGGTGTGCTGTAGCATCCAGAGACCTGAAGTCAAGGTGGTTATTTTCCAAACATGAAGAACTGAAAGGCAGCCATATCCATGCCCATGATGACCTGATCAGAGTAGAGAGTCTGTGTTAGTTACACATCTGACAGAAGATTGTCTTCCCAGCTGCAGTTCTCAGTAGCCCAAGCGCTGCTTTGTTCCCCAGGATGTTCAGTACAAACCCACCTCCTACTACCCCCCCTGTTGGTGAGCTCTTCCACGTATTTCTCCTTGATGATACTCTTCAGGTTATGGCCGACTTCAGCTTCAAGGCTCATGGCTTTCCAGAAGCTGAATGATGGAATGCATGGTAGCGAAGATGATTAACTCCTTCATGGACAGCTTGTTGTTTACACGGGCACTGCTGTTGACCACATTGAGAGCCAGGGTCGCAGGATGACTGTGGGGTGCCAGCTCAGTCAGCGATGTGATGGTATAGGGCACAACCTTCTCCACAGAACTAGCTTTGCAGACAGCAAAGGACACTTGTAGGATGGCATTTGTATCAGACTTAGATTTATTTCCAGTCTCAGATATCTCAACCAACAGTTTGGCAGCCTTCTCCTGTTCAACATTCAGTTTCTTGTAACTAGGTGCATTTTTTTTTTTTTTTTTTTTTTGCTATGTTCAACAGCCATTAGGGAAACCTTCCCTGCATAGCGGATCTTATCATTGTCCCAAAGTTCCAGGGCCCCATAGAGTCCAGATGATTCACTATTGAGTGTGGCAGTTCAGAAGAGACCTTCTGAGGTGCGGGGGTCAATGTCAGTATGAGATTCCTTTGCCACAACTGTTAAAGGTCTCTCTAGCATAGGTTTTCAGAGTAGACAGAGTGTGTTTCTGGAGGCTGGATCGCTGTGCAGGAAGGAGATAGTGTTGCAGAGGTAAGGGAGACATCAAGGAGAGAGATGCAGGAGCCCAGCTTTGCGCACTCTGTGTTTGTGCTTCTGTGACTTACATTGCGATCCAGTGTTTCAAGCTGAGTCTATTTGGGGACAAGTGGCGAACCCCTGTAGTGTGACTTACCATCACATAGATCATGCCTCTATCATATTTGTTGTTGTTCAGGATTACCGTGGATATCCAGGGTTCTTTGTGTTCCCATGTGAGTTTTAAGATTGCCCTCAATGTTTGTGAAGAACTGAGTTGTCATTTTGATTGAGATTGAATTGAGTCAGCAAGTTGCGTTTGGTAGGATGGACATTTTCTTATTAATTCTTCCTTTCCATGAGTATGGGCTGTCTTTCTACTAGAGTCATAGCCAATTTCCCTCTGCAGCCTTTTAACTTAACTGCAGAGCTCTTCCATTTTCTCATTTTGGTTTAATGTGAAGTTTTCCATGATCTCTTTCTCAGTCTGCCATTGGTACATAGGAAATGATATTGCTTTTTGAATGTTAATTTTGTATCCTGCTATTTTGCTGAAAGTGTTTATTATTAGCTCTAGGAGTTTTTCAGGAGATTCTGATTCTATATTTTAAACACTCCAGTGAGTTGTCATTTTGCATGTAATTAATCAATTAATCAATTAACGACTTTTATCACTTCTCTGTGAGCTAAATGCAAAGGAAGGCAGGGCTCCCGGCAGTGTGGTGCCCCTGCCCAGCAGTACGCCAACTATACTTCTCAGCCCTCATGTTCACTTTCTGAAGACTTGCGTTTTTGTATTTTCTTGTACTAATTCTAGCTATTTTCTCTGGCACAGAATGTGTATGCAACCAGGGAAAAATGCATTTTAAATTATCATCTTGTATAAAATAAAATTCATAGGTTTGTGCAGTTTTGAAAATTCTGTTGTCGATTTGGTTACTTCTGGGCTACATGAATTTTTCATAGTGACACATATTTCAGGGATAATTTGGTCCTAATGTTATTCAGGCTCATTCTTTCCTACAGTCATTCCAGCTAAGGGACATATTTACATAATAGCTAATGCCTTGTTTCTTTCAACTGCTTCATTGAGAAGCCTAAAATAAACAAAAAGAAACGTATCCTAAGGTGGGTCCTTGTTGGTAGACGTTTATGGCAACCAAGTTTCCAATCCACTGTCCCAACCTGAGTCTATTTGGGGAGAAGGGATCCTTTTTTTATGAACCGAGTAAGGTAGAGGCCATGAATCTCAGGATCTAGTGCATTTTTAAAATGCCTGTGATCTGGTAGTACTTTCAATGGTGTTTCAAATAATGAAAAAAAAAAAAAAAAAAAAAGAAGAAGATAAAAGAAAACTTGGGGAAGGCAATGTTTGTCCTCAATCTAATTATTTTCTCATGTCTTCCCAATGAAAAGTTTCATATTCAAAAAATAATAAGAAAAAGGAAGTAGAGTTTCTTCCAACTCATTGGAGAAGAAATTGTGAAAAGTCACATAAAGATAGATTTGAGGGCCCTATGTACCATACCTCTTACCTCAAGGGAAGCGGGGAGACATGGTTTAGAAGAGTCCAGAAAGCCAAGAATTAGCAAGTTGGTACCATCAATCCCTGCACTCCTGAGGACCTGCTGAATTACCAGGATAAATATTGAACTCAGACATTTCCTAGGATACAGCCATTGAGGGGACATGAATAAGTGAACGACAGTGATCAGCACTCTGTCTTTCAGTACAGTAAATACAAACAGCCAGAAAGAATTAGTTCACCTCAGGTCATGTCAGTACAGGAAGCTCTCAGAGTGCATTCACTGTGCAGTGAAGACCAGGGAGGAACCAGAGGGCACAGGGAAGATTTTAGGACTCAGCCCCATCTTCTGCCTTACCCAGGCTCTGTCCCATTGTATATGTCCAAACATGGCCTTGGACATGGAAAAGAGGATCTGAAGGGGTAAATTAATTTCCCAGAGCAAACATGTTAATATTTAAAGAGTCTCTTCAATTCCTGGAATTGGCTAATTTTAAATCTGAGCTCCTGAGCCTAATTTTTGCCCTGCTCCAAGAATACCACCAGAAGAGGGAGCCTTGTGAGAAAAAAAATGTTTTCATAACCCTTGAGAGACTATTTTCTTTTGATGCTTAAATATGGCACTAAATTTGTTTACTTGCAATGGATCTATGAAACCAGCATTTTGACACATTATATACATGAATAGATAGAGGCTTGTATCTAAATATCTGTACATTGTATATACATGAATAGATAGAGCTTGTATCTAAATGTCTGTACATTGTATAAACATGAATAGATAGAGCTTGTATCTAAATATCTGTACATTGTATATACATGAACAGATAGAGCTTGTATCTAAATATCTGTACATTGTATACACATGAATAGATAGAGCTTGTATCTAAATATCTGTACATTGTATATACATGAACAGATAGAGCTTGTATCTAAATATCTGTACATTGATCTGTTGCATTCACTCATTTGATCATTTGTTTATTAAAAAATGTTTATTGATTGCTAAATTCTAGATACTCTATTAGTCCCTGGAAATATACCAGTGAATCAATGAATATTACAGAGAGCATAGCATTCTCTGTATTATAATGTGTGTGTAAAACAAATTACAAGTAAAACATTAATTTCATATAGACATGGGTGAGAAACAGATCAGTCAGGGTGATGAGTGGAAACGATGGAGGGCTGGTTTTTTTGTTTGTTTGTTTTTTTTTCTTTTGGATAGAGCCAGAAGGAGGAACTACTCTAAGGATTTTGACAAAGATCAGAATGCAGTGGCGCTATAAGTCATCTAAAGTCCCGAGCCCCAAGGAGGTAGTGTTGGAGAAGGGAAAACACAGACTTGAAAATACCTAAAACAGGGCTGGAAGGACGGCTCAGTTGGGGGAGCGCTTGTTGGGCAAGCTTGCTATAAGCCACACACGACAGCGCAAGTCTGTGGTCCCAGCATGTGGACACAGGAACACGCAGCATCGTAGAGTTCAGTCTTAGGCCACCTCAGTGAATCATCGAGCTTCAGGGTCACCGAGAACCTGTCTCAGAGAATAAGCAGAGTGATGGAGAAAGACCTCTGATGACCGCCAACTGCAATATAACCCTCCCATGAACACACACAAAGGAATGGGAGGGCCTGTAGGGTAATGATCTCTGCCTCTTGTTAAAAATTACCATTCATTGCTGGGCAGTGGTGGTGCACGCCTTTAATCCCAGCACTCGGGAGGCAGAGGCAGGCGGATTTCTGAGTTCGAGGCCAGCCTGGTCTACAGAGTGAGTTCCAGGACAGCCAGGGCTACACAGAGAAACCCTGTCTCGAAAAATAAATAAATAAATAAATAAATAAATAAATAAATAAATAAATAAATAAATAAATAAATTACCATTCTTCCTACTTAGATACACAGCATTTTATTTTACGTCTCTGTTGTGTTGCAGCGGCATTCTGATGTTTGTGAATGGACAGAATCAGCAGCACTTTCAGTTAAAGCCCTTACATGTTGGATTGAGAACTTACAGGCCTTTTACTCCTGTTCACACTAACGACTTTCAAAATCATGACTATCTCTCTGAGCTTCCTTAATAAAAATGACAGACCTGCAAAGACAGTCCTTCCACTATAAGAGCCTGAGACTTTTAGAGTTATATTACTATAGAAGAGCTCAGCCTAGCATGAGGAGAGTTTTGTTTTGTTTTGTTTTGTTTTGTTTTGTTTTGTTTTGTTTTGTTTTGTTTTAAAGTTTAGTATGCTCAAAGAAAAGCAAAGAATACCACAGAGCTGGTGCTGAGCCGGGACAGTGGAAAGGAGGTCCAGTTTGGCACAGACCATGAAACCTCAAGAGCTGGGGTTTCTAATGGAGTGTTTTTTTTTTGTTTGTTTTGTTTTTTTCTGAGTGCTGAGAAATTCTTCTATGGTGATGATGAAGCTAATCCACCAGGTAAATATGTTAAAAAGTGTATATATATTTTTTAATTTGAAAGGTGTATTTTTCTTTTCTTTTGAGGTGCTGGGATCCAAGTTCCAGACCATGTGCATTCCAGGCACCATACTGCTACTGAGTTACAACACCCCATGCCCTGAAATTAGTATCTAACATAACTAATTCTTCATGCATTTTCGTAAAAACTTAACAAATTATTTCTTTTTACTTTAAATGACAGATTTCGACTCTAAAGTTCTAACTTCCAAAATCTTGTATAAACTATGATGCAAGACAAGGATGAATTTAAACATCTTTCTCTTGCAAGTACCTGGAAATTTGTGAAACACTTAGTACTAACTTGGTAAAGATAAAACCTTAACACTAAACCAAACACTCTAAATATTAGTCAGATGTATTCAGTTTTGCTGAGAAAAGGTGTACTCCAAGTAAATACAGACCCAGCTTTATGCTGTGTAGGCTTCTGCTTCTTGGCATTGCTGCTTCTAGAAAAGGAGACGGAGCATTTTAGTGTGATCTGTTTAATCTTCCCCCTCAGAATCATCATGTAGTTGATAAATCAATGGTCACGATTGCATCAACCTGAGCTGGCGGGGCAGCAATTGAAGACAGGCTGGTGTCTCGGTGTGGATACGCAGGTGCTCCCGTGTTCCCACTCACGGCATTGTCATAGCAATGGAAGGAAAAAGAGATCTGATTGCACTTGGCAGTTGCTTTCCACTCACAGTATTTGTGAAAGACGGGCTTGATCAAGGTTGAATTCCCAATTATTTCCTGCTGTAAGAAGCAAGATAAAACAAAGTCTCAAGAATCCAATGCAATTAGCTTTTACATTGACTTCTTTCTAATGTAAAAATCATATTCCCTTTGAAGCAAGGAAGAGCAGCTGCTGTTGTGGAGAAGCGAATGAGTACATTTATTTGGCTACTTGTTTCTGTGTCTCTGAGATCAAAAGTCTAAAGAGACATAATACAGGATATAGCAGAAATTATATTGTGAAAACATTTAATTAATATATACATTAGGTATTTTATTCTTCTTTTTATAAATTATAGTCTCCCATTGTCATTAAATGCTACATTATTCATCCAGAGATAATGGCTCATGCCTATAATTCCAGCAGGTGAGATGCCGAGGCAGAAGGATTAGTACCAGTTTGAGGCTAATCTCGTCTGTATGGTCATGTCAAAGCCTGAAGAGCTCTGGAGTGGGGCTGTGCCTCAGAAACAAAATAACTGTTTTGCTCAAAGAAAAGAGGAGCACACAGCATCATTGTTCACAGTATCCAAAAGGTGGAAGCAAACTGTGTGTCCATTGACAAATAAGTGGGTAGACAAAGTGCAATCTATACATTCCACATGTTTAGCTTTAAAATTAAACTTAAGTGCATGATACGGCATGGACAGAACCCAAGGATCTCATTCTGTGGACAGTAAGACAACAAGAGGAAAAATACTGCATGATTGTACTACCTGAGCTATTCAGCATGGTCAAGTGCAGAAACAGAAAATAGAATGGTGTGGCCAGGGTCTAGGGGAAAGAGGAGTTCAGCCACCGTCTGGGAAAGGCAGAGAGCAACTCTGAGAACCCTGTGAACACCAAGACTCATCTGATTGAGACCCATTCCTGGCTCCTTCAACTTCAAGCTTTGCAATCTCGAGCAAGTTGACTTATTACCCATTCCTGAATTTTACTGTTTAAATGTGCAAATATTAAAACTTGTCAAGGGTGGAGTGTAGCTCTGTCTAATAGTGTGTACTTGGCACAATTCTCAGCTCAATGGGGTGGAAAAATTAAATGAGACACTATTATGAAATAGAAAAATTATATCCTTTTGTAGCTCGTAGATTAAATGAGTTTATTCTTCATGGGAAGATTCTACCCCAATACTTGGCACACAGTCCTCAAAAAATTTTTATTATCAATAATAAAATCATCAAATATAAATTTCCAAATACTGACTGTATAAAATAGCAGTCGACTTCAAATGAGAACCCAAAGTCTTCCACCTTCTGACACGAAACTGAACGTGGAATGAGGAAAACCGATCAATCACTCTATCAAAACAGACAAATCACTTTTGTGCAGGTGCACGGGAGCAACTTTGCCGTTCCATTTTACAGCACCCCCTTGTATTCCTAATCTGTGTGCTTGTGCGTAACACTAGTGACATCTGGGTCTAAAAATCAGCCACTGGTTACCAAATCATAGCCATTTAAAGTATAGAAGCCAAGTTAATAAACTCTTAAAGGAAATCTATCTTTTTACGTCATGGTGTTCTCTGTTGGACCCTGGTGACAGGGAAGGCAAGCTGATGGTTCCTTTGTCCTTCCCTGCCATGCATACAATATTGCAACCTATCAGACATGCCAAGCTTGTGAACAGATACATTGTACTAGCAGGTCAAGGGGATGCTGACATTGGCAAGGTACATACCCTTTCTGATACTTTCTGATAACTTACTGATACATGGGTTCAAAGGTCATAGAGTTCAACCTAAAATTTCTCCATAGAGGGAATCCAGATTCCGATAATAATTCATGCTGTGGATGCAGTGCCCAACTAATTACTTTAACAAATGGCTCACATTTATCTTACATTTCAACATTTTGAAAGGGGGATGGCTTAGTAACTGATGATACTTTATAACTGCAGTCACATAAGTGGCAGTTGTGACATGGCTGTTAGTGCTCATGCATGCATGAATTTGATCACAGCTGTTTACAGCTGACCTTGTGTCACAAGAGCTGTGTGCATTGTTGGCCCTTCATGAATGGAGTCAAATGTCTACTTAAAACCTCTCCAAAAGGATTACACTGTGAACTGACCCTGAAGCAAGTCAGTTGTGTTCGAGAAGACAGAAATGGTCTGGCACAAATTGAGTGTTTGAGAAATAAATGCTTAGGATTAGAAGAATATTTGCAACTTCATATTTGCTTTCAAAGTTGCAACAAAGGAAATTTAAAATATGGGTACCCAGCCAGGCAGTGGTGGCACACACCTTTAATACCAGCACTTGGGAGACAGAGGCAGGTGGATTTCTGAGTTCGAGGCCAGTCTAGTCTACAGAGTGAGTTCCAGGACAGCCAGTGTACACAGAGAAACCCTGTCTCAAAAAAACCAAAAAAATAAAAAGCTAAAACTAAAACTAAAAATATGGGTACCCATGGAGAGGTGAAATCGTGGACATTTTCTTGCTTAGTTTATTGCTGATCTCTTGATATAATAACATTGTGTAACTCCACCTGCAAAGTCTTAAGCTTAAAACAGCTAAACTACAATCGTGAATGTATCTGGTCAAGGCAAACAGTACCTATGGTCTTGTCTTCCCAGGCCTCCACTCCACATGGTTCCTAGAAATCCCCTAGGAGTAGCAGGCTAGAGTGGCATGTTTTTCTCTTTCTTATGATTGGGAACAAAAAGAAGGCATGGACTCAGGAAGACATGTTGGAAGATCTGGAACTGTTAAGGAAGGGAGGTGGTACTTCATATAATCATAAAACATTGTGAACATGTATGAAATTCTTAAAGAATGAAAAAGAGTGAATAAACATTCAAGATCTAACAACATGGTTTGGAACTAACACATTGATCCCACTCAGTCTAGGGGACACAGTTCAGGAGAGTAGCCAGGAGACCATCCAAGAAATAGTAGGAAAGGTATTTTAAGAAAAGACTCATCACTCTTGTAGTTTATACAGCTGTAGGGCATCTCTAACAAGAGAAGTCTAAAATCCAAAGGCCAAGCTCTGAGAAAGGGTTAGAACTCACAAGAGGACAGATTGCTATCACAGATGGAGATTCTTACATGCATTTAAAGCCTTCCAACTAGAGTCACCAGGATTACGCAGGATAGCATCTTGAACATGTGAAGAATACCTCCACAGCATCAGTGTTTTGTTAGATATCTGGGGATGGAAGCCATTCTTGACTAAAGCTAAAGGAAGGAAAGTTTTCAGCCCTTTGGTGAATGAAACTACAGATGACATAAGAAAGAACATGGGTACCAGAGGTGGGAGTAAAATACAGGTGTGAGACAGAGCTTCCTACACTGACAGACATGAGAACAATGGCTGTCTGCCCACTGTGTATAACAAAAGTTGGTAAATACTTTAGAACTGAAAAAAAATTCAAAGCAAGGACAGGCTGATGTGAACAAATAATGGATCATGTAGATTTATCCCTAGAGAATTATTGAACAATATAGTAGATAGTTTTTAGGTTAGTAGTATACAAATAGCACCTTTTACAGGAAAGATGTCTTAAATTTTTAAGTTATATTTGTGAAGGTAGGTGTACTGGCTGGTTTTGTGTCAACTTGACACAAGCTGGAGTTATCACAGAGAAAGGAGTTTCAGTTGAGAAAATGCCTCCATGAGATCCAGTGGTAAGGCATTTTCTCAATTAGTGATCAAGGGGGTAGGGCCCGTTGTGGGTGGTACCATCTGTGGGCTGGTAGTCTTGGACTCTATAAGAAAGCCAGCTGAGCAAGCCAGGAGATGCAAGCCAGTAAGGAACATCCCTCCATGGCCTCTGCATCAGCTCCTGATCCTTGACTCGCGTGAGTTCCAGTCCTGACTTCCTCTGGTGATGAACAGCAGCATGGAAGTGTAAGCTGAATAAACCCTTTGCTCCCCAACTTGCTTCTTGGTCATGATGCTTGTGCAGGAGTAGAACCCCTGACTAAGATACTAGGTGTCCATAGGAAGATAACAGGCTTTTAAGAGTAAGCTAGTTAGTAGAATAGAAACCAAGGACAGCTTGAGAGGTCACAGGAATAGGGGCTGGAAAGAGGAATGGCTGCTGATACTGGTTCTACAAGACATGAAGCTGAACCTCGGCCAGGGTGAGGTCTGGGGTGAGAAACACCGGGAAGATTTGAGCCGAGGTTTGGCACTTGCTTCCCGCATCTCTCTTGAACAGAGACATCTCCTCCACCCACAGCACTCTCACGTGGGAAGAGATTATCAAGGTTTCACCGTGAGTGGGAAGGGAAGACTGAAGATGCTCAGCTGCCACTAAGAAGCGGACTTTCCTGGGGCGGGGAAGATACAAGTCTAACGATGGGATCTGAGGCTCTTCACAGGTATCCAGGGATTTCATTAACAATTTAATTATAAACACATTAATTGTATATGTTGATGAGTTTCAGCATGTTTACTCTCTATGTATGTGTATGTACATACATGCATGTGTGCAGCCCGTGTTGATCATGGTCATCTGCTCCTCTTATTCCTGGAGCTTCCTCCACATGTCCGCTCTTCCCAGTCCCAGTGATCATTTTCTTCTTTCAGGCCCCAGCTCTGAACTTCTCTCTCTCGTATACCCATTTTGCTGAATGTGATGTTCAGTCCTCGTTGTGTCTACTTTGCTGCAAACGATGGCTTTCATTCTTTTTCCAGACGTAATACGATTCTATTGTGTATATGCTAGATTTTCTTCAGCTACATATCTGTGGATGAACATTTTAGCTGATTCCATAGCTTAGGTATTGGGAGTAGAGCTACAATAAATATGCGCATATAGGTATCTCTTTTGGATGGTGACTTCATTTGCCTTGTATACATACCTGGGAGTAGATGGGTAGATTATATAGTGGTTCTAATTTTAGATTTTAGAGGAATCTTCATATTGTTTTCCATGGTGACTAGACTCATTTGCATGATCCCCCATTGTGTGTAAAAATTCTTTTCTCCACATCTCTGGCAGCATTTGTTAGTATTTGCTTTCATAGACTAGCCTCTACAACTTGAATGTGATGAAATCTCAGTGTAGCAAACCTTGAGTTGCAAATGATGTGAAGATTTCCTCATGTATTTAATGGCTATTTGTATCTCTTTTCTGAGAAGAATCTATTTTATTTATTTATTTATTTATTTATTTTTGGTTTTTCAAGACAGGGTTTCTCTTTGTAGCCCTGGTTGTCCTGGAACTCACTCTGTAGACCAGGCTGGCCTTGAACTCAGAAATCCGCCTGTCTTTGCCTCCCAAGTGCTGGGATTAAAGGCGTGCGCCACCACTGCCTGACTGGAAGAATCTATTTTATTTGCCTAGTTAAAGTTGAAAAATATGGGGAGCAGACAGATAAACAGGCTCGGAAACAACTTTCATCATTCAAGAATGGCAGAGGCACCTAGATTATAACGAATAATACTTGTGCTGGTTTGGAAACGCACTAGGGGAAAATATCATGGTAACATTTTCAAAATGAGCTAATGACTTTTTAATTTGCTCTTGTAAAGACTCATCTCTGTGGCAATATTGCTTTCCTTATATGCTCAAGGAATCGGGGAAACTGAAATTACAACTAAAGAAAGTATTTATAAAGCAGTATATAGCACGTGACTGTTTAGATTTACCTTCCCATCCTTGTTGGAATCTGAGGAGTAAATAAAAGCAGGCCTTGAACTTTCTGTCTAAGTGGGAGCACGGTAGACTGTGAATCAAATACCCATCTGGAACAGAAAATCAGAACATGGGACTGCTGCCTCTCCAGATGTAGTTTTGTTTAATATGGGCACTAATGAACTCATTAGAATAATTTTAATTGGATAAAGTAAAATAAGATTATAAGCAACTGTCAAGATAACATAAAAGTCATTTGAATATAGTAATATAAATGACTTACATTTATGTGTCACCTAAGATTTAGTCACAGGTCTGCTAATTATAACTTTAAATGGCATGTCTAAATAGCTTCAAAATTCATAAATCTATATGAAAATATTTTGTCTGTTGGCAGCAAAACACATGTATTTATTCTATTCTAAATAGATAAAATATATAATAAAATTGGAGGCTAGTGAAAATACGATACAGTAGTGTTTGCATCCAAATTCATTGAAAGGGGCTGTAGAGATGGTCTAGCAATTGAGAACACTTGCTCCTCTTGCAGAGGACCCAAGTTCAGTTCCCAGCTCCTCCATGGCAGCCAACAACCATCTGTAACCCTAGTTCTAGGAAATCTGACACCCTCACCTGGCCTGTGGGATGTTTTGCTCATGGGGTGCACATATACTCATGCAGGCTCACATACATACACACAACTGAAAATAAATCACTAAAGAAAAGCAAAACCAAACAAACACCAAAGTCATTAACACTCTCAATTTATTACGGACACTTCAGGTACCCTTGGTTCCCAGGCTAAGAACTCATGCACCAGGAATAGTCCAAGTCTAAGTCATTAGTCTTATACTTGGCATAAAGAAATATGCCATAGATCTAGACAAGAGAATTCTGAGACAAATACCCTGGCTCCCCACCTCACCATGGCCATTCACAGTAGTGAAAGAGTCTAGAAGTTCCTTCATGGATTATTGAAAGTGACAACAGGGTACTCTTTTATCTGAGCAAGTGAAGTTGTAGGGACAGTGGCCAAATGTCTGGCCACAACCTGTTGTATCTGACACATCCCAACCCCTGTTGTATCTGTATTTAGCTGACTAAATACAGACATTTATGATAAGATGAAAAACATGCTGGCAATCCAGACTCATATGAGGCACAAGTCTTACTCTATATATTGAGCCATAGTCTTGATTGTTAACAGAGGAATTAGAAAGACAAGGAGATGAATATGTGTGTAGAGTCACCAAAGAAATAGTGATGCTACAAACTGTCCAAAGTGTCAAATTTCAGGATTTCTTTTTTGGTGTTTCAACATAGGGTCTCAGTAGGTGTCCTAGCCTTGAGCTTCTAATTCTCTTATCTCAGTTTCCAAATGCTGAGTATTCATTTGTTCTTTCATTGACTGAGTGACACAGTTATTACTGAATAAAGATAAGAAGTATTGCAGACAATATAGACTCTATATTCATTTGCATATATGAGCACCATGTGGATAAAGTTTCATCTCTATGAGTATGGATACATATCACCCTTTTCAGATACCCATTCCGACCCATGAAGACTACACGCTCAGTTAATAACTATTTTATTGTTTCTCAGAAAGCTCTGTATTCATATCTTAGAGCTGTCACAACAAAGACCATGGATTTGCAGTTCAACATAAGAGAAACACGCTCATTCCCAGACCTGGGATTAAGAGTGAGAAATGAGCTGTAGGAAGAACACTCCATTCCAAGGCTCTTAGCCAGGGCTGGGCCTCACTTGGGTCTTCTGCCGGGTGGCCTCAAGCCTGTGGCTACAAATATCCCGACTCTCATTCCATCCTCACGAGATCTTCTTACCACCATGTCTCTTCTCTGCTATTCTCCTGAGGACAAGCATCAGTGGATTCAGGCCCAAGAGCAAACCTCAGGAGTTTCTGACACAGGACTAGTGATTTGTAAATAGACAGAGGTGGAGATATCGTCATAGTTTCAAATGGCTTATTTCTTCTTTTATAGAGATTAAATGATGTCATTTTCCCTTCCCTTTCCTCTGTAAATCCTCTCTTGTATCCGCCTTGCTCTCTTTCAGATTCATGGCCTCTTTTCATTAAACGCTGTTACATACATACATGTGTACATATATGCTCCCAAACAGGACATGCTCAGTCTGCATAATATGGCTTGGATGCATGTCTTCAGTCATGACCATTTGAAATCCAATAACTAATTGCTGTGCTCTTCCCAGGGGAAGACTTTGTCCCCTTGCAGAATTCTTTAGTTCCCTGTAGTTCTTCATGTAGTGTCAGGGGCCTCATAGGCTTTCTCTGTCTAGTGTCCTTGTCCAGCCCACATTTGGGCAATCATGTTGGTGAGCATTTATGGATGAGGCTTCTGACATTTCTAAGAGACACGGTCTCACATCAGAATCCCTGATCCTCGGTTTCTTAACACTCTTTCTGCTTCTTCTTTTGCAGTGTTCCCTGATAAGAGAAACACCCGTTCCCAGTTCAGTGAGAAATGAAAGCTCTAGGAAGGTTGTCTGCATGATTGTAGAGTTACTATTTCATTCAGGTTCTTGCATTCATTTGGAAATTTGTATTTGATTTAAAATGTAATCATTTTTTAAAATAATTTTCAAAAATTTGTCATAAAATTCCTCATTGTGTTCTTTTACCTTGTGTATCATCTTGATTTATTGAGGAATAATTTCTACATTAAGTAGAAGTCTTACTCTCATTGTTAGTTGCATATTGAGGAAAACAGGATGTAACCAAGGTACATATTGTCTAGAACATTTCTAGTACTTTTAAACTCTGCTGAGTTTTTCTGAGCAGGCAATCTCCTTACAATGAGGAGAAGACAATTCAGTTCTAGTTTCTATAATTATTATTTTCACCTATTGTATAACTTCTTTTTTTTCCTATGTTCTTCATTTTATTTGCCTTGCCCTCCAAGTGTGTTGTTACATAGTATTGTTATGTAGCCCAGGGTAGCCTTGAACTCATTATCCTATGCTTCAACCTGCCAACTGCTGGAGCACAGATATACATGTACCAGCACACCTGACTCACAGAAATTCATGTAGATGGATTCATGTTGTACGTGTTCTTTTGAACCCGGGACTTGAACCCAGTATAGTTTTCAATGTTCATTCACAATGTCTGTGCATCTTCATCCTTTTGTTTTATAAGTTGTTATTCTATATAGCACGAACACACCAAAGACTTCGTGCATTCTTTTGTTAATGGCTGCTTCCAGTTTGGGCAACAAAAGTTCTGACATGGTAAGTTTTGTGAAAAATATTTTTTTATTTCTCCAGATAGATCCTGCAAACACAGCTTCTAGGTTGTAGGGGCATTGAAAGCAAAACTATGTCAGAGAAACTCAGATATTTCTCATAGTTTACTATTTTACAGTATCCCATACACACATAAGGGGTTTCCTCACTCAGTCATCAGCAGCTCACTTCCTATGCTTCTCTGCGATAGCACAGACCACCCTGACTTGCCGAGTGGTGCACAGGTACAGGCCCAAGCAAAGCGTATGGAAATCACCGTCCTTCTCCCATGTGAGCTGAGTTCTGTGGGCTGCGTTTAAGTGGTCAGGCTTGGTGGCAGCAAGGACCTCTACGCATCGAGCCATCTCTGTGGCCCACATTTTCCAGTTCTAGGATCTTTTGTTGTTGCAGGCTTTGCTATACTGCCCAGGCTGTTCTCTGAATCCTAGGCATAAGTGATGCTTTTGATCTCAGCCCCCAAAGACTACAGACATGCTCCAGTGCCTCCTCCTTACTAGGGTTTTAATTGTTTAGTGTATAAAATAGTGGGATTTATCACAGCCTTCCCATGCGTCATGTCATGTATTTTGTTCATACTGACACCCTCGATGCCTTCCCTTGTCCCCCCCCTTCAGCCATCTTGTGCCTCTCCTTTCTTCTACTCTCCCTTCTACTTTCATTATAAAATGCTAATTATTTTTTGCATAAATTAAAAATATTTTTATTGAAATATTTTAATTATTAAAATATTAAAATTTGTATTCTGTGTATGGGAGAAAAGACATGATTTTTGTTCTCTTGGTCTGGCATATTTCATTTAACCTCTGATCTCTTGTTCTACCCATCTCCCCACAAATCACAAGATTTTGTTCCTCTTTGAATAATTCTTTGCTGCGTGTGTGTGTGTGTGTGTGTGTGTGTGTGTGTGTGTGTGTGTGTGTGTGTATATATATATCTCACATTTTCTTTACCCATTCATGTGCTGATGGATATATAGGCTGATTTTACACTTCAGCTGTTGTGAATCACGCCATAATAAACGTGGATATTGGGTGGGTGAGTTGGCTCAGTGGGAAAAGGCACTTGCTGCCAAGCCTGACAACTTGAGTTTGTTTCCACTGGAACCTTTAAAGTGGAAGGAGAGACCTGACTTCTTCAGATGGTCCTCTGACTTTCACCCATGAGTCATGTCATGGTGCCCCACCTCAAAAATGTAAAAAAGGAGAAGAAACCTTAAGAAGTAGTAAAACACGGGTGTGCAGGTATCGTTGCAGTATGCTGACATAGACTCATTCAGGTGTGCGCCCAGAAGGGCCCCGGGCAAGCATACAATACTTCTCTTTCGCTTTGTAAGAGGCCTCTATGCTGACTTGCATAGTGGCTACACTAGTGACATGTCTGCCACCAGAGTATAAGAGTTCCTTGTCCCCTACACCTGATCAGCATTTCTTCTCTGTCGTCTTGATGGTAGTCAATATGCCTGGGATACGTTAGAATCTTACTACAGACTTGATTTGCGTTTCTCCTTCTGATATCTGTCCAGTGTGTGTGTGTGTGTGTGTGTGTGTGTGTGTGTGTGTGTGTGTATGTGTGAGAGAGAGAGAGAGAGAGAGAGAGAGAGAGAGAGAGAGAGAGAGAGTTTTACTTTTCTAGTTCTCTCTATATTCTAGATATTAATATACCATCACAAGCATAGCAGTCAAAATGTTTCCTGATTATATACTATATAGAAGCTTTCAAATTTTATGCAATCCTGCCGTGAACATAGTGGAGATGAACATAGATGAACATGCATCTATATTAGGAGACATTTGGCGGTATGGCTGAGCTGTGTGGTAGATCTGTCTCTAGTGGGGAGCCTCCACACTGGTTTCCATAGTGATTATGCCACTCTGTAATCCTATCAGCAGTGAGTAAGTGTTTCTCTTTTCCCATGCCCATGCCAACATTTATTGGAACTTATTCTTTGTGATGTTAGCCATTCTGACTGGGTTAAGATATTTCGAAGTTGTTTTAATTTGGCTATTCTTAACAGCTAATGATGCTACACATTTTTTTAGGTGTTTGAGTCATTTGTGATTCTTTTTTTTTTTTTTTCTGAGAAATCTGTTTAGTTTATGCTCTATTTTTAAGCAACTGTTTTTTATTTTTTAAAGATAGATGGAAGCCCACAACTGCTTAGTGTATCGGGATTGAGGAGCCTCAGGATGTCCTCACTAACTGGGTTGTCTGTATCACATCCCTCTCCTCATGGCTCAGTGATCTATGTGGGGTAGAAAGATTGTAAAGCGGATGCTTCAGTGAAACCGTATTTTCCAGACACAACAAGGCAGACACACATGTAAACCACAGAGTCTGTGACTGCAGAGGTAAGATCTGCAGAAACCCAAACCAGACAAGAGCCAACATGCAGGAAGG
This sequence comes from Uromys caudimaculatus, assembly GCA_028551405.1. Classification (NCBI taxonomy): domain Eukaryota; kingdom Metazoa; phylum Chordata; class Mammalia; order Rodentia; family Muridae; genus Uromys; species Uromys caudimaculatus. The sequence continues at coordinate 91,717,172 of CM052709.1, read as the reverse complement.
TGGGTATAAATGTCATCCCCAGCTGAGAGACTTGGTTGTTGCTGGGAGAAATGATGTCAGTTTCCCTCAGTGGGATGACACTTGGTATAATGACCATATACCAGGGCAGGTCCCATACCAGGAGTAGTCCGTCAACACAAGCTGGATTCAGTTTTGGAGAGGGAACTGATATGAGGTTGTGTGGGTTGGGAGGTAGGAGAAAAACTTGAGATGAATTGGGGGGGGGGTAAATGAACATGTCTAAAATATATTGTATGATATTCTCGAAGAATAAAAGTACTGTATTTTTGAAGAGCTAGAATGGAGGTCCCCTGTAATGGCACAATAACGCTCATACTAGATAACATAGGCTAATAAGTTAAAAGCTCAGGGACAAGCTCAGGCCACCTCTTTTGAAGACCAGTGGAACCCCCACAGCACCCAGACATTACATACCACTTCTAACATCATTGGCTATCCTCTAGAACTTGATAGAAAGACTATTGCTAAAAATACCACATATTTGAACGTAGAACACAGAGAAACCCAGCTGGCACTGACTTGGAAGCTTCATCCCCGTTGAATAGATTTCATAATGCTGGAAGATACTTTAGACCAGAGGAGAAAAGGAGCCACCATATCCGGCTGTAAGCCCTATGAGCTACAGTGATGACCAGCCTGGAGTACATGCCCACTGGTGCAATAGTAGCACAAACATCATCGAGTAACCAACCGTTTTCTGAATGATTTTAAGTCTTGCTCCAGAAAATGAAGCCCATGCCTGTCCCATCATCAGGCCAACCTCCTGTGACGACCCTGGTCACAGGTCCTAGGAGATCATCTCTGACTACTTTTCTGTTAAGTGGACATAGTATTATCTATGTATAAGGTGACTCCTGATGACTTATTGTAATACCCATTCATCAATGCATCTCTCAATCCATATTGGAGAGGCTTCTACTTGAAGGAGATGGTGATTCACACTGAGACTCAGAACTGGTCAAAGTTCAGAAGATAAGGGACTGCAAAATGCTCAACCTACAAGAGATCTCTATGTCATAGTGTCTCTTTCTAAGGCTCAGGGATGATTGTAGAGATGGGACAGAAAGTATTTAAGGGTCAGAGGTGGTGGATGACTCTGAGGAAATAGCTGAACACAGTCCACATATGAGCTCAGAATCGTCTGGTAGACTTCTCTTGATGGCCAGTGGGTTCCCATAGCCTCTGAACATTACATGTTACTGCCAACATGTTCTTTATCCTCCAGAAGTCGATAGCAAGCCTCTATTGCTAAAGACACCACGTGTTTGAGAAATTAAAGATATGTACAACCTCAAACCAGAACAAATTCCAAAATGGTGAAAAAAATTAGACACGAAGTACCAGCCTTAGCCCTGGAGCTATTGGCCATTGATAGGTCCTCAGAGGAGAAGGAGTTTTCTTTAGGAGTTTGCCCCCCTGACAGGCTGACCATCCTCCTATGAAAGGTCACACAGCCAAGAATATATGGGCAGTGTAGATAAGTCTTAATGGGTTAGTAAATAAATGGGGGACACAAATTTGGGTGGACACAGTAAGGGGGTGGATCTGGGAGGAACTGGTGGAAGAAGTGGCTGTGATTAGAACAAGTAGTGTAAAGTTCTCAAAAACAAAACAAAACAAAACAATATATATATATGTATATGTATATGTATGTATATGTGTATATATATATATATATATATATATATATATATATATATATATATATTAAAGCTCTATTGTTGTTGACTGATCCAATCCTCTACTTTACAAGTCCTGATTCTCTGTCTTCAATTTGAACCATTATACTGTTAAGGCCATCCTTTGAGTTTTCTAATTGAATCTGTGTGTTTTTTTTTTCAGTTCTTTCTTCAGTTCAACTTGAGTTTTCATCAGTATTTCTATGTCTTTTTTGAATTCAGTTTTTTTTTGTTTGTTTTTTGTTTTTTTGTTTTTTTGAGACAGGGTTTCTGTGTGTAGCCCTGGCTGTCCTGGAACTCACTCTGTAGACCAGGCTGGCCTCGAACTCAGAAATCTACCTGCCTCTGCCTCCCAAGTGCTGGGATTAAAGATGTGTGCCACCACTGCCTGGCTGAATTCAGTTTTAAAACACTGTATCATCTTCATAATTTCATTTGCTCTTTTGTGTCTTCCTGGACTTCAGTTGGGAGTTTATTTCTGTCCTTTTTAAGTTCATTAAGGTGTTTGCTTTTGTCCTTTCTGAATTCCTTGGGTCCTTTTTTTTTTTTTTGTAACCTTGAATTCTTTGATTTAGTTTATCATTATACTTTTAAAATTCCATATCCTGTGTTTTGTCTAAGTAATTTCTATTGGAGAACTCATCTTCAGGGTGGGTGGTCTTTGGCAGAGGATACATACTGTCTTGGGTCTTTAATATTGTTTGTATTTTTGCAACAGGACTTGGGCACATGGATTTATTTTGTTGGCAGTGTATCTGATGTGAGGACTTCCCTGAAGAAAGGGTACAAAGATTGTTAAGAACTGAAGGACAAGGATGCTTGCTGCATGATAGTGCCTTTGGGATATGACTGGAGGCAGCACCCAGAAAATCTCAACAATATGGTTGCCTCAACGAGCTCTGCATAATTTTACATTGGTCTACATGTCGATGTTGCTGGGCGACTTCTCACAAGATGAAGAGCCATGGGTGGTCGGTGACCAATGGGAGAGGTGATGAGACCGCTGACAGGTCCAAATCCTAAGCTAAGCTGTCAGCCCTATTTGGTGGCAATAATAACTGTAGAAGAAGAGTTTATGAGCAGGAGAGAGAGAGAGAGAGAGAGAGAGAGAGAGAGAGAGAGAGAGAGAGAGAGAGAGAGGAGAGACATGAGTGGCATTGTAAGAGACAGAGGTGGGGGTGTAATTAATTTAAATACAGCATTCATGCATGAACTTCTAAAAAATATATAAACACACTACAAAATAGTCCTGCCCTTAACGCAATCCACTGTTGGGACTTTTAACTAATTCTTCTTTGCCTGTTCTATCACTCCATTTAGAAGACTTGCAAATATTACAGCCAGCTCTTGCTCAAAATGGCGCCTCTCTGCCTCTCTTCCACACTTCCCCTCCACCCTGCCCGTCTGCCCCCATCAGCTGAAGTAAATTGAGAGATCTCGCTGATGGGACCACACTGCCTACCGACCATTTTTGGCCTGCTGGATTTCAAGTGCTTTTGGATTATTTTAACAAACAAAGGCTAAATTCACCTCCGTTTTGAATTCATCAACTCAAATCCCCACATATTCCTGTTGTGATTCTTCCCGCTGGCATAAATAATTCCCCTCCTTTCAACAAATCTTTGCAGCATTTCTAGGGCATCATAAGCTACATGCTTTCTGATATTCTGGCTAAATCTCTGGAGCTCTGGCTGGTCCCTGGCAGCTCTCAGCCACACCATTGTCTCACCTCTTGAAAAAAATCTACTGATAAATGAAGCTGAACAGATCAAAATAAAGATGGAGTGTCCTTCATTTTTCTAGCAAATCCTGAAGGGAAAGGAGAATTCTCTCACAAGGCACCACAGTGGATTAATTTGATCTTGCTGAGGTGGTGGTCATGAGGGCTTTTCTTGCTAGAAAACTCAAGGTTCAGAACTTAAGATGTATTTCTTTGTCTCATAGCAGTTTAAATACATTTCTATATTTTTCTAACTCTGCCCTCTAAGTGTTTTGTTACTTGAAATTTTCTCTAGAGTTGAAATATGAAGATTGAGACACTTCAATCTATGTAGGGAGCCAGAATACTTATTTTACATGGGGGTTTGGACTGTCAGTGCATGCATGACCTTCCACGTGTGAGGGACTCTGTGCCTGAAGTGGAGAGTAAGCCATCCATTTTCATTCTGTTACATCTTTACAGATTTAAAGACATTCGAAATCTCCTGCTAGACAGTGGCAAACAAAAGAAAGGAGCCTTTACTCTGTCTTAGCATCCTTCCTTTTTTTGTTTACTTGAGACACGGTTCTCTGTGTTTCCTCCCTAGCAGACCTGGAACTCGCTCTGAAGACCAGGCTGACCTCCATCTCAGAGATCTGCTTGCCTCTGCCTCTGGCGCTGGGACTGAAGGCATGCACTACAACCCGGTTAGAATCCTTCCATTTTTGATCTGATCCTAAATGTGTGGGTTTCTTTTTTCCCCTTTAGGAAATGAGTTTTCTTTCCTTGGTGAGATTGTCAATGAAGGTACACTGACTTGGGAAAATGTTATTTCCTCCAGGGATTCTGTTTGTGTGGACTTTGAATCTTAAGTCAATAGATGGAAGGGTAAGAAAAATAAACCAAACAAAATAAACAAGCCTCTTTGGTAATGTTACCTGTCATCGGAAGCATGTTGAGAAAATTGTCACCCAGCTTCCCTGAACTGAGCTGTTCCCATATACCTGCTCTTCATCCTCCCCTGAACCTAATGATTTCTGGGTAAATTGCCCAGGATTTTCTTGTGTCATTTACATAGAAACCTGACTTATAAAAATGTCTCCAGTTAGATTGTAGACGATTTTAACGATAATTACTTCTCTATGATCCACCTCTAACTTTGATTTCTTAACGCACAAAACGTAAATATTTCGAGTAGAATTCAGGAGCTACTTAAGTGTAGTTCAGTGCTCGGGGGAAGATGTACAACTTTTAGTAGGCACACAGGACTCGTGTCTGTTTAACAGACCAACAAGACTGTGCGTTCAGCTGTCCCTAAAGCCACCAAGCTTTAGAACTGGTGTTGCAAGTTGCAGCATCTGTGGGGACCACATGATGGAGATGGGCGAATCAGACGCAGTACGCACGGATGTAGGTACTTAAGTAAGTTCCACATTTCCGCAAGGAGTAATAATCTGCCAAGGCTTTCTTTGTCAGCCGCTACAGTCTCTCCTCTTGGTTTCTGCTGATGATTGAAAGAGATGTCTAGAAAAAAATATTGTTCCCTCCAGAACAACAATGTGTGTGTGAGGACTAAAGTAGCAGAAACTCAGTCCTGTTCTCAGGGAAGCCACGGGAGTCTCAGGTATTTAGGAACAAACAACCCTTTTAAATGAGGCAGTCGTCCTCATTCTGACCAGCTACTTCTGACAGGAAGGTTTATTCAGTATCGCTCTATCTTCTGGTATCACCAAACACATATTAGAAAAAAACGTTTTCAGTAAATATATAATAATATCATTATATAATAAAAATTAATTTCTAAAATAAATTCAGTCACCATCCCAAGGAAATCAACATACCTTTTGCTCCTAGGCTACAAAGAAACAACGGATAATATTTGATACAAATTTGAGACATTTAAAACTCTTAGGATACACTATTTCAATTTGGTTTTAATGCATTGAACTCATAAACCCTAGCAGGGTACTTTAGTCATGGAATGAATACCCAGAGATACCCCACAAGGACCGTCAGGGCCTAACAGTGCTGGATGACAATGGGGTCAGTGAGAAAAACACTACTGTGGCTGGTGAGGGCTTGTGTAGTCACTCCCTCCGTGATGTGTCGGAACAGATGAAGGAACCCTCATTTCAGGGCTTGCAGTCCCCGAATCTTCGCAATGAATGTGATGCCCATGTCCTGTTACTTTTTAGACTACTAGTGCTCGCTGCTGGATTCTGGAGGAAAGCAAACTCCCGTTTTGTCGCCGAGGATCTTCAAGCCTACAAGAGAATAAGAGTGGCACCCCTGTCCAGATGCATTAGTCAGACTCCAGCGGCTCCAGACAGGCAGTTTCCGAAATACATCAGCCTCATTTACACCCAGACATAACAGAAAGTGGCATTGTTTTTCTCTGTGACACAAAGACTCCCAAATACTGGGGAGGGAGGAGGTTTCTGACACACGTTGCGTTTAGGAAGAATTGGAAGTAGAAGGGGAAAGCAGGGTGAATGTCATTCCCTAATGATTGTACGGAGGAAAGAATTCAGTTGTCTTAGAAGCAAGATTAAGATAACTGGAAATGAGAATACAGCACAAAATCACTGGGTGTTACAATGAGAGTCTCAGAAACAGGATCTAGAGGTCCGGGTGAATCTTTGAAAGTAGACATGCCTGTTCGTGAAAGTCACTGTTTTCATAAATGCTGGCATGCTACTGGTGAGTTTTCTAATAACCATAAGTAGGCTAAGGAAAAGGTGGGAAGGGATTGGTGGGTGAATATTACTAAGTCAGAATTAGGTAGAAATAAGAAGCAGCAGTGTGCTGGTGTGCTGTAGAGTGACTACAGAAGACACTAATCTGCTCTGTGTGTCCCATGCCCAGGCTGGCCTTGAGCTCAGACAGACTTGCCTGACTCTGCTTCCTGAATGCTGGGATTAAAAGTGTATACTATTTCCACCTAGCTGTGGGGCAGTGGGCCATGCCAGGAAACTTGATAAGGTTGAGCAGGATGGAAGCCCCCGAACCCGGAAAGGACAGTAGGAGCTTCACCTACTTCTGACCAGGTCACCCTGTCACGTGACTACACTACTTACATAGGAATGTGACCTATGGTCACTGTAGATCAGAACAGAGTTCTCCATGCTAATGAGGTATCTATAGGCTCTGAGGGTTTAGCCAATAAGCTTCCCTTCCTAGACATTCCTTCCTGAAGAAGGTATTTAATCTCCGGTCCACCCTGAGGAAGTTGTCTGAACCCATTTTCCACGATGAACAGTCAATAAATGGTATGAATAAGCATGCACTGTCTCTTTCATAAAGAATCGCCATGGGGGGCACAGACAAAGCCTTTGTCTACAGAATTGCTTAGTCTAAGTCTCCTGCAGAAGGCCCCTCAGTGTTCTCAGACAATCGCAGGTAAGCTAAGGACAATCACCCACGAGCTAGGCTGGAGTTCCCCAGCCCCTCTGGCCCAGGGCTTCTCAGCCCAAGGACCCAACTCGGTTCCCAACACTCTGAGACCCAGTGGCAGCGTCTGGATGTCCAGGAGTTTGAAAGCCTCCGGCCCTGGGCTCCTCATTGCAGCCTGGTGGACCCCCGACCCTCTGTTCTGACTCCTCCGTTCAGTTTCTGGCAGTGACTGAATGTTGGGGAGTAAGGGAATCCCAGCTTTGGCCTTCCATGTCTTAGGCTGCTTTTTCCCACACCCTGAGTGTTATATGGTCACATCCCTTGAGTCCAGCATCCACAGTGGGCATAGGGTAAATGTAGTCTAGCTTCTCAGAGTTTCACCTCAGTGGTGAGGCAGGATGCAGAACCACACCTAGCTAATTTGTTTTAGGTTTATTTATATTATTTTATGTGTATGAGTGTTTTGCCTTCATGTGCTTCTGTATACCACATGCCTGCTTGATCCCCAAGGAGGTGGTGAGCCTCCATGTGGGTGCTGAGGATTGAGCCAAGGTCTTCTGCAACATCTACAGGTGCCCTTGACCACTGAGTCAACTCTCCTCTCCAGCCTTCAACTTTTGTGAGGCCAGGGAACTGTAGGGAGCGGGCCTGAAGCAAGAGTGGAGTTGAGGTGTGTCCAGATCCTGGAAATCTTGTACTGAGATCTCTTAGGACCACTTCCCCAGCCCCAGGCCTGCATGTCCTAATGTATGCAGCAGCCCTGTAAAAACCCCCAACCCCACCCAACCTCACAAGAGGAAGTCACATAGCCAGTGGCCAGGTCAAACTTCCTTTTTTTCCCTTATAATGTCAAGTCCAGCACCACCTGGAATTTCTCCTCATGCAAATGAGGCATCCCCAGCACCCTGGCCCTGGCCAATGATACACACTCACCCCAACAGCCCCTACTCACCCTCCAAAGGTTTGAGTAGCCTTTGTTCCCCCCAATAAACAGAACTAATTCTCTAAAGCTGCTCCTGGGCTACCGGAAGGGAGGAGGAGACACGGGACAGGAAACTTTGGTGTCTTTGCTGTAAATCAAAGCTATTTGAAGGTCTAGATGTTGTTTGACCTGATTCCAACGGTATATGAATGATATGTCTATTAAAGTAGTATCCAGCACCCCACAATCCAGGCAACTGTTATGGTTTTGTGTTGTAAAATTTAAATACAAATAAAATAAATATACTTCGTTTGGATTCTGGAAACACACAAGTTGGAGTGAAAGAATATAATTATTTGACTTGACCTTCTACTAACAGCCCCAAGTGGTATAATATACATATGTGTCTGATGTGTCTTAATCTAGACTGTTCATGTTTGTTCAAGTGACTACTGTTGGGGCAGAATATACTATTTCTATTACAGTAAATTTTTTTTTTGTTTTTATCAATGCTGAACTTGTGTAAGTTATTTATTTGAGCACATCATGATAATGAAGAAATTACTGTGTCACTGATTCTGCCTTTGACCAGCACATCAGCATATCAGCTAAATTGTCAATACTGGTGATTTTTTTTTTTTGTTTTGTTTTGTTTTTACAGAAAACCGAGATGCAAATGTTATTTTACATTGGCTTAATGTCCTGTATTTTGTAGGAGGTACAGTCAGGACTTTAAACTTTATCACAACCTCTGCATTTTTACCACCTAGAAATTGTCTAATGTGGACTCAGAGGAGTCCGGCATGCTTCAGAGCTCAGAGGCCAACACCCTAGGCTCTGGAGCATCAGAGAGGAGTGGACACTGGGAGGGGCTTTCAGAGAATGAGTAAGGACCGAAGACTAATTATCAATGGATGAAGAAATCTTACGAAGGGGGTAAAATGGGTCTTAACAAGGCCCAAGCAGCAGAAATGGACTGTGCTGCTCAGCAGTGGTAAAGAGGCCACTTGGGGACTTCCCTGAGTGGCCCATTCCACATAGGTCATCACAGATACCCATGACTGGGTCCCCTGAGCAGAGACAACCACAGACTCTTTGGCAACGTGTGAATCAGTCAGAAATGAATGAAATATAACTACAGCTGTACTGCCTTTCTTTGTCATAATAGGGTTTGATAAACAGGGTATTTAAAGAATAATTCAATTCAATTCAATTCCCCCCTTCTCATGCTCCCCTCCCTCCCTCCCTCCCTCCCTCCTTCCCTATCTTCCTCTCCCTCTCTCATCTTTATATAATCCTCATTCCCTTCAAACATGAAAACAGAAATCAATAAATAAAAATATCTTGGCTTTTCTGCAGACCGGTTGTCTCCAAAGAGATTAAGTATTTTATTTCTGGGTCTGAAGGAAAAGAGTTTATTTTAGTAAAGATTTGACACAGGTCTGTTGCAGAGTTGGTAAGCAGGGGGAGCGAGGCTCTGAAGGCTTACTGGCATTTATATGCTGCTGTGCCTGGGTATTACCAGAACCCAGCTCAGCTCTTCACACTTTCTCCAGGAAGTGTCTTTATTCCTCCTGACAGCAGGATTAATGGCTGCGCTCAGAAGAAAGCCAACTGCCAAAAAAGTTTACTTCTTGCAGTTGTCTTCCCTTTCCTTGTGCTGTGTAAGCCTTTTCCTGCACTAGCTTAGATGGAATGTTCCTTGGGGTTCTTTGTGGCGAGAGAGCGAGCTATGGAACCTGAAAGTATACTCGCAAAGGTACCACAGGGTGCATGTCCCCCATCCTCACAGGCTGAGAGAAGAGACTCTAGACTGAATGTCAGCAACGCCCATCCCCATGGGTAACAGTCCTGCTGCTTTTGACATGCAGGAAGCCACCTCTAGAGCTATCTAGAGGAGTTTCTTGACTATTTCCAACACCTATATGTTTGCTTTTGGTTAGCAAAGTAGGCAGTGACGGTTCTGCTGTTCCCCTCCCACACCCCAGTCATCTCTGAGCCCCCCCCCCAGCATGTCATCATCACTGTGGTTCAGTGAAGGTTGTCTGCAACATAAAGAAAGTCTGAGAGCTTTGTGGTATTGTTCTCCATCGCCTTGGTTAAGTTTGGTCTGGAAAGGCTGGATATTTTCAGCATCATCTGCCTGCTTTAGGATTCTCTTATCTCCCGTAATCTTCATGAGCACACAGCCAATGACCACACTAGATCAGGATAAATAGTGTGAGATGCCAAGGCTCGTGGATTATGGGGCCTTCGCACTTCTGCCTGGAGGAAAGCAAGGGACACCATGGTTTTGTGCACAAATACACCTCCCTCTCAGCCTCTTTTGCACATCTGCACAACCCAAACCCACCTATTTCACAGACTTAGAGTGTGACTCAGGATCAGTTGTCTAGAAGAGGGGCCTAGAAACAACATACCATTTCTCTGTACAGCCACTGTGAGATGGGGCTTGAGCCTAGTGCTGAGTGCCCATTCACTTCACAAGAGCAAGAGTTAACAGTAGAATTAGGTATCACCTGATAGAATGAAACCATTATCTTGAGGGATAGAAGTAACAAAAAATTATTTAGCATAAATCCAAAATACGAGGAACCTGTGCAAACTATAATCCCAAAGATGTCATTCATTCCAGACACGTCCTATAAATATCAGGATGAAGGAAGATCAAAAGGCTGGTGTGTAAGCCCTGAGGCTGGAGGAAGGTTCTGTTGGGCTTGGTTATATAGGCAGGAGGATGTACCTCTGGATCCATACAAAGTGCTGGGCACGGCTGCACATGCTTCTAACCAGCACTGGGAAAACATAGGCAGGAGGCTCCCTGGGGCTCCCTGGCCAGCAAGTGAAGTGAAATTGGCAAGCTCTAGATTCAGTGAGAGACCTGTCTTGGGCAATAAGTTGGAGAGTAAATGACCGGGGAAGACCTATGCTATTTGCCTCTGTTCTCTCCATACATGTGCATACATGCCTGGGCACCTACAAATACATGTGCACCCACATACACGAACATGCACACATGCAGACACTATACATACAAATAAAATGTTTTCTACCATTAATCAGTTGTAGTTTTTGAAGGTCTCAAATAGACATGGCCCATATAACTAAGGAATGTTTTCTTTCTTAGGGAAAATAAGAATAACATGCATGGGGCTGCAGAGATGGCTCAGTGGTTAAGAGTACTAACTCTTCTTCCAGAGGTCCTGAGTTCAATTCCCAGCAACCACATGGTGGCTCACAACTGTCTCTAATAAGATCTGATGCACTCTTCTAGTGTGTGTCTGAAGAGAGCTATGGTGTACTTATATAAATAAAATAAATCTTTAAGAGAAAAGTAATATGCATAAGGACACAAGAAAGAAATGGAAGTTCCTTCTCTGAGAGCTAGGGTGACATCATCCAAACAAAAGCTGATATGAGAATAAAATGGGTTGTAGTCACTTTTTCAATGACCAGCATAGTCGTGCAGGAAAACATTTGCCAGCAGAGTCACTGAGAAATGAATGGTTGGACATATAGGCACAGGCATTGTGGAATAAACACATTCCTAAGTCGAGAATCAAAGGGCAGAAGGAAGGGAGTTCAGTTGTGGATCATCTGAGTTTCAGAAGAGAGATGACAGAATTCTTTAACCAAAGCCCACTTCCTGGATTGATGCAGTTTGAACGATGGTCTCTGCTCAAACATTCATTCTGACATTTAATTCCCACGGAACAGTAGAAGGAGCTGTAGCATTCAGGGGCTCACGAAGACAAATGTGGTCCCCTCATGAGTAGGATTAGCTCACATGTGGAAAGACTGACGGGACACTTTGTTGAAGGGACATTTTCTTCCTTCTCTGCCTTCTACTCTGTGGGAACATTACAACAAGATCCTACACTGTCTCTGATGCAGAGATGCAGCATTCATGACATACAAGCACTGGTACCTTGATCTTGGACTCCTCAGTGTCCTGAACAGTAAGTCCTCCTGAATTTCTGTTATTCACAAAATAGCCAATCCACGGCATTGTGTTACAGCAACACTAGGTAATTTTCCATCTCCCAGAAGCTGCCTCTAGATTCTTAAGCCTACAGCTCACCTCTCTGACCATATTCTTTCTAACTCTGACCTGCTTTTCTCCTTCCTATGAGGATAATATGACTGCATTAGTATGTCCTGGGTAAATCAGAACAATCTTCTTAGGCCAGGATAGACAACAGTCAAGGCCTTGCCATGTTGGATAGCATACTCAGGTTTCTGGAATATGGATTTCTTATAGGGCAATGCATCATGTAGCTATGACATGGATTTCCCAAACATTCGAAATGCGGGTCCTCTACAGAAGATTGTATTCTCAACAAGCATAAGCAATAATTCCGACTTCCATGTTTCTATATCAGTATAATACTATAAGTTCATTTTACCTAGTTACATATTTGCCTACGAACATTTAAACAGACTGTTCTAGAACATACCAAGAAAGCAACTGTCTTACTCCTATAACAGTGGAAAGACAATATTGATGGGGCCTTGAGTATGATAGTAACATAATTTGTATGCACACTTGGCTTTGTTTGACACACAGAAGTTCTTACTCTGCAGCTCACTCTGCTTTCAACTCCCAATCCTGTCTCAGTCCCCGAGTACTGGGACTGCAGGTGTGCATCGCCACACCCAAATGGAAAGGCTGTAAACGAAGTACTTGGGATCTGCAAATTTCATTTACTGTGCTATTTATATCCATTTTTTTCTGTGAATAATTAAGAGTAGACAGTCTATAGAAACCCACAGCCTCCCCTGGGTGAACTGTGTCTAGCTGGGGTGACAAGTTACTGAGGGAAGAACAGACTATCAATAACAGTTTTATATTTTTAAAACAATAATTTCCTCTTACTTCAGACTGAAGCAACATGCTGTGCAAAATTATACATCATGTAGCAACGGCTGAGAAGTCAGCATACATCACTATCAATACCGCCGCTATGAAAGCCAAAAATTACCATATCTAACAATAATTTTTACTTTAGCAGAGAGAATGGGGGACATAGAAAGAACCAACTTATTCGTACAAATGCTTGGTTTAATGCACAGTGAACAAATTGGTTTTGATGAATGCTTGTGTTAAGTGTGGTTATTTATCATGAATCTATTATATAAATTGGTTGCAAAGTAATAACAAATGGTCTTTATAAATCTTACCTTCTCTGTGGCTAGAAAATGACTCAAAGCAATTATCTTTCAAGAGCTGATATTCTAAGGAGGTCAGGTGAGCCTTAGAACCAGAGAGAATAGCTGCATGCATTTGCTTAGCCTTTACATGGGAAAGGGTATTTTTCATAAAGCCTCCTTTATCTTCAATTAAATCCTTCAAGTTACTGGCTTCTGATGTTTTTGTAGTAACAGCTGTTATAGGTGTAAAAAAAAAAAAAACCCTTACATATTATGTGTTTTTTTGTGGCATGACATTTGAAACTTAAATGGATGGCATAGATTCTAATCTTGAGGAATTGACAGTTTACCCGGGGTGGTCCAGTCATTCTTGGCTGCAGTGTTAGCGTTTTCCCTGTGGCCCAGTGACAGATTGCAGAGCTGTTTTAAGTGTTGTCCTCTTCAGCACATGACATAAATAACTGGAAGATACTGTCTTCCTGAGAAAGAAATTGAAATGTTTCTTCAAGAGTACTAACTACCATGACCCAACTTTCAGCCAAAAATCAAAGAGGTAAAGATTTGTCTGCATTGATAACCTGGAGCCTTCTCTTAGTTAGGAGAGCAAATACATTTTGGGTATCAGTTTTTTTTAGAACTTTCTCTCTCTTCTTTCCGTATCTCTGTTTGTCTTATGTGTCTGTCTGTCTCTTGCAATCCTAGACACATGCTTTAAAAAATACTCTCTTTGCATTTCCCAAACGGGAAACTATCAACAAAAGAGAAAAAGAAATCATCTTGTTATTTCTGACAAAAGATCAGCTTAAAGGCACAGGTGTCCAAGGTGCTTAGAAATCATTATATAAAATAACAAAGTAGCAGTTTATGTTTGTGGTCTGAAACAGTCCGAGTTGTGTGTGCTAAGTGTAGACTTTTGAATATTGAGTATCTTGTAGAAGGCCACTGATTGTGAGCTCTGAGCCGGGTGCTGAAGGTAGTGGGAGAGGAGAGGTCACTATATTGGAGGGACTAACCAGCAGCCCAATGCCCCAGAGTGTTTACATCTTGATGCCAATATCTCATCATGGCATGTTACATAGCTTATTAATGAAGATTTAATTAATTTAACAATGAAAGAGAACATGACAAACGCATTGGTCCACTCTCAAGTAGTAGTGGTTCAGGGATTTTCTTCTACCTTCCTCTATTTCTAGGCATGCCCTCTCTTTTTCCATCCACTTTGTGTGGCTAAGTGCTGACAGGGGCTTCAAAGCTCTTGTCTGCTGCTGAGTCAGCAGGGCAAGAAAAAGTGGAAGGGAAGAGCATCCATTTTCCTTTTAAAGACATTTGTTGGAAGTTGCACAGATTTAATGTATATGCAATTGGGAAGGTCTAGTCATGAGAGGCCAAGAAATAGAGTCTTGATTCCAGCTGGCTATATGCCCAGTTAAATATTGTCTATGCTAGGACTCCCAGTTTCTGCTCAGAATATAGGATGCTATAAAGAGCACCATCTTTCCTGTTGTTATAGCAATAACCATAGCAGCAACAACCCCAAACACAAAACTTCTGAGTACTGTCTTAGATAGGGCTTTATTGCTGTGCAGAGACACCATGACCAAGGCAATTCTTATAAAGGACTACATTTAGTTGGGGCTGGCTTACAGTTTCAGAGGTTCAGTCCATTATCACCACAGCAGGAAGCATGGCAGTCATCAGGCAGATGTGGTGCTGAAGCTGAGTGGAGCTTGAACACTGGGAGACCTTAAAGCCTGCCCACACAGTGACACAGTTCCTCCAACAAGGCCACACCTCCTTCAATAGGGCTGCTCCCTATGGCCAAGCATTCAAACACATGGATCTATGGGGCCAAACCTAGTCAAACCACAAGTACTAACTAACCTGAAAGGTAAGGAAAGACGTGTATAGTGTCTATATAAGACAGCACCGACTCACAAACATCTAATCACCTGAAATGGATTGTTATAAGACATATTAGCTTAATGCTTAAATATAATGATAAAAGTCCTTTTATAGGTTATAGGGCAACCTACGGAGGGGGCATTTCACTAATTCTAGCGTTTTGTTGTTGTTTGTTTGTTTGTTTGTTTTGTTTTGTTTTTCCTGCAAAGAATTAAATGATCACAGGAAATCCTGACGAGAGTCCTGATGCTGAAGGCCCAGATCATCTTTCCCTATCTTTACTGTAATTCCAAAGCTCTGTTTTGGAGAAAGAGCAACAAGGCCTGATGTTATCAGGACATTGATTAAAACTCATTGGCACTGGGGAGAAAAATAACAAGAAAATCAAAACCAACAACAAAACCTTTGACTCCTGACCAGGATTAAAATATCCTGAAAGGCTCATCCCTACAGCCGGAACCTAGCATGATCAATGAGAAATGGTTGCCAGGACTCAGCAAATCAATGTTTGCTAGTAACAGACTGGCAACAACCGAGGGTACCCTACAGTCTAAGCATTGAGCATCAACTGCACCGGAAGTCTACCAAATACAGCTAAGTATGACATTCACGTTTCTTACTTTTAAAACTGATTTTGATACACAAATGATTGAGCAAAGATATAGAAATAGATCACACACTTACAGCCATGTAAAATAATCTATATGATGTGTTTGATAATATTAGAATAGAAAGTGGCGGGGAGAAATTAGGACTGTATTATTGTTATGTCCTTATACTACTTGCAGTGGTAATTTATTATTTGATACATATTTCAAATTCTAAGGCAATGACTAAAATATTTAATAGTGTTGTAAGCAATACGTTTAATGGGATAATAAAAATAGTAACATGAAGGTACAAATAGTTGATAACACATAGAAAATAAGTGAAGAAAGATATTTAAATCCAAACATATTGATAATTACAGTATGTATAAGTAAGTAAATTAAATTTAAAGAGCATGTTTCAGCTATATGCTATAGTTGAATAAATCTGAGCTTTAAAAACACAGATAAACTAAAACTGAAGGAATAGAGAAAAACCCAAAACTATACCATGTGTCCCTGTGAGAGCTACTGTTGCCACAGTGAAACAGCATGGCCACAAACAACCTGAGGGAAAAAGGATTTAGTTCACTGAGGGAAGCCAAGGCAGGGACTCAAATCAGGCCAGATCCTGAAGGCAGGAGCAGATGCAGAGGCCATGGAGGAGTGCTGCTCACTGGCTTGCTCCCCATGGCTTGCTCAGTCTGCTTTCTTATAGAACCCAGACCACCAGCCCAGGGATGGCCCCACTCACGATGGTCTGTGTCCTATAGCCTGCCTACAGCCTGATCTTAGGGAAGCATTTTTCTTTTTCTTTTTTTCCCTTCCTTTCCTTTTCTTCTCTTTTTTTCTTCCTTCCTTCATTTATTTTTCAAAAATTTTGTTCCTTTTATTGAAAATAGATTTTTTTCTCACATCATATATACTAATTATGGTTTCCCCTCCCTCAACATCTCCCAGTTCCTTCCCACTTCCCCTCCCATCTGGATCTACCTCCTTTCTGATTCATTAAAAAACAGACTTGTAAGAGCTAATAATATATGATATAATGTAATTAATATGAAAGAAAAGCTAACACATCAGAATAGGACAAAACAGAAGAAAAGAACCCAAGAAAAGGTACAAGAAACCTCCAAAGATTCTGTTGAATTCATTTTTTGTTGGCCATCTCTTGCCGGGCATGCAGCCTACCTGGAAGAGTAGTTATTTCCCCCAGTGAGACTCTCTTGGAGGAAAATAAATTTTTATTTACAAGTAGTTATCAATTGGAGATTGTGTCTAGGTTAGGAATGAGCCAGGTGTCTTTTTCTCTTTTCATCTGATAGACCCTGTCTGGTGCAGCCCTTGCAGGCCCCGTGCATGCTGCCTCAGTCTCTGAGAGCCGATCTGTGTTCTATTCTTGTTGATTTAGAGGGTCTGTTTTCCTAGTGTCTCCATCCTCCTGACTCTTATGCTCTTCTCCCTGGAGGCATTATATTAATTGAGGTTCCCTCCTCTCCAATGACTCTAGCTTATGTCAAGTGGACCTAAAACTAGCCAGCACACCATGTTGTTAACTGAAAGACAGCTAAAGTAGTTATATTACTATCATCAGAGAAAAACATCATCCAGGAGACGAAAGTATTTTATAGGATGATAAGGTGACCCATTCTTCACATAGAATTGAACACCAATGCGTCTAAGTAACAAAGCTACAAAATATGTGAGCAAAATATGATAAAAATGAAAGGAATAACATAATTCTAGAACATTTGCATATTTTTACATTTCTTCAAGTATATGGTAGTAGAAAGAAAAATGGATAAAGATATAAATGACTTGAAAAATTCTCTCAAATGATTTTACCTCAGTGTCAGCTAAACCCATTAAAGACACCTCAGAGGTACCAAAATGTGTTGGTGTCACATTAAGTAATGAAGTCAGACTTTCTCTCAGATCGTAGTTTGATCAGGCATGAGTCCTGCTTTGAACTCCGTGCTGCTCCCTTCTGCCTTCTATTGTCTCTAGCAACTAGCTTTGATCTCTATTTTTTGGATGGTACAGAAAGCATGGCACGGGAAAGGATGCAGGCTTCTTTACAGAAATTGTTAACAGAGTTTTTACAAATTTTACTGACCCCACAGCACGTAGAAAAGCAACTGCAAACAGATATCATGAAGCTATACTCATGTTGCTCCCAATATTCATTGTGGGTATTTGTTTTGGGATTGCATTCAACCTGATGGGTTTTTCAGCAAATGATTACTATGGCATACACACATGTATGTGTTTCCCTGGGTCAGGGGCCCTAGTTTATAATTTAAGATTAAAGCTATGCACTTAGCTTAGGATGTAAAATCTGATTACAGGAAGAGTTGAAGACATTAAAGTGTGTGTGTGTGTGTGTGTGTGTGTGTGTGTGTGTGTGTGTGTGTGTGTGTGTGTGTTTAAGGAAGGCTAAATGTAAGCTAATACAGAGTAGACTAGCAGATTAATTATATAGTCTTAAAAGATCTGAGAATATAATTAGGATATATGATGTGAGAAAAATCTATTTTCAATAAAAATAGAAAAAAAAATCACTAAGAGTGTGAAAAGTAAGTTGTCCTCTTTTAAATACAAGGTAATTTATTATTGCCAATAAAGCAACAATGAAATATTTTTAAAAAGCAGTCATTTCTAAATTTAGTCACCGCCCCCTGACAGTTGGCTAACAGGAGCCAGTGCGATGTCTCGGTGAGTCAAGGCGCCTGTTGTCAAGCCTGCCGACTGAAGTCTGACACTGGAAACTCCAGACCTACATGGTAAAAGAGAGAACAAACTCACACAACACAGTCTTTGACTTTCACACATGTATACTGTGGCATGAACACACACACACACACACACACACACACACACACACACACAGACACGCATGCATGCATGCATGCACACTCAGAAATACAAAGCAAATATAAGTAGAAAGTTACCAGCTCTGAGACTGACTCTGTGTTAGATCTCTGGAATAAGAAATTAATTCAGGCTGTAATGGTAGAATGTTTGTGCCAATTCATATGTGGAAGCCTTAAATCTTCAGTGAGGAAACCAGAAAAGCATGCACATGATTAAATTGGATGGAGCTAAAAATTCTCTCCCGCCCACTTCTCAATACATGAAATCACACGTATTTGTTTATCCCGTGAGTGGAAGTTTTAACATTGCCCCTTCATTCTGCTTAACATTTTTTTTTCTATTAAGATTTTTGCTTCCTAATCTATATGTCTAACTTTCTCTTGTGTTTAATGCTGCTATTCTGGAAAGTAAAGGGTTAAGTCAGTAAATGAAATACAAAGTTGGTACAGTAACTGGTATCCTAAACTAATTCATTAACTCCACCAAGGGGAATGACCTCTGTGATCTCCTGGTATCTGGAACAGTATAACCAACTATTAGAAAACTATAGACAGGGAGGAACCTAGGGCAATGGCTGGCTCAGTGGTGAAAGTGCTCGGTTTGCATGCATGAAAACCAACTCTAACTCCCAGAATGCTGATAAAAAGAGCCAGGTGTGGTGGTATGCACTTATAATCCAGCATTGGGGAAGCAAAGAGTGGCATATCGCCAGAGGATGCTGGCTGGCCAGCCTAACCTTCTTGGTGGATTCTAGGCTACTTAAAGGCTCTGACTTAAAAACAAACAAACGAGGCAGAAACCTCTGCCTGCGCCGCCAGGAGTCGGTAGCCAACGAGCACCATAGAAAGGCGGAAACCTCTGCCTGCGCCACCGGGAGTCGGTAGCCAAAGAGCGCCATAGAAAGGTAACCTCCCAGGAACTTTAAAGGGCCGTGAGTGGGGTTGAGGGGAGCAGCACCTCTCGCCCAGACCCGCCCGGATCTGCCGGGATCCGGGGTCTAAAAACCTGGGGACAGAAAAACTCTGAAAATTCCAGATTTCACTTGCGGCCAGGAGCCGGTAGCCAAGGAGCACCAGAGAGGGGTGCCCTCCCAGGAACTTGAAAGGGCAGTGAGTGGGGCTGAGGGGAGCAGCACCTCTCGCTCAGACCCACCTGGATCTGCCGGGATCCAGGGCCTGAGAACCCAGGGACAGAAAAACTGTGAACTTTCTGATTTACACTGGTGCCTGGGGTCCTCAGCCTGGGCCACAAGGCTTCACGTGAACAGGGAATCCCAGAAGTGCTGACACACCTTTGAGCACAGGCAAAACCACCACTTCTGGATCAAGAGAGACCTTTACAGAACCTTTGGGGCATAGGAACCAAGGGACAGCTGGGGACAAGATCCTTCTGATTCCATTCTGCACCCCAGAGCAGACCCTGAGGGACAGCTCCCCAAACCCAAACACCTCTCAG
>CM052709.1:91658822-91696989 GCA_028551405.1 Uromys caudimaculatus | reverse complement strand
TTAAGTTGGGAATCTTCACTCTCTTCTATACCTATTATCCTTAGGGTCTGTCTTCTCATTGTGTCCTGGATTTCATGGATGTTTTGGGTTAGGAGCTTTTTGCATTTTGTATGTTCTTTTACTTTTGTGTCAATGTTGTCTATGGTATCTTCTGCTCCTGAGATTCTCTCTTCTATCTCTTGTATTCTGTTAGTGATGCTTGCATTAATGACTCCTGATCTCTTTCCTAGGTTTTTCTAACTCCAGGGTTGTCTCCCTTTGTGATTTCTTTATTGTTTCTATTTCTATTTTTAGCTCCTGGATAGTTTTGTTCATTTCCTTTGTGTATTTGATTGTGTTTTCCTATAATTCTTTAATGGATTTTTGTGTTTCTTCTTTAAGGGCTTCTAGCTGTTTACCTATGTTCTCTTGTACTTCTTTAAGGGCGTTATTTCTTTCTTTCTTAAAGTTTTCTATCATTATCACGAGAAATGATTTTAAATTTGAGTCTTGCTTTCTGGTGTGTTGTCGTATCCGGGGCTTGCTGTGGTGGGAGAGCTGGGATCTGATGATGCCAATTACTCTTGGTTTCTTTTCCTTATGTTCTTGCCCTTGCCTTTTGCCATCTTGTTAATTCTGATGTTAGCTGGTCTTACTCTGTCTGGCTGTACCTTGTCCCTCCTGCAGTCTTCTGTGTCAATAGTCCTTGTAGATCAGCTCTCTCTGAGAGGTATTTGGGTTTGGAGAGCTGTAGCCCAGGGTCCACTCTGGGGTGCAGACAGAAACCAGAAGGATCTTGTCCCCAGCTGTCCCTTGGTTCCTGTGTCCTGATGGCTCTGCAAGGGTCCCTCTTGATCCAGTGAATTTGAACAGAAGTGGTGGTTTTGCCTGTGCTCGAAGGTGTGTCAGCACTCCTGGGATACCAGCTCTCTCCTGGAGCCCTGTGGCCCAGGCTGAGGTCCCCAGCCACAGAACCGGAAGCTTCCTGTCCTGGACTTTTCCTCAGTTCCTGTGTCCCGTGGGTTCTGGACGGGTCCCGGTGAGCAGTGGTGTTCGTCTTATCCCCACTCACGGCTTTTCCACACTCCTGGGAGGCTAGCTTTCTCCAGGCGCTAGTTGGCTATGGAACCCTGGTAGCACAGGCAGAGGTCTCAAGAATCTATTTTTGTTTGAAAAAAAGCGTTCACAATCCTTAATCATCTGGGAAATGCAAATTAAAATTACTTTGATAGTTTATCTTTCCCAGTTGGAATGGCTAAGATTAAGACAAATGCTGGCATGGATGTGAGAATAAAGGGAATTGGCAAGCAGTCTTGGTAGGTGTGCAAATTATCTATGGATATTTTTAATCAATCAATGAAATCTATTTCTAAATTGAGTTGCAGTGATAACCTGTGCTTTGCACTCAAATGGAATGTCAGAGGAATAAGATAAACATAGTCTGGTGAGTTTAAGCATAATCTATAAATATTTTTTGAAAGAAGATGAGTAAGGAAAAAATTGATTGCTTATTTTTGTTTTTCAGAATCCTAGGATGATGCCTATAGATATATAATAATGAAAAAAGCATCCCCAAGTGAAATTTGATCTATAATACCCAGGGGTTCCTGCTTATAATTCTTTATTCTCTTTATTTTAATTATCCTTTGAGTGTGATTGTGTGATGATTTTCTGATGACAGCTACTCTATTCTATTTCTCCAGAGACCTGCAGGAAAAAGAAGTGTTGGGTAGCCGAGAGAGAAGACTGCTATAAAGAAGCAGACAGTGAGTGAGAGAAAGCAACTAAGATTTGGGTAGTTAACTGAAGCCTTGCAGCCTAATCCTTCTTTGTCAGCCTTGTATTCTGAGCTTTTTACACCATTTTAAAAGTTGGGGCAGCACAAGCTTATCCCTTATGCCAGTACACGTGGGCCTCATCCATCTCTTCAGAGAGATTGAATACACCATCTTTTCTGCAGAGAGCTTTTTTTTCCTTTTAAAGGAAATCTATGTATCTGCCTAACAGTCATTAAATGCTTTGCTGCACTACAACCCATTGTTGCGGTGGGCCAGGGAGGGCACTTGCCCTTTTGTGGAAGAGCAGATGGGTTTGTCCTGCAGCAGCTAGAAGGGTCTGGAGAGTGAGCGACTCTGCAGGCATCTACAGAAGAGTGCACCTCCCACCTGCCCCATTCCACAGAAGTGTGGAGATCACAGGAGGCTCCCAGTTGAGTCTATGCTTGATGCTCATTCCGAAGAAGGACTTTGCCAGATGTTATGTTTTCCTGTTTAGTTGCCCTTTCATTTAAGTGGCGATCAGCAAACCAAAAGATGAAAGCTAAGAGCCATTTTTCATGTCTAATATTGAATATCTGCATTATTTAAAATGGATATCAATTTAAATTATTTAAAGAAGGTAGCTCTTTGAACATAAGTGTTAATTTTAAAAGACTGAAGACAGCAGAATTCAGGCTCCCTAAGCCCCAATTAAAGATGATAGCCCATATTAGCATGTCCAGACTGACTCTGTTCCCCATACGGTAGTGAATGTCTCTATGCTCTCTTCTTCTTTTACTTGGAGTCCTGGTAAACAAAAGGTCAGCTTCTCTTTCACCATATGGTTTTCTGTAACAAAATGTTCACAAGTCAGGTAGCTTATAAACAACAGAAACTTATTATGGAAGCTGGAAAATCTAAGACTGAGGCGCTAGATGATTGATAAAATCTCAGCTCACTTCCTGGCTTAAAGACTCACAAGTTTTCACACTTTCTACAAGTGGATGTGGTGGTGTAGGGGGAGAGCATTGTCCTAATTATTTATAACTGTCAAACTGACATAGCCTAGAGTCATCTCAGAAGGAATTCAGTAGAGGGATTGCTCAGGTTTTATGGGCCCGTGGGCATGTCTATGGAGAACTGTCTTGATTGCTAAGTGACATAAGAGAACCCAGCCCACTGTGGGTAATGCTTGCCCCAGCTGCCCAGACCTTAGATTTTTAACTCACACTATCACATAAATGGCCCTGAGAGAGTCTTTGCTTCCCTCTGAAATATCACAAGTCATACCTCCATCATCCAAACTGCTTTCAGGATTATCTTCCAAGTTCCCATAACAACTGATTAAACTCTGAACACTTAATGGATTTCCTAACCCAAAACTCCAAATAATTTCCACAATCTTGCATAAATAAAGATAAAAGAAAAATATGATCAGGTATGTCATGGTAATATCCATCAAACTTGGTATTCCATGATGCTTTCAGAACCAGTACCACTTTGGGTACCTCTAACATATTTCCAAGATTGCAAAGAATTTCAATCCAATGCAAGCCCTGGGACTGAGGGGGTCATAGAGAAAAGCTAAAGTTGGCACCATGAGCTAGGGTTAGAGTCCCTGAGGAGAGTCCAGGAGAGGCCATTGGTAAGGGGGCAGTCCCAGAGACAGTGGAGACCACACCCTATTGGAGATATTAATACCATGGAATGACCATTAAAGATAGCTATGGAGTACAACCCACCTGAGCCATGGGACTAACCATGCATTTTGTGGATGGCAGAGCCAGAGAAACGGAGCTTTCTATACCACTTGGAGACCAGGAAAGCACGAGTGAGTTCAAGACATCAAACACTGAACTTTTTAGACTGCTGAATTTTGGTCTTATTTTGATTTGATTATGATTTGCTTTCCTACTTATAGGAACTTACAGTTAGGAGACTTTGGATTTTTTAGAGTGACTTTCAACTTTTCCAGAGATGTTGGGAAAGGATGAATTTTTAGACCATAGCCCTTTTAAAGTTATTTATGTTTTATATTGAAAACTAATGAGAATATAAAATCGTAGAGTGAACAAAAAAGAGAAGATTATAATTGAATAGTGATGATTTTGTGTCAAGTTTGACAAGGGGTCAATTATCTCAGTTGGGTTTGTATGTTTATTTTTGGTCAACTTGATACAAGTTAGAGTTACCCGGAAAGATGGGACCTCAACTGAGAAAATGCCATCCTCAGGTTGCCCATAGGCAAGTATGCAGAGCATTATGTTTTTTAAATTAATTATTGATGTGGAAGGGCCCAGTACACTGTGGGATAAGGTACACCAGGAGATCCCTGGTTAGGTAGTCCTGAGTTATATAAGAGATCAGACTGAATAACCCAGAAGGAGCACACCAGTAAGCAGGGGTTCTCCACGGCTTCTGTTCAGTTCCTACTTTCATGTTCCCGCCCTGATTTCCCTCCATGGTAGACTGTAAGCTGAAATAAACCCTTTCCTCCCTGAGTTCCTTTTGCTTATAGTCTTCATCATAGCAATAGAAATATATCTCATGCTTATGGACTGATAGGATTAATAAAGTAAAAATTACCTATCCAAAGAAATCTACAGATTAAATGTAATCCCCATCAAAATTTCAACACAATTCTTCACAGAAATTGAAAAAAAAACCAATTTTTAGCTTTATATGAACACACACATACACACACACATACACACACACACACACACACACACACACACACACACACACAGCCCCAGGATAGCTAAAATAATACCAAATAACAAAAGAACTGTGATAGGTTTCATCATTCCAAAATTCAAGTTATACTACAGAACTATAGTAATAAAAAGATCATGATATTGGATTAAAAACAAGACACATTAATCAATTGATCAATCAAACTGAAGACTCAGACACAAATCCACATACCTATGGATACCTGATTTTACATAAAGAAGCTAAAACACATACTGGAGAAAAGACAGCATCTTCAATAAATGATGCTGGTCAAACTGGATACTTTGTATAGAAGAATGAAAATAGATCTATATTTATCACATGGCACAAAACTCAGCGCTAGATGGACCAAGGACTTCAATGTAATACTAAATACCCTGAGTCTGATAGAAAAGAAAGTATCAGATAATCTTTGAAATCATTATCCCTGAAAAGGTCTTTCTGAACGGAACACCAATAACATTAAGATCAATGATTAATAAATGGGACCTCATGAAACTGAAACGCTTCTATATGGAAATGAACAGGGTAAAGAACTGGAAAAAGATCTTTAATGATTACATATCTGATAGAAGGTTAATATCTAAAATATATAAAGAACTCAAATGCTATACATCAAGAAAACAGATAATTAGGGCACCACAGAACTAAACAGAGAGTTCACAAACGATGAAACACTGATGACTGAGAAACACTTAAAAGAAATGTTCATCATCTTTAGTCTTTAGGAATATGCAAATCAAAACTACTTTGAGGTTTCATTTTCAGCAGTCAGAATGGATAAAATCCACAAAAGAAATCACGACTCATGCTGGCAAGGATATAGAGTAGAGGGACCTTGTATGGCTGGTGGGAGTGTAAATTTGTACAGTCACTATGGAGATTAGCGTGGCAATTGCTCAGAGAGCTGGAAGTGGATCTACCTGAAAATCTAGTGCTGGGAATAAGTTATGTTTAGTTGAGTATTAGTCAATGGGGCCCCAGGGAAACACTCAAACATCTCAGCTATTGCCAGCACTATTGGGTGTTTTCCATAAATGATGGTTAAGCTCTTTTTCTGAAGATAATCTAGAGCCTAACTAGAAGCTTTGTTCCTAATGACTGGTATTTATAGAACTAAAAGGTATTCAGAGGAGAAAGGTAACCACCAACCTAGCTACAAACCCTGGAATCCACAATAGTTGCCTGCCTGTGTGAGATGCTGGTGTAATCATGGCACAAATGTTGTAAGAGTAACCAACCACTCATTCATTAAATTCAAGGCCCACTCCATGAGATGAACCTCATACCCGGCATTTCTGTGATTGCCATGAACCTTAGATTGGATATGCCATGGCAAAAACCAAACATTGCTCTATTAAATAAATGTATCGATATAATGACTACTAATGGCATTTTGCTACTCCCATAGGTCAGGGATTCATTCAGCCATTATCAGAGAAGCTTCCTCTTTCAGTATATGGGATCAGGCGCAGAGACCCACAACTGAGCAATGTACAGTGACTGAGAGATTTTTGTGACATTCAGTCCTAAATTTCTATCTTCATCAAAACCTTTGCAGTAAACAGTGTCTTCTAGATGCAATAGGACTGGTATACATATGAACCCAAGAGCTCATAGCAGTGTGCGTAGACCCTGAATAGGTTCGAGCTAGACAAGGGTTCCTGTACTGGAAGGGGGAAGAGAACATGGCTTCTCTCCCCTAACTGAGACATGATCTGCAACTGACATTTGCATGCAAAGAAAAAATTAGTTTTCTCTGATAGAGTCTCACTGTGTATATTAACTACAATTAAGGGTAGGCCTCATGGCTAGCAGTAGATGGCCAACACAAAATAAACTCAATAGTATTTTTGTAGAATTTTTGTTTCATATTGCTTTGGTCAGTTTTTGTCCAACTGTTCTTTTGCTTGTATATTATGGTTTCCAATCTTGTGTTTCTATGGTGTGTGTGTGTGTGTGTGTGTGTGTGTGTGTGTGTGTGTTGTATTTCTTGTATTCTCTTTCTTTTTTAATTGTATTTCTGAGTATTTTGTTTTATTTTGTTTGCCTATTTGTTTTCTTTGTATTGAGAGAAAGAAATGGGTGTAAGATATTTGGATAAAAAGTTGGTAGGATCTGGAAGGAGCTGGGGGAGGGAAGCCTTAATCAGAATATATTGTTCAAATTTTTTCCAATAAAAAGTAAATAAAATAAAGCTAACTAGCACAGGTAGCCTGTAACCTATATTGAAATAAATCCTTCTCTGTCTTAAGTTGCTTTTGATCAAAGTGTTTTAGCATAGCAACAACAACAACAACAACAACAAAAACCCAACATAGAGAACCAGAATAGATCCATAATTTCACGCTACAACATTGCCCCTTCCAAGAGAATACAATCAGTTGTGTTGCTATAACTAAATTCCATATACCATAAAGCTTATACATGTCAGGTGCACAGCTCCAGGTCCTGGAACAATGCTACTTAACCTCCCTGAAGCTGTAATTGATAAAATATGTCCAGCGAAAGATGAGTTTTGTAAGAAGCAGCCTCCCAAATAGTCCCTGAACTATCAGACTATGGCAGCCAGAGGCTCCTGTAAGTTTTCAGAATGTTTGAAGACACATGTGACAAAAAGGAATAAACCCTTAAGTATTATTGTTCTGCTGAAGGACATTATATCAGGTATACATCTATAAAATGTACAAGATCTATGTAAAGGAAACCACAAAACATCACAGACTATCACATGTTCCTTGATAGGAGGACTTGATATTTTCAAGATATCAGTTTGTTCCATCTAGATTTATAAACTTAACATAACCTCTATCAAACGCTCAGCAAGGTATTTGGTGCATATCTACAAACCGATTCTAAACTTTCTTAAAGAATCAAAACACAAATCTAAAGATGAAAGAGGGGAAGGAGGGGGAGGAGGCAGAGTAGCAAAGTTGGAAGATCTAAACGAGGCTTCAAGGTTACCATGGTTACATAGTCATTATAGTGTGGAGCTGTCAAGAAACAAAGTATCACTGGAGTAGAACTCCACCTCAGGATACACCCATACATACCTAACCAGGACGTTTTGGACAAAGGAGCAAAGGGAACACATCAGAGAAGTGAATTTTTTTTTGAAAAATGCTGCCTTGAGAGTTGAAAATGAGGATGTGAGATATGACTATTCTAGAGAATTTTTTTTTTTGGCATTTCCTTAAAGGTTAAACAAAGAGTTGCCATATGATTGAGCAAGTTCGCCTCTAGATATATTTCCAAGAGAACTGTAGCTGTTTGTCCATGTATAGACTGGTTTAGAAATGAACATTGTGGTGTCAACTGTAAAAGCCAACACGTGGAAACAATTCAAATGCCCATCAATTGATGAATGGCTAAACAAAAGGAGCATAAGAACACTAGCCGAGCTTCTAGAAGTGAAATGCGGATGCTAGCTACAATACAGATGAAGCCTAAAAGGAGCTAGATATAAAAGTCCCCTATTGTACAATTGTATTTATATATTAAATGCCCAGGATTTAGTCAGAGAATACATTTCTGGGTTCCAGAGGCTAGGGGAAAGCTCATGGGGAAAATATTCCTTTTCAGAGTTTTATAGAGGGGTGAGGGAAGTGATTGATAGTGGTCGCTGCTGTCTAGCGTTAATACTCTAAAACTGTCCACCTGTACTTCTGTCTGTGTATGCGTGTGCATGGTGTGCATACTCACGTGGGTACGTGCACATGCATGTGCAGGAACACACGTGCACATGCAGGACAGATGTCAAAACTGGATATGTTTTTGGATCACTTACGGATTCTTTCACTGACCTAGAGTTCATGGCTGAGGTAGGCTGGGTGATCATTGAACTTCAGGAATCCAGCTGTATCTGCCTCCCCGGCACTGCAGTTACAGGTACATGCTGCCTCATGCTGGCTTTTATGTGGGTGTTGAGGATTTCATTTAAGGTCTTCATGCTTGCACAGTAGGCACATGATCAGCTGAGGCTTCTCCTGGGGCCCAACTACACATTGTGAGATTATAAATTTTGTTATACAAAAATATAGATCAGTAAAATATTATTTAAAAACCAAATAACATGAAAAACAGAGATAGTTTGGTTTTTACAAATCCCAACGGGAAAGTTCAAGAGGGTAGGGTATTTTCTGTTTCTTATTTAAACATTCATTTGCTTATTTATTTTTAAATGCCATGTTATAGGAAGGGAAACACTGTTCAGATGGAGCTCTGGGAATGCCCGAACTGCTGAGTTACTTGTTGATTCAGTGTGCGTACTGTGTAGTCATCTTAAAAAAGATTTATTTAATGTGAGTACACTGTCACTCTCTTCAGACACATCAGAAGAGGGCATTGAGTCCCATTACAGATGGTTGTGAGCCACCAGGTTTCTAGGAATTGAACTTGGAACTTCTGGAAGAACAGTCAGTGCTCTTAACCACTGAGCCATCTCTCCAGCCTGAGTTTTAGTCATTTTCACTCCCATTGCCCTCTCTCATTTCCCTCTATCTCCTGCTGAAGTCCTTCTTCCCCTAAAGCAAAGAAGTTACATGAATGGAATAGATTTCCTGAAGTAGTGAGGTAATTTTTAGAGAAAGGGCCATTCTGCCCTGACTCACTGTGTACTCCTAGATCTGGAGTAGGCACAGCATTCTACACAGCCTTTCAGTGCCATTCACTGCTTACACATAAATTACTCAGTGGATAATGAACGATGTCAGGCAGTACTGATTGTCAACTTGATAGGTCCTAGAAGCGCTGCAGAGGTAAAAGAACTCTGAGCAGGGGTATTTGATCACAAGGTTGGGGGGCGATTACAGACTGCGGAGTCTAAGGGTCACCCCACGTTGTCACTGTGAGACAAAAGTTCTTTCTCAAGAGATGCTATCTGGATATCCCAAGAGGAAGCCAGTTCTACAGATATCCAGAACGGTTTCTAACCTAAGAGAGCTGTCATTACCAGGGTCACAGAAGAAAATGCAGGCCAGAGCTGGCAAAGAGGGCCCAGAGGCATATTCAAGAAATGTCAGCCTGGCCAGGGCAGTCAAGGGAGGTCACCGGACTGACGCTGGCACAGATTGAACAGAGCCATGATTAAGAAAGGATTTGATGCCATATGGAAAACACTTAATTTTCATGTCTATTAAGTAGGAAGAAAGTCATTGTCCGGCAACTCGATTCCTCCTAAGGACTGCAGCAAGGAACGTGGTAGAAACTGTGAACCATGACGTGCATCTCCATGGTGACAACCAGAGATGACCTGATTATTCTGGTCAGCATGGTAGTGATGCTTTTCTGCCTCTGGACTCTGTGTGTATTCCTCTCTCTCAAGATGGGCATTTCCTCAAATGGGGACAGACTTCGTAGGAGAGAAACAAGCAGGAAACTCTCCGGCTTCCCTGCTAGCAGCTCCATTAATGGAGGTGCCCTGTGCCATACTGTGCACAATGAATGCCTTTTCTTTTCCAATTAAAAGTGATCAGCATGACTAACACTGAAAGGCCCCTGCTTTAAGTATTCTCAGGATTAGCATTTGGACTGTTTGAGATGCCACAGTTGGACCATGGACGCTCGTATTCAAAATGTGGGACACCACAGCGTGACATGGGGGTTCTTGTTCAGGTTGTAGTAGGGGTTCTTGCTCAGAGAAACTCCAGGTTCCCAGTGAAATGCCCAGCCATGGGAAAATAATTAGCACTCTGATAAGATGGGAACCCACTCCTGTGTCCTAGAACGTCTCTGTTGCTACCTATGACAGTGGCTCTCATAAGGAAGACCAATTAAACTCAGGCAATTGCTGTCCGTGCAAAATGGATTCCTTTTGTTCAGACTATAATTGTTCAGTACCAGGGGAGTGGGCAATGAAATATATTCACACACGTGAAATTAAAACTCCACTTTATTTTCCACTTTCTAGAAGTATGCAATAACTCCTCCTTTCCAGTTCTGTTGGCTAGAGGTGATCTATAAGCTCCTCCCACGTCATGGGAGACTAGAAACAGCATTTTGCAAAGAGAAACTGGACTGTCATGGCTGCCTAGGAGCAATCAAAGTTTGTCCCCTGGAGGTGGGATTTTTTTTTTTTTGAATTTTTTTTTATAATTTATTTATTTATTTATTTATTTATTTATTTATTTATTTATTATATGTAAGTACACTGTAGCTGTCTTCAGACACCCCAGAAGAGGGCATGAGATCTCATTACGGATGGTTGTGAGCCATCATGTGGTTGCTGCGATTTGAACTCATGACCTTCGGAAGAGCAGTCAGCACTCTTAACCGCTGAGCCATCTCTCCAACCCTTATTTTCCACTTTCTAATACAGGTTGGAAGGCATTTCCTGTCCAGGTGAGGCCACACCCCTCTTTGTTCTTTTCTTCCTTGGGTGATGTCATGAGTCAGGGCCAGAGTTACTAAGTTGCCTTTGTCATCACGTTTAATTGCTTTCCCCCTACAAACAGAATGACAAAAGAAACAAATCTGAGAATTACAATGTGTTCAAAAACAACCCGGGGATTAGAAAGGAAGTAGCAAGCAATGAAATGAGTGTATTAGTTTGATTCATAATTTATGTGCAAAAAATACATGTTTGGGAGAAGCCCGATTCCATTTAAAATCGAATATAAAGCAAACATTTTGTGACATAGGTTCTATCTAGTATGGTGACTGTAGTCGACTACAGTGCCTATATGATCATGTTTCTTATGTATTAGCTTGCTACTCTAAAATGAATATATGACCATGGTATTGGAGCAAGACACTCCCTTGATAATCACTTTCCCCCTAGGAACTGGGTTTCATCATAATGTATCAGCAGTCATTTCACACACTAAATTTTTATGATGTAAAGAGGCAATTGTGGTGGCCATATTGTATTTATTGTATTAACTGTATTCAGAAAGGTAGCTACTGTAGAGTGGCTTGCAATCCGTGCAGATACAAACGTATCTGGCAGAAGAGGAGTTTTCGGAGAAGAAGCATAGGCAATGAAGGTACAGATGTTTCCCACGCTTGTTCTACAGAACAAGCTGTCTACAGAAGCAACCACGATATCCAAGAAAAACTCTGCAGCCACAGAAGATGACCGGACCCAAATCGTCTGAGTCTGGATGTGGCTGTGGGCGTGGCCTACTCACTATTCAAATTCCCAGATCCATACCAGCTGACCTTTCATTAATACCCTCGAAGTGACCTTTCTTAGGATCTGCATGTGACACAACTTATAAAAAGCCATTCCATATGTCAAACTTCATCCCATTCAATTTTCTCCTGGTTGAAAATTGACAGTAAAGATGTTTTGTCTTTCAGAATACTTTCCTTCGGGAGCCAAAGGCCTGATGGTGTTTAATCTTTCCTGAAGGTTTTATGGCAAGGCTTCACAAAGCAAACATACCCCCCCCCCCTTATGTTATATCACCCTGACAAACAAAAATGCTGAGCCATTTAATTACCAAGCCGGCCTGACACATCCGGAAAGTCAAACATTCTGGCAGCATCTAGCTGAAGGGGAAAAAAATGCATCGAATTCCCAGAGTTACTTGTCAAGACAATGTCAGTAAGGAAACTAGTAAATACTCTGTTCGGCCCAAGAGGAGACACTAGTGCGTAGTGGAACACTCCCCGAGGCTCTGTGTCAGCACCTTTCACCCCTGCAGCTTTGCATTCTAGTTTGGTTGTGCTTTGAGGTTTACACTAAGGCATCAGGAAATGGTACGCACAGGACGCAAGAATACAAGCAAGTCCATGATAAGGGTTGGTTTACATTTTACAGAAAGTAATTCTAGAATTACTCAAATCTAGAATTGAGACACGTAATTCCCTAGGCAGCTGATGGAAGGGACCTGCGTAAGCAACAGAGGTCGCAGAGTACCCCTGTGTGACAGACAATGGCCAGGATTCCGATTCTGTCATGTTTCAGAGCTCCAGCGCGTCACCAGCATGTACTCATTACCTTTTATGTAATGTCCCGTCCTCCTCAGGGAACAGTTAATCCCCGTAACAAACCTCAGCCCAGTTTCCAGTAAGAACTTAGCAAACACACGAAAGCCACTCTTTAGGTACTCTTTAAATGCTTTGATTTGTATGCTTGGAAAGTTTTTTCATTTTTTTCCTCCTGTCAGTCATAGGTGAAGAGAGCAAAGCACACAGACTGTGTGTGTGTATGGGGGGGACAGGGGTGTGTGAGCGCTCGAGTGCTGGGGGAATGGTAAAGCCTCTCTCTTGTGTAAAGCCCAGTCGAATGTTGGGAGGTGGGACAAAGAAAATAAGCTTGGAAAAGGAAAACCAAGAGAGAATAGCTCAGTGGTAAGAACACTGGCTGGATGTGCATGAGGACCTGGGCAACCACATGTAAAGGTCAAGTGTGGCTGTTGCCCTAACCTCAGCCCTGTCATGGTGGAGGCAGCAGGATCAGGACTCTTGAGCTTGCTGGCTTCCAGCCTAGCTCTAGGCTCAGCAGAAGACCCCATGTTCAGGAAATAGGGTAGAGAGTGATAAGTAAAGCACTTACTATCTTCCTCTGGCCTCCATGTGGGCATGAAAATCCACACATAAACACATGCACACACATATGCATGCACACACCACTCTCTCTCACACACACATATACATACCTCATATACATCACACACACAATCAGACATTCATACACACATAACACACACGCACATACACACACATACCACACACATCACACATACACACATACAACACACACATATACAACACACACATGAACATATATTGCCTCGAGGTTCCTGCCCTGCCTGAGTTTCTGCCCTGACTTCTTTCAATGATGAACAGTATAAGTCAAATAAACTCTTTCCTCCCCAAGTAGCTTTTTGTCATGGTGTGTTATCACAGCAATAGCAACCCTAACTAAGACATTTTGATAACACTAAATTGCTTCAAAAGGACCGATCCATAGTGTCAGGAAGTCTGTGGTACTGGCTGTAGAGATCTACTAAAAACAGTATAAGACAACATTTTAGGCTGAGAGAGAGAAATCTTATATAACATGATTGTTGGTACATTTATACAATTGCCCAAATAAATTCTGTGACATTTATCATTTAAAGAATTGCATTCTAATAAAAATTTTGTGATGTATTTTGTCAATTATATTTCTATTGAGAATTTTGTACATGAATACTGTATTTTCTTCACAGAATATTACCATTGCCCGTCCTTGCATCCTGGAACTTGAAAGTGAAGCCCAGTTGCTGAAGACACACCTTACTTTGGACTCAGTGTTTGAAGGAATTGACGTGGAAGCCTCCCCACTGAGTCCTAACTAGCTCTCCTAGTACCCAAATAGTGCTACGCAAGCTGCCAAAGAGAAAAGCAATCAAGAGTCCTACCCAGCTATAAATCCTAAGACCCACAAAGTCCCCAAGGGTGAAATAGTGACATTTATAATTTTCATATAACCAACAATCACCTAATTGGACTTACTCACTCAGTAGGTGGGAATTCATATCTAGTATTGCAAGCTCAGTCAATTAATGGTAGCTAATTAGGTCACAGACATTAGAGAGAAGCTATTACCGTCACTTTCCTATACTCACATAATTTGAAACCGCTTACTAAATATTTATCTTTATGTCCACAGGTGAGGCTCACTCTTGTGCACCACCTCCTCGTTGAAGCTCATCTTTATAGCAGACAGAGACAACAACAGAAATTTATAACTGGTCGTGGGAGGAACTGAGGGGAGTAGAGGATGGAAAACTATAACTAGAATATATTGTATGAGAAAAGAATCTATTTCCAATAAAAGGGAAAATATAATATATAATATAAATAAGAGAATATTGACCATGGATACCCAGCACAAACTGATCAACCTACAATACAACTTCTGAATGTAATACTCAGGGAATATTGCAGATGAAGGGTTGGAAAGATTTTAAGAGCCAAGGCACCTGGATGTTTGCTGTGAGATATGGATAATTGGGAGACTTCACCCAAGGAATCTCAAAAAATATAGCCATCTAAACAGAACCCATACCGTGACGTGACAACAGCAGGCGACAGGCCAATGTGAATGTGGGAAATCTCAAAATGCCTGGCTCTAGACAAAAGGCTACAAGCTATTAGTGGGTGCCAAGAGAGGGAGAACCAGTCACTTAAAAAAAATCACGCAGTCCTGCTGCCTCTAGTTATAATTATTACCGAAGCGGTTAGTATTAATTAAATTATTTTGCCAATTTTACTTTAATTTTTCAAGATAAAAATCCCAATTAAACATTTTATCACCATCCCCTATAATGTCGATTGTGGTTTCATCTTAAGTGGGCTTTTCCAATACCAATTATGCTCAGATAATGAAGTTTTATGTAGATATCACTTCACAGTGTGCGCTTTCCATTAGACATAGATTAAAATAGAAACAACTTAAAGTCTAATATACTATAGAGTAAAATTAGGTGAGGTTTTTGTTTGTTTTTATGCTCTGGTCAATGGGAAGCCTGCATGATGTTGGCCGCTGGTAGGTTCAGTTGTTCAAACTAAAACAAGGTGGTTGCTCCAGCTTTTGATATCATGCAAGCCTTTGAGGTGGCAAGAATAACAAGTGGGAAGTGCACGAAAGAGAAACTCCCCTCAGGCAAGTCCACCAACATTTTGATTACTTCTCTGCCATCAGATATGAAGAATCAATTCACAGAGGTCCCTCAAGGCTTTGCTCACTTCTGGTTTTGTAGTAGTTGTTTATAATAATTAGTTTTGTTTTGAATAACTCTGGGAATGTTCCTGAGATTCTTGGGTGTCCTCTCTTAAAGTCAGATGTGAGGCTTTTCATTTGGAAGCCCAGCTCCATTTGGGGATATAGTTCAGTCAGGAAAGTATTTACACAGCACGCACACACCCCTGGGTGTGGTGGAGCACATCTGTAATTCCATCAGAGGGAAGGTGAGAACAAGGGGGTTCAAAGTTAAAGGTCATTTTTGATGGCATAATGAGTTCAAGGCTAGCCTTGGATACATAAAATTCTGTATGAGAGAGGAAGAAAAAGAGAAGGAAAATAGGAGGAGGAAAAAGAGGGAGAGGAAGAGGAGGAGGAGGAGAAGGAGGAAGAGAAGGGGAAGAAGAGAAGAGGGGAGAGGAGGAGGAAGAAGAGGAGGAGAAAGAGGAGGGAGAGGAAGAGGAGAAGAAGGAGGAAGAGGAGGAGGAAGAGGAGGAGGAAGAGGAGAAGGAGAAGGAGGAAGAGAAGAAGGAAGAAGAGAAGAGGGGAGAGGAGGAGGAAGAAGAGGAGGAGAAAGAGGAGGGAGAGGAAGAGGAGAAGGAAGAAGAGGAGGAGGAAGAGGAGGAGGAAGAGGAGAAAGAGAAGGAAGAAGAAAAGGAGGAAGAAGAGGAGAGGGGAGAGGAGGAGGAAGAGGAGGAGAGGAGGAGGAAGAGGAGGAGAACTAGTAGAGGCTGCAACTGCCCTGATACAGAATATTTATTTCCACATCTGATCCTTCTTTACCGCCTTAGTGAAATGTGAATTTTGGAGAGAAGAAGGCACTTTGTATGTGATGAGTAAGAGAGACTCAATCAGTGTGGCAGAACACAACACATAAAATAAAATACTTTTTCCTTTCGGTCACTACGGTTTTGCTATAGCTACATCATTCAGCCTCTGGAATCGAAGGAAGTTTTATTCAGTTGAGGAACTTCCAGATTTGCAATTTGGGATGCATGAATGAACAAGGCAAGCCAAGGGCAATAAACCTGATAGTAAGGACTGTTAATACAGTAAGGAGCAAGGTAGAAGTACTGTGTGAAGAGTCAACTTTGACTAGTAAAGAAAGCCCCCAGCAGTTTAATGTAACATAGAGATATCGAGAGGCTGAGACAGCTAGAGAATAAAAATGTTCATGTGATTTCAGTAAACATGAAGTGTTTCATCCACTGATCTTCTCTACCATAGCTTTAGAATTCATTCACGTGACTTCTCAAGAAATACGCCTCTGTAGTAGCAATAATTTCATGTAGTAATGTTCATGACTAATTATCATCCCTAAGGAATGTGAGCAACCTACTTAAGTTCTGAAATCGTTTAGGAAGGTCAGAATTCCATAGTAGCCTCTTTCCTATCAGCCAATCAATGCACTTTATTTCTTTAGTGCATCAGCAAGTTGTTACTATATAATACATTGATATCAATGGCAGAGCTGGCATCTATACACTAACAGTAAAAATATACAGAATTATAGGGCATATAGAAGACAGATTAGTATCTTTTTTGAAAAATTAGTTTGTTTACATTCCAGCTGTTGTCCCTCCTCCTAGTCCCCCCTTCCATGGTTCCTCATTCCACTCCTCTTCCCCTTGTCTCTGAGAGGGTGCTCCCCACCACCAGGCCCCCCTCCTTCCCTGGGGCCTCATTTCTCTGAAGGCTTCAGCACATCTTCTGGAGGCCAGACCAGACGGTCCTCTGCTACATATGTGCCAGGGGCCTCGGACCAGTCCTTGTATGCTCCTAGTTGGTGACTCAGTCTCTGGGAGCTCCCTGGGATCCTGGTTAGTTGAGACTGCTGGTCTTCCTATGGGGTAGCCCTCCCTGTCAGCTTCAATTCTTCCCCTAATTCAAACATAGGGCCCCTGACTTCAGTCGAATAGTTGGGTGTAAGTATCTGTATCTGTCTCAGTCGACTACTGGCAGGGCCTCTCAGAGGACAGCCATGCCAGGCTCCTGTCTGTAAATGCATCATAGCATCAGTAATAGTCAGACCTTTGTGCCCTCCATGCTCCCCCCCCCAACCCCTAGCTGGATCCTAAGTTGGACTGGTCATTGGACCACTTTTCCTTCAGTCTCTTCTCCATTTTTGTCCCTGCAGTTCTTTTAGACAGGAACAATTCTGGGTCAGAATCTGACTGTGGGTTCACCCCGTCCCTCCACTTGATGCCCTGTCTTTCTCCTGGAGATGGTCTCTTGGAGTTACCTCTCCCCATTGTTGGGTATTTGGGCTAAGGTCACTCACTCCCTTTGAATCCTGAGAGTCTCTCACCTCCTGGGTCTCTGGTACTTTCTAGAGGGTCCCCCAACTCCCAACCCCCGAGGCCACATATTTTCATTCTCTTGGCCCTCTGGGCTTCTCACCCCTCCCATACCTGATCCTGTTCCCAGATTAGTATCTTTAAAGGGATAATTTAGACTTCTACTTGAAATCT
This sequence comes from Uromys caudimaculatus, assembly GCA_028551405.1. NCBI lineage: Eukaryota > Metazoa > Chordata > Mammalia > Rodentia > Muridae > Uromys > Uromys caudimaculatus. The sequence goes on along the minus strand of CM052709.1, from coordinate 91,679,371 downwards.
ACTTTAATAATCAGGTCATCAATTTCCCTAAAGACACCAGTAGCTAAGCAAATTAAGTAGCACTGGGCTTAAGGAGAGATATATAAAGTACTGATAAGACATGGGGTGTTTTTGAAAGCCCAGCATAAGATTGCTTAATTTGGGAATAAGTAAAGTTTTTTAACCTATCACTTTCCATGTTACAATATGGTTCACTGACAGAATCTTTTAATCGTAACAGAGACTTCGCAGGGGATGGGTGTGGTTTCCCAGAGTGCACTTTACGCTTCAATGCCACATGTTCCTTTGGGATTCAAATCCAACTGTCCACTGAACACCGTTCAGCACACGGGGTCCTTATTAGGTGACACTATACATTGTCATTTATTTTTAATCTTACAGCATTTTCTTCTTCTTGACTTGTCCTTTGCAGATATAAAACTTCAAAAGCCTAATCGTCTTCCTTGTGTAATATTGACCAGTTTAACCAACACGGTGACTATGGTTTTCACATTTCTTAATCTTAAAACAATTCCAAAACATCTAATATAATGTTGTCCCGGAATCCCTTCTCTATTCTTCTGGTGTAACTCTTTCTCTGTGATCATAATAGAACTCCCAATTAGAACATTTTTCCTTTCTTGACCAAAACTGTCATAGGATGGTGTTTTTTTTTTTTTTTTTTTTTTTTTATAGTATTAGAATTACTCACTAACACTCTATGTGCTACATTATTAAAAAAAGCTCTGTCATTCATCCTTCATTTCCGCTGACCCTTAAACTGTAACAATCCCAGGCCAATCATGGCCTAATTATACATATCCTCCCCTCCCCCAACAGGTGTGGAGGGGACACAGTGCTCCTAGAGTCTGCATTCATCACTGTTTGCAACATGTTACAACTACTGGAGAAAGAGATTTAGCAGCTTCCTCAAAAGACAAACCCAGACCTACAGTATGCCCCAGACAGTCTGAACATTTGTTCCGAAGCACGAAAGTACATCAATAAAGATTGACAGGTGAAATTCATAGGAGATTTTATCTGTACGTATCCCAAATTTTCCAGTAATTTATACTCAAGTATAAATCCTCAAGTAATTATAAAATGGCAGGTGGACAAACTCTGGTATATTTATCCAGTGGCATACTCCTGAAAAGTTAAAAAAGATGTATTAATACATAGAGAAAGGGCTGGAGAGACAGTTCAGGGAGTTAGTAAAGTACTCACTGCACAAGTATCAAGGCCTCAGGCTGGATCCCAGAGCAGTCAGAAGACAGGCGCACGTGCTGGGGCTCATGACCAGCCGTGGGAACGGGGCCATGTTCAATGATAGACAATGTCTCAAAAATGATGTAGAAGAGCAGAGGGAGATACTGTATATCAATTTTTGACCTCCATGTACATTCATACACAAACACTGGTGAGCTTTCCTATACCTATACACCATACAAGCAAACATGCGGGCACAACTACATGGTGAAAACCTACGGGGAAAGATATAAAACAACATACACTGTATAATCACACTTTCATGTGCTTATAGAAAAATCAAGTCAATCTATAATTAATTAGGGAAAGCCAGGGAGTCAATAAGGAAAGAAAATAAATTAGTACAAAGGAACTTTTTTTTTTTTGGTTTTTCGAGACAAGGTTTCTCTGTGTAGCCCTGGCTGTCCTGGAACTCACTTTGTAGACCAGGCTGGCCTCGAACTCAGAAATCCACCTGCCTCTGCCTCCCAAGTGCTGGGATTAAAGGCTTGCGCCACCACTGCCCGGCTACAAAGGAACTTTTAACATAGAGAAAAAGTTTGCACATCCTCGTAAATGTGGTTGTGCTTATTTACATATCAATACATACACATGAGCACACATACAATGTATATTTAAATATATTCATGTATATATAGAGAATAAGAAAGTTTTTTTCTTTCTAACATTAATTAATTTTCATAGCACACCAAGTTTGGCTGCTCATTTCTAAAGTCTGTGGTGTATAAAATACCATTCCCTGGCCAGCTAATCAGTATGTATATTACTCAGAATGTATAATATACATATGTATATCTATAAAATACTATATTTTAACTACATGTAGCTTATGTCACTGGTATGTATACTAAACTGTTGGGTTAAAATAACATAAATAAAGATGTCTAATGTTGTCATACATCTGAAGAGTTTCCCAACAGCCTTTCACCAAAGCATTTCTAAGACGCGCATGTTAAAATGAAGGTCTGAGACACAGCATGTCTGTGGAAGCCCAAGGTGGGAGCTTAGCGTTCCCACTTCCCACCAGCTGAGGCACAGTATGTTACCCCTGGGAATCTGAACCTTAGTATGCTTGACGCAATGAGCTAGGGATATCTTATAATTAAATTTGGCATTGAAGAGACCCGTAACAGTAGCATCTAGAAAATGGCAGCAGTTATATCTGAAAAGACATGGGTGCTAAATGAGTCGGTCCACCTAACAGTGATCTGGGAAACCTGCAGCAGAAGCAACTCAGACACCAGGGATCCGGACCTGACTCTCCCACCGCGCCCTTCCTAAGGTGCTTTTCATAGTTGACCGCACCTCAGCAACTCACAATTTGTATGTGCTATCTATCGTCTCTCCTTTGATTTTCCTTTCAAAAACTGTATCATTTGCCTGTGTGAAGATGTGAACTTCAGGTAACTTCCAGGGAAGCCGGAAGTTAACTGAGAGTTAGGCTTGAGTCTGTGTGATGCACACATCGATAAGCTAACCAGTTGTCTTAGTCACTGTTCTATTATCGTGAAGAGAAACTATGGCCAAAATAACTCTTGTAAAGGAAAGCATTTAACTGGGGGCTAGTTTGAAGTTTTAGAGGCTTAGTCCCGGTAGGAAGCGTGGAGCGTGGTGGAACAGATGGCGCTGGAGCTGTAGAGGAGAGCTGCACCCTAATCGCCCCCCGGGGGGGGGGGAAGACAGAGAGAGAGAGAGAGAGAGAGAGAGAGAGAGAGAGAGAGAAAGAGAGAGAGAGGGAGGGAGAAGGAGGGAGGGAGACAGAGACAGAGAGAAAGAGAGGGACAGAGAGACGGAGTGAGACAGAGAGAGGAGGAAAGGATAGGAGAGGAAAGGGGGGGAGGGACAGGGACAGGGAGCAAGCGAGCAAGCCATCCAGAGGGGGGGCGGAGCAACACAGAAACACTGTGATTGGCATGGGCTTTTGGACCCTCAAAGCCCACCCCCCATTGACATACTTCCTCTGACAAGCCCATGGTATCTAATCCTTTCAAATAGTGCCACTGCCAGGTGACTGAGCATTCGAATATATGAGCCTGGGGGGCCACTCTTGATCAAACCACCATCCTGGTCAAGCATGTTTTGTATTTTGCATACTTTAAAACGAACGGGGAGCTTTTCCTCACAATGGCAATCAAAAGGTGCTGGAAGAAGATGCTCGCAGACAGATATACAACCGAACAGACATAAAAGGCCAATAAAAGCAGGTGAATGAAAAGAATGGCCATTCTTAGTTCCAGATAATTTATCAGAACGCCCAGGCAGCTGAGAAAGGCGCTACAGGGTGCACACTGGAATTAAAGTCTCCTCAGGGAAGCCGGAAGTTCACTCAGTTTAGTTTCTCATGGTCTGAAGAGAGGGGAAAGGCCAGACCACATATGTAAGAACAACACTGTGGTAAGTTTTGAGATTCCTTAAAAATCTAAGTCCTCTGTGTTTTCTTTACTTCGTGACGACTTCGGTGGATATTTAATTACTTATTGTGAACTTCATGTAATTTTTTTTCACATGTAAGAAAATAACACCCACAGTGATAGCTCCAAGAGACCAAGCAACGACATTTATTCTGGCAGTATCTGTTGATGTAATTTCTCAGTATGTGCACTGCATGCCAGCCACTTTCTAAGAGAAACACTAAGTGGACATTACCCACAGCGGAAGCACTTGAAGAAATGGTGGACTCAGCAACTAAGGAGGTTCTAGACCATGGGGAAATGGCATAATCTGAGATATTAAACATGTTTCAAGCCCACTCTTTGCACCTGTACCTCCAAGGCATCCTGCATTCCTACCCATTTCCCTCATCTTCCAGGCCCTTTCTGCCTTCTTTTCCTGCATTGCAAGTTTGAGGTGAGCTTGGCAGCTTGGTCTCTATTAGCAAGATCTAGAACAGCTGGGGTTACCTAGTAAAACCCTGCCTCAAAAAAAAAAAAAAAAAAAAAGTAAAACAGACAAACGCACAAAATGATACCGAGCTGCTTCCCCACGGATAACATGTAAACATTTTCATAATACACTTGGGATAAAGTCACATTCTAAGCCTGTGGTTTCAAAATTATCTGAGTTCCAATCTCAGCTCACTCCCCTGTGTGAGCCCCGCCCCTGGCACACCACACTAAGTGTCTGTTCTCACACCGTATTAGGTTTGCTTGTATATTTGCCTCAGACTGTAAACATCTTCATGGTAACCTTAAGTAAGCTGACTCCTACTTATGAGTCAGGATTTAGTTTAGACATTGGTCCCCACAGAAAGGTTCCTGACCACGCAAGGTGAAATGCCACCTTCATTTCACCCTGTTTAATCAAACATCCATACTGGTCAAGCACGTTTCGCATTTTGACTGCTTCTTGTCACGGTGCCATGTATCACCTGTTACTTGTTTTTTATGTGTTTTCCTGGTTATTACCTATAGTTCCCCCCTGGAATTAAACTATTTGAAAATAAAGTTGTTATCCATTATAATAACTAGCGTATCTCCAGTGTCTATAAATCGTCTGGCCCGGGGTAGATAATCCATAATTGCGTATTTTATGAATTCGTAATGGGTAAGAAAAGGCCGGGAATGGATTCCAGTTTCACGTGCTTGAAAGTCCATTCATAGAAGCAGTCTGAGCCAATTGGCAACTAGCTGTTGTCAAACAGTGGTTATAAATGATGCTACGTGATGTTATAAATGATGTTAAAACACAGTAAAGCAATCTCTATTCAACTGCATCATGGTTAAGTACAGGAACCTGTGCTGGGACACAGCTCAGTACTGCATAAACACACGAGAATTTATAGTCAGGGAACCCTGTGCGGGGAGCAAGGGAGTGGAAAATTCTTAAGGAGGAGCAGAGGGTAGACACGGGGTAAACAGCCTAATAGGGCTCCTGCTAAGGGCAGGTCTGAGGGACTAGATCTTGCATGAGGGATCAGGCCATTGATGATATCAGCAGACACAGTATGGTACAGTGATCTATGGAGATCTATCTAGCCAGTGTTTGAAAGAGACCCTACTACAGATGCGCACTTTGAAATGACTTTGCCTTCTTTTGATTAATACAGAGGAAAGTAGAGCCGTTGAGTAAATTATACAAATATTTCCGGAACGTTCCATGCTCAGAGCCCTCCGAGGCGGTGTAGAAGCTCAGCTGGGAACAGGTGAGATGAAGATTGGTCTCCAGTCTCCTGCAAGGCAAAACTGAATCGTTTTCTTCTGCCAAGCAGAGAAGATAAATGCAGTAAACAGGAAGTGGGTATATTATCCTTCTAGGAACTGGTAATGGCCTTCAGAGGCGTAGGCACCTGTGTATAAGCTTGCCAGATGAATTGTTTAAAAACTACTTAGGCTGTATCTTTTCTTCTTCATTTGTTCTTTTTATTTGCAATTCTCCCGTTGCCTTTTGGATATCGTTACGAGAAAAGAACAAATCAAAGTGGGCAGACTCTGTCCGAGCTCGTGCAGAGTCAGCAAGATGATCGTAAGTGCATTTGGGAGGGAGAGCGTATGGGGAGAGCATAATGCTCACTTGCTTTTCCTCACACCACCTGGAGCAGCCCACTCTCACCTGCCGCGGCCCTAGCGTGCAGCCCCGGATGGATTCTCAAAGGCCGCTGTGCAGCGCTTGCTGATTCCACACTGCCACAGGAGAAGGAAATATCTGCAGAGGCTCCAGAGACCTCTGTAGCTCTTCTGCTTAACAAGGGCTTTATCTCCAAAGGCAACCGGAGAGGAAAATCTTGGTCTAATTTACTGGAACCATAACAAATATTTATTGAATAAATGCATAGGTCAGTTGTACCTTCCTAGGAATTACTATTAAACCCAGAAGCCAATGCAGTGTGTCTGCATGGGGAGCTTAGATTTGAAAGTGCTTTCTTTGAAATTGTTCCTTCCGTAACAAACCCCACACAGCTAGCAGAGGACCAGCTTGAGAAAAGGCCCAGAGCCACACTGGTTTCCTTCCTTCCTTATGATAGAATGAAGGAAGGGAACTGGGAAATGGTGAGGACAGTGTGACTTTGGTGAGGAAAAGACAGCTAGTGTGCTCGCATACACACACAGGCATACACACAGACACACACACACTCACATACACACTCACATACACATACACACACAGACAGATAACCACACAAACACATACACAGGCATACACACAGACACACACACACTCACATACACACTCACATACACATACACACACAGACAGATAACCACACAAACACATACACATGCAGACACACAGACACACAGATAAACACACACTCAAACATACACACATATACACACACATACATACACACAGACATATACACAGATGCATAGATACACACAGACAGATAAGCACACACACAGACATACACACACAAACACACACAGACAGATAAGCACACACACAAACACACACATATACATACATACAAACCCAGACACACACATACACAGATACACAGACACATATACCCACACACACTCACACATATACACAGATACACACAGACAGTTAAATACATACACAAACACACATACATACACACAGGCATATACACAGACATACACAGTCACACTCACAGAGACAGATAAATACACACAAATACACACATACATACACACATATACATACACACACATACACACAGACACACACAGACAGACAAGCACACAAACACACATACATACATACACACATGTATACACACATATATATACACACATATAGACAAGCACACACACATACATATACACAACAGCCACACAGCCACACACACATACACAGACAGATAAACACACACAAACACACATACATACATACACACACACCCATACACACACATACAGTCACACTCACTCAGACAGATAAATATACACAAACACACACATACATACACACACATATACATACACACACAGACACACACAGACAGACAAGCACATACACAAACACACACACATACATTCATACATACATACATGCATACACACATACATACGCACACACAGAGAAGCACACACACAAGCACATTCATATACATACATACAAACACAGACACATACATATACACAACAGACACACACGCATACACACATACATATGCACACACAGAGAAGCACACACACAAACACACACATATACATACATACAAACATAGACACACATACGTATACACAACAGACACACAAGCACACACACACATACACAGACATGCAGACATATACACACTACTGGATATATCCAATCTCCAAATTCATTGAAAGCTGCCATGTTTGACAGAATGGCTCTTTTGTCTTCTCTCTGCCAACATATCTAACCCACAGCAGTGTGAACCACAGGGGCAGCAGGAGGAAGACAAAATGAAACCTTTGTAATTGGGAAACCTACACTCGGGATCCAGAGTGCTGGCGACTCTCAGCATGCAAGTCTTTCTTTGTGTAGCATATCTTACCCTGTACTACCCCAGTGTCTCCCAAAACGTGAAAAGGTCTCCTCAGTCAGGTATCAAACACTCACCATGTTCCAGGCACTATACCAAGGATTTGCTCTTGAAGAACTCAGAATCTGGTAAAGGAGAATCAAGTAAGCACAAGCCAATCACTGTCTGTGTCATACTGCCCGAGATACACTGTGTTAGAACAAAAGACTTTGGGGACAGAGAGTGAAAAGCTTCCAGCTTTGCAGTCTGAGCCTATCTGTTTCTGCATATGGTACCAAAAAACTGGAATATTTCATCCTAAAAACACTTCTGTTCCAAAATCACTAATATAGTTCATAGTAACAAGGACCCTCAATAGCTATCACTCCATTGCTTTATGTTGATATCCAGTCACCATGTGAAGAGCTGATTCTCACTTTTGCCAATGAGCAAAATTGTGGTCAGAATTTCATAAGACATTATTGTAAAAAGCAACTTTCTATTGAATCTCTTCGGGGAAACTCAAGCCATGCAAACTTTGAGAACGAATGAAGGGATTGGGTTCTGTATCATCATGACAGAGTAGATCTGTGGTGAAGTCATGCAGAAAAGGTGGCGGGTGCCTCTACGCAGCTGCTGATGGGCGTCTTAGCTGATTCATTACCTCGCTACTGCAAAAGGAGTGTAAATATACACAATGGAATTTCATTCAACTATAAGAAAGACAGAATAACAGAGAACTGGATGGCTCTGGAAAGCCTTATATTAAGTTAGATTTTATATGTGTTATAATATCTATATCTATATCTATCTATCTATCTATCTATCTATCTATATATATATATATGTGAGTATAAATGGGATGGTCTGTGAATAAAGCTTTAAAACTAGAAAAGAGACAAAGAAGATATTTAAAAAGTAAACAACCCTGTGGAAATGAGAGGGGCAAAAGGGCACGCGTGCTGTGGAGGCTGAAGGCTGACTGGGGGGAGAGTATTCAAGGTCAGGCAAAGGCTGGGGGATGAGCTACAGGGAGAAGAATCCACTAAAACACTTTTAGTTTGAAAATGCTATCCGTATACCTAATAATTTATCTGCTAATTTAAGTGGTGAATTAACAATTCTGTAGCTTACTATTGCCAACACTGAACGCATGGAGTCTGTGCTGGAGGCAGACCATTCTGTCAGCTCAAATACAGCCATGGCCCCAGGTGCTGAAATACTTCCGACACTTCCGACCATCCCACTGCATCTTACAAAATATGTCTCAAGAGAAGGGAGGGCGGGAACCAAGAAAGAGGGAACAACTGTGCTCGCAATGTACCCCGGAGATGACTTCTCCTACTAGAACAATCAGTTATGTCGCTACAAACATATTATTTGGTGTTTGAACCATTAGTAAAAGACTCAGAGGCAGCTGTTAACTACCATAACTATGGTATCATGTTGACTGTACAAGGCCCAACATGTAAGTCACAGAAATGAGTTATATTCAGTGACCTGCTGGGAAAGCAAAAAGATTTCCTAGAACTTGAAATCTGTCACAGGCATTAGTTACTGTTGCTTATACTTTGCCCTTTATAACATTCCGTGATTTTTGCATAAGTATTATATAATCTCTCTTTAGTCATACAAAATAAAAAAGGAAATGATTGTACAAACCCCATAGAGTTAGTATTGCGCAAGTGGCGCCTAGCCGTATTTAGGTGGTGGCCTCGGACTGTCGTCAGGAGGGCCTTTTACCGTGGTGAGCTCTGTGGTCGAATTTTAATTTCTACAGTTGTCAAACTGGGGCTACTCCCAGTTTAATGTTTCCAAATGAGAGTATTCACAGTGGTGCATGAATAACTGAAAAGAATTTGCTGAACCACAATATTTAAGGGCGAGAGCCAAGATTATACGATTTTGTAAGGTCCTGCAAGAGGTAGGATGCACAGCTAGTTTGAAAACTGATGACATCCCTTTCAGCATTGCCGAAGGGTAGTTTGATGACGTGGTCACGTGTACATGCGCGCACGCATGCACACCACATGCATAAGAAAAAAAAGTTCTAGGAAGAAATAGGAAAATTCAGTTTTCAAAAACCCAAAATGTTGGAGATCAGGTTTCTAAAAACACCACAGCCTCCACAGACTCTGTGAGCCTCCTACTAAGCACAACTGTTTTTCACTTAATCAAAAATTAGTACATCGCAAAATAAAATAAAATAAAATAAAATGGGTACAGTGATAGCTAGTTCACAATTTTCTACTTTAAATGTTGTATTAATTGCCAAAATATTACCCTTTCCGGCCTCAGCCAAAGCAAGAAGCAAAACCAGCAACTGAAAGCAAGGCTATTAAGTCTGGGCTTTTAAAAAAAAAGATGAAGTGTTACAAAGATGAAGATGTTCCCAGCCAACGGAGCAGGTCGCCTTGATCAGCAAGCGGTTCAAAAGGAAAATTAATTCTTTGAAAACAATTTGGAATGGACCTTGAAAACTAAATCCAAACAAGACTCTGGGCTGACATTTCAAAACGGAATTTGGTCTTTATTCTAATCCTTTGGGTAGTGTGTTATCAAAGTGAAGACGTGACATATGGAGCCAAAAATATTCAGGGAGATGAAGGAGTCAGATGCGCACAATTGGAAGACAACCCGAGATTACAATCTGGCTCACCTCATCCATCCAGTCTCAGCTCCCTGAGCACTCCCGAGCTGTCATTCATGGAGAAACAGCATGGGGTGGCTTTACACACACACACACACACACACACACACACACACACACACACACACACACACGAAAGAGGGCAGCAGATCCTGTTACAGATGGTTGTGAGCCACCATGTGGTTGCTGGGAATTGAACTCAGGACCTTTGGAAGAACAGTCAGTTCTCTTAACCACTGAGCCATCCCATCAGTCCAACGTTCCACATCCTTAAAAGAGCTCTAAGGAGACCACTGCCTTGAGTGATTGGCTGTTTTACTGAGTCTATGACTTTATGAGGGATGAACTCAACCTCGGACCCCAATTCTGTCACTCTCTGCTGTCTGCTTCTGAACTGGCTTCACTTCCAACGGTTATTCTAACATTATTTATGTCCCGTTGGTGTCCAAGCACACAGGGAAATGTTAGCGGGCTCTACATTTTCTTGCCTTTTATCAGAGGATTTCATATGAAACTACCATGGAATGGTTCTACTAATAAAAATGAACTGTTATTGAAGAAGCACTTCCTCTTGCTTACCTGCCCTTTCTGCATTTACTGATGCTTGTTTTCTCTGACAGCCATTGCAGAGCTCGTGCTATTTGGCTGTCTGTTCCATAGGAGACATTCTCCAGTGGTAGAAAAGAAGAGTATGTTTATTTATTGAAACGTTTTTCTCTACAGACTTCAGCAGTGTGCTCCAGACGTGTTACATTTGTATCATTGGCGAGCTACAATAATCTGTAATAAGTTGTTTCTGTTTGAAGTGATCTTTGCCTATACCAAAACCACAAGTAAGCAGTAATGAGTGACTTTATATGTAGAGAAACCCATTATGTATTGATGGATGGTGTAGGCCGCTACTATGATGGCCAAAGGCAACAAGTCTACAAGCCTTTATGTTAACAACATCCCTTCCGGGACAGGAAACACACCACATATAATGGGTCATTAATTCCACTGTAGATGAATCAAACGCACATGGGGGATGTGCACTGATTTGACATGGTACCAATCCATCAAGAATGAAGTGGAATCGGTCATGAAAACCTGGCCCTCACTGACAGAGCTTCTGAGTCAACTGTGTTTCTTGCTTCCAATAGATGGCTTCCAGTTCTAGTAGAGGCTCCCTCCCCCCATTTCACTTCTTCTGCTCTTCCTTCACCATACCCCCTCCTCCATCTCTTCCTCCCTGCTGGATAACACCCTAGATGGTTAAGATTAACAGCTTAAATTCTTGCAGAGAGGGAGCAGGGTGTCCCAAAGGGTTGTCTGCTCAGCTGTAGCAATGCATCTGACCAGGGTGATGCCTGGTGCCTCGGGAAGTTTGGGAGCCCTTTCCAGCACGCTGTCCAGAGACCTGGAGTGAAAGAAGGAACCTCCACTGGATCTGGACTTTGGCTTCTGGGAGAACCTGAGCCATTCCAGAAGGTAGGCATCCTCTGTGACCTTCAGGGCCAACAGCCCGAGTGAGAGGTGTTGGTGAACTAACTGGTCTGGTACAAGACTGTGGGGTGCACAGACTGAAGAAGCTGACATCCACAAGTCTCTGATGCCAGTTCCTTTTGTTTCCGTGAAGCTACTTAATAAGATTCTTCATGCATAAAATTAATTTTTGCCCTCTTCTATCAGCCTTTACCACTAAAGGATTTACTCACATTTTTGTCAGATTTTATTTATACATGCAATAAAGAGGACCCAAATCATAATGAAGGCTGTTATGGCCTATGATGGGAAATACGAAGGGAAGCTGAGAGCAGGCAGCCAACCAGGTTCCCCTCAGACGCCAGAATGCATTATGCAGAAGCTATCCCCTGTAGAAATGTCAAGGCCCCCCTTCATCCAGAGTGTTATCTCACGTCAGATTCTAATTTGTTGCTGGGGGAGAGGGGCAGGAACAGAGCTATTAATAAACAGTGCAAATAATTAGGCTTCATGGGAATTTGGTGGTTTTTTTACATAATAGATTTACTCTCAAATCTTTTTCAACTCTGTCTTGCTAGAATGCTCCACAGCCAGTGGATTGCTGCTTTACTCGTCTGCTGGGAACACCTCTGGAGCTGGAATGGGCACAGATCTGGGCAACGTGCTTGTTTATAATAACTATTCTTGATCACCGGGCACCATCTAAGGCCAGGCCTTGTACCAAGCTCTGTGCCTGCATGATGTCACCTAACCACTCAACAGCTGCTGTCAGTCTTGCTTTAAAAACAAGGGAGCTACAGCTTAGGGGGTTATAGCTGCCCAAGGCTACATAGCAGTCCTTGTGGAATTGTGCTTCCCTAGTCTGTAACAAGTAACCTACTCTTTTGGCCTTTCTAAGCCATGTTCTCTTCTAAAGGCCAGAAGAGACAATAGTGCTGTTAAGAACAAACACTAGACTGGAAATAGGACATAGACCTGTTTACTTTTCTTTTTTATTACTAAATACTGTGTAACCTTGAGAAAATAAATCCATTTCCCTGTCACCTCCCCCTTTTCAAGAATGTGACCATGGCCTGAAGGATCCTGACAAGCTTCTAGAATTTTTATTTCAGAGCCTTATCTTCACCTAGTTAGCACCATTGTGTGGAACACACATATGTTAGCTCCTAGATGGTAACAACTGAACTCACTTTTCATAGCTAAAACATTTGGAGCTTTGTCACCATGCAGAGAATGTGGGGATGGTCCAGGATTTCCAAAGCTGTGAGTGTCTGCCAAAGATGCTGTAAAATATCACACTTTTTTCTTGCTCATCTGCCTCTTGCCAACACTAGAGATTAAGATTCACAATGACAACCAAAATAGAAGTCCCACAAGGTAGCTAAGCTCTGGCAACTGGAGATGAAAAGCTTCATAGAACCCTGCGGCCCTGCCCGTGACGGGCACCTTTCTGTGAAGTCCCTGAGACTTCCTGGTGCTTCATGTGCTGGAAAAGCTTACCCCTACGAGTCACTTATATTTTTAACAGGCAAATAATATCACTGGCCATGGGACCACAGGCCTAACTCAGAAAGTACAGAGCTCTGAGCACCATGCTAGTCAGTAGCGCTGAAGGAAACCATCAAAGACACAAATATCTTTGTCTGTACCATGGGGTCTCGTCTCCAGTGCTGCAGCAAATGGATCATGGCCACAATCCTTTCAAGAGAGGCCTAACTCAGAAACTACAGAGCTCTGAGCATTATGCTAGCCAGTAGTGCTGAAGGAAACCATCAATGTTCTCACAGCATGAACATACAGATATAGCATGATATATTGAGGACTATGTATTTTTTTCTTTTAATGGTATTATGACTATTTGTAGGGTACCTGTACAGCTAAATAGAAATGGGCCCTGGAGAGGGGTATTGAATATGGAAGAAAGGAAGGAAGGAAGGAAGGAAGGAAGGAAGGAAGGAAGGAGGGAGGGAGGGAGGGAGGGAGGGAGGGAGGGAGGGAAGGAAGGAAGGAAGGAAGGAAGGAAGGAAGGAAGGAAGGAAAAGAAATTGAAGAAGAATGTTTGACATGGATATTAAGGGATGAGTGGAGAGATGGGACAGAGCCCTAACAAAAAATAAACAATTCTTCACTTACCATGACACGTTTCATGAGAGAAAAGGCTATTTAGCCAGAATCATGGTATTTCCTCAAAGGAATTTTGGTCACCTCAATGTGTAATGCTTTGATCTCCAATACACCTACTCCCCCCTTTCTAGATGCAGCCCATTCTCATTTGCTTCTTAAGAACCTTACTGTGAAATCCATCCCCAACTCTCTGTCATGGAAACTGTCACGGAAGAAAGAATCTGGGAAAGAGTATGTATCTCTCAAAATGGTCAGCAAGAAGAAATGAGAAAAAAATCTAGGATCCAAGGGACCTTTGGCTGGACACACGATTCAAGCATTGTACAACAGGGTCAGGAAAGCTAAGGACTGAGTCCCCAAGGAAGGGTTTGTGGGAACAAAACAGAAGGTTAGCAAGGCCACAGCCTGTCACTGATCAGCCCGAGCTCAGCCGGGCAATAAATTATTGACCATCTACTCTATGCTAGAAGGGAGTACCACAGAGAGAGCAACTTACAGAGAAAAGAAAATTATTCCTGTAGTTGCAGAGGCTATGAAGCGCAGCATGAAGGCAGAGGCCTTCTGTGCTGTGTGGTAGAAGAGTAAAAGGTGCCGAGATTAGAGCAAGAGGAAGTCAAACTCATTGTCCTGAGATCCATTCCCGTGGCAACAGTGTTTCTTTATTCTTGAGGGTGTAAACATGTTGCAAATGCCCCCCTTCCATTAACAACACCTCCTTTTCAACCTAAAAATTATGGAAAACTAATTTAATGTGTTCAAATCACAAGAAAAGTTTTCTTGTGTGAGAGAGCTGCCACCTAGGTTAACCTGAACACTCCCAGGGAAGGTTACCGCCTGCTAAGGTGAACAGCACACCTCACTAGGGAGATTCCATTTGTTAATTTCCAACCTATGCTCACTCACATGTGTCTATCGTTCAATAAATATCTACCATCTGGTAAGACAAAGCCGGTTTCTGAAATTAACTAGGAAGATCCCTTTCTTGAGAGCCACAATGTAATAAGGTAATATGTATTGATAATAATAACCAAACATGAAGCTTATAGAATCACTATGTACAAGGTATCATTATCTGAGAGCTTAATGAATATTGTTTCATCCTTATGAAAATCCATGCGGTATATACTATTGGCATCATCTTAGACATAGGGGAGCTAAAGCACACCGAGGTAAATTTGATCACGACTCTCGGGTAAAGTAAGAAGGAAACCTGGCCTCCTCCAGAAGGGCCCATGCTTCTGCTTGCATGCAGTTGAAATAAATTCTTGGGTATGTTAGAAAGAAATAATATTTGCTAAATTAATGTTATGCTGTCTTTCAAGGAAGGAATTGAGAGCTCTGGGCAGTAGATACCTTTCACAAGCCACACAGAGAGAGGAAAGCCTGTATAGGAGGCGAGATGCCATGGCTCTGTGCCTGAAGCTGGGAACAGATGGAGCACCATGGTTCCGGATCAGAACTCTGCTCGCCAAGGAGTGAGCCTGAGGCATTTAACCAGCCAGCTCACGAAGTGCTTAAGGAGAGGCAAGTGGATTCTGAAAGACGCCTTCTTCCCAGATGTTGCTGAAGATTTGGAAATGGCAGAGCTGTTCCAAAGAATGAATCAGCTACACAACAATGTTTTCCTGAGCATTCAATCCAAACAGGGTATTATCTTATCTATTTCTTTGAAGAGCCAACAAGCGTTTAAAAAAAATAAAATTGAAGGGTTTTTAAAAAGGTTTTGTCTATGCTGCCTAGTTTTATAATCCAAAGGCTTAGTTCACAAACTTAAAAAAAAAAATCCAGATTAATTCACACTTTATCATTTGGGTGAAATAGTTATTTTCTACCAGGCAGGCCCATTTTCTTCCTTCTTCATATGTTCCTGGCTTTGTCATTCCAGTTTATTCGCCATACAGAGAACACTGCACGCTAACGTGTTTTCCTTTGATTTTTTTGTTTGGTTTTGTTTTGAAATCCTAAGAGTGCATCAGTCTACCACCCCTATTTTCAGTAAAATGCAAATAGTGTATATATTTAGAATGGATTGGTAAATAATTTATAGCCTATATAATAAATTATTTATTTACTCCAGACATACATATTTAGAATATGAACATGCATATTTTATAGTCTGTGCCACTGCTAACGAAACAAATTAAATCAGCCTGCTGCAGCTCTGGGCTACCCTGAATCACACACACACACACACACACACACACACACACACACACACACACACACACACACACACTGCAGTGGTCTGCAAACAATCATGTCCCTACATACTTTTCAAAGTTATTGCATTGTGGAATTTTCTAGAACATTCAGGCTTTGGGGTCTCTTTCAATCCCTCTTCCTCATTTATTACCTTCCAGTATTACTT
The DNA here is from genome assembly GCA_028551405.1 of Uromys caudimaculatus. Taxonomy (NCBI): domain Eukaryota; kingdom Metazoa; phylum Chordata; class Mammalia; order Rodentia; family Muridae; genus Uromys; species Uromys caudimaculatus. The sequence continues at coordinate 91,663,123 of CM052709.1, read as the reverse complement.
TCTCTCTAACCTTTATGTAGCCTAATATGTATCTGATTCATTATTCCTAAATCAATACATTTTTATTGAGTGCTGACACTACATAATTGATACTTTAGGTTTACTGTGAATACTAGAAGAATATTAACTATGGACTCTTCTATAAGAGTGAGGATCTGGATAAATTATATGAATACTTCAAATTAAATAAATCAATGTACATATAAATTAGAAAACTAAAATAATCAGAACAGTCTAATTATTACAAATATTTTTTTAAAAAGCAGTTAGAGGGATACCATTTGGCTAAAATTCTGAATTTGAACATATGTGGAGAGGACTTTGTGACTTGAGACTAAAATGGCCTTTCTTGTTAATCGCTTACATGACATCTATTGTAGAAACTTCTATTCCATATATACATATATTTGTTTTTTAATTGAGACAGGGTCTCACTGTGTATTTCAGTTTACCTGAAACTCACTATATAGACCAGGCTAGCCTCAAATCTGCCTGTATCTGCCTCCTGGGTGCTAGAATTAAGGCCAAATGACCATGACCAGCATTTTAAATATGTACACTGTGAAACACAAGGCATATGTAAAGAAATGAAATCATAGAGAACCATCAAAGACAAGGAAATCTATATACAAGATCATACACTGCACATAGTAAGCCAGCTTTAATTCTAAAAGCTCTGATTTGAAACGTCGATGAAAAAATACTTTGAAATCTATTGACCTGTCTCTTCAAGGCAAGTGCCTAGGTAGTCAGCCATGTCAAGATGAAGCTAGATATCTCCTTCCCAGTTCCCAGCTGTCAAAAACTCACTGAAGTGGACGATGGATATATCCTTCGTATTTTCTATGAGAAGTGATTGGCCACAGAGGTAGCTGCTGGTGGTCTAGGTGAGGAAAGGAAGGGTTATGTGGTCCCAATCATTGATGCGAACAACAAACAAGGTTTTCCCATGAAGCGAGGTATCTTGACCCATGGCAGAATGTGTCTGCTGTTAAGTAAGGGGCATTCTTGTTATAGACTGAGGAGAACTGGAGAGAGGAAACATGAGTTTGTTTGTAGGCGCATTGTGGATGCCAATCTGAGTGTTCTCAGCTAGGCTACTATTTTAAAAAGGAGCGAAGGATATTCATGAGCTGACAAATACTACTGTGCCTCATGGTTGGGGCCCAAGAGAGCTTGCATAGTTTGAAAGCTTTTTGTTCTCTCTAAAGAAGTTGATGTCCACCAAAACGTTGTCAGAAAGCCCTAAATGAAGGTAAGAAACCCAGGACCAAAGTACCCAAGATTCAGTGTTATTTCATACCCTGTTACATGAATGATGACAAGTTGTGCTAAAAAAGCAACACACTAAGACAAATGAGGAGGCTTCAAAATATGCTAAACTTTTGGTCAAGAAAATGAAGGAAGCCAAAGAGGGGAAAAAGGCCAGGAATAGATCACCAAGAAACGCAGGCTATGCTCAATGAGAGCTGATTTTTCTAAGTCTAAATCTAGGCAACAAAAGTAGCAAATAAATGATCAGACCTTGAAAGCAAATTGACACTGTTTCGAGAGTATTTTCTACACTCCTTGACCTTAACCTGTGTTGGCTGCTCAGTGGAGTCCTCTTAGCAGTGTTCTACCTAGTAACTTCTAGACTGCCATCTTAGTAATGGAGAAATTAAGATGGGATTTAAAATTGCCTGATAAAAACCAAACCAAACCAAACCAAACCAAGCCAAACCAACCAAACAAAACAAAACAATAAACTCAATCACCAACCAAATAACAAGTGGATGACAGACTTCAAGTCATTCAAGCTCAAAAGTTCAGAATTACACCCATCTCTACTGCACTGTATCCAGGTAACTGTATCCAGATAGCACTTTATATCACTTTACAAGAGATAAAATTAAAGAAAAATTACTAAAGAATACCTCTGATGCCAAAACCAAGACCCTAAACTGAGCAGAAAGACTAAGGACGCCCACTATTTGGAGATTGCAGAAGAAAGGCATCTGACCCCTAAACCTGCTTTGCAAAGAGAGAAAACACCCTGCACTTGCCCAGACAGCTTGTCTCAGGGAAAAGCTAAGTCTCTCACTCCATCTCCAGTGCAACCACCTTCCTCCTCCCTTATCCTTAGCTAGCAAAACTCCAGCTTGGAGTGTGTAATCCAAGTTCTCCCGAACTCTGGCCCTTGACTGACTGGGTCCTGTACCCTCATCACAGTGTAGTAAGAACTCCAGATGCCTCTTCTCTGGCATTAAATAAAGTCATTCTAGCTGCCAAGGTCTTCTAAAGTCTCATCTTTTATGTCTTCTTACATAGTTAACACTTACCTACTCTTATAACTGCTGCCCCTGCACATGGAGAGAGGACTCTGAGACGTTTGTGACTAGTCCTTGGAACCAGACCAATGCTTGACAGTGTCTGCACTTGAATTTTTAGGTTGTCTGCTTTGGTCAACTGTCTTCAGCACTGCTTCCACAAGGACGTCATGATGGGTATGAAACACAAATATGCACTCAAGTAATTCCCGGGGCGGCTGAGGGCCTAAGCAATGAGCACGATTAGCAAAAGGGAGGAGGTCAATGGAAGGGGGATGGGTAGACATGGGTCCAAAAGTGCAGACAATACTAGTGTCAGAGTGACAGGCAACGGATTATATGCTGTTTCGGATTTTAAAATCAGCATGTGTGAATTGTCCAAAATAATCATTTCATATATGCATTTAATGTTCTTTATCCATGTTCTTTCTCAGAACCCTTTCTTGTTTCTTTACACCACTCTGTATCTCCAGAATTCTTCCCAAATAGTACACATTTTATACTTTCAAATCTTTTACAAAAATCTAGATTCTACAAATGAGAGAAGATATGATATTTTTCTAAAATTGGCCTTTTAATTTGACATGGAGATCTTCAATTTTCTCTGTTTCTGGAAACAAGCATATTTTTTCTTTGTGTTCAAATAAAACATGTATGTCAATTATAATTTTTATCTATTAAAAAAAGCAATGGAAACTTAGGTGGATTCCATTAATTGGCCATTGTGAATAGTATCATAGTAAGCACGATGCGTGTGTTGACGTAGAGCCCTGTGGTCATACACTGAGCAGTGACACAGCTGTTCTTATGGAAGTTCAAGTTTTAGCATGTGGACAAATCCCCATACTGATTTGCATAATGGCTGGATTAGCTTAATTTGCTCCAACACTGCACGAGGCCTTGGTTATATCCCCCCCAACATTTGTTTTTGTTATGATCGGAGTATGATGGAATATCAATGAATTTTTATATTATATTTTCCTCTTAGCTAAAGATGCTGGACTTTTTTTTTCATGTATTGGATGTTTGTACTTCTTTCCTTGTTCAGTTGTTTGCCTTTCTCATGTTTAATGCTTTTAGCTCTTATATATTATGGATCTCAATCTGCTTCCATGGGTATAGCTAGTAGATAATCTTTCTGCTCTACATTTTATCTCTTTACTCTGTTAGTCTTTGCTATGCAGATGCCTCTTGATTTCATGCGATGTCATTTGTCGGTTTTCATGATTTTCTGCTCCTGTTTTATCTCAGTTCTCCTTTAGCAATTTCAAAAATATCTGCCTTGCATTAAAGGATCTAATTATCCGAACTGACTTTTTTTGTTTTTTTGATACTTTATTTACATTTCCAATGTTTCCCCTTTTCTGGGTCTCCTCTTTAGAAACCCCCTATCCCCTCCCCATCCCTGCCTCTATGAGGGAATTCCACCTCTCACCCACCCGCCCACCCATCCCCATATTCCCACATGACATTCCCCTTTACTGGGGCCTCTAACACCCTCAGGCCCAAGGGCCTCTCCTCTCTCCCTGATGGCCATTGAGGTCACCCTCTGCTACATATGTGGTCCGAACCATGGGTCCATAGATGTGTATTCTTTGGTTGGTGGTCCAAACTCCAGGACGACTGGGGAGGGGTGGGTCAGGCCCATTGACGCTCTTGCTTCCTCCATGGGGCTGGAAATTCCCTCTGCTCCTTCAGACCTTTCTCCCACTCCTCCATCTAGGACCTCACTCTCAGTCCAGCAGTTACTGTTAAGTGAAACTTGGGCATTCTGAACTTTTGGGCTAATATCTGCTTATCAGTGAGTACATACCATGTTCGTTCTTTTGTGACTGAGTTACCTCACTCAGGATGATATTTTCAAGTTCCATCCATTTGCCTGCAAATTTCATTAAGTCATTGTTTTTAATAGCTGAGTAGTACTCCATTGTGTAAATGTACCACATTTTCTGTATCCATTCCTCTGATGAGGGACATCTGGGTTGTTTCCAG
>CM052709.1:91625078-91658322 GCA_028551405.1 Uromys caudimaculatus | reverse complement strand
AGGATCTGATGATTTTTTGAATTTCCTCAGAATCTGTTGTTATGTCTCCCTTTTTGTTTCTAATTTTGTTAATTTGGATTCTGTCTCTGTGCCCTCTGGTTAGTCTGACTAGGGGTTTATCTATCTTGTTGATTTTCTCAAAGAACCAACTCCCGAACTGACTTTTGTATAAGGTGAGCTTTATTTGCAGACCAGGACACGTGGACTTCTGATTTTCCCACCACCACTAGCTAAAAAGGCTTTTCACACTGTATTTTTGATGCCTTTATGGCTGTAGCTGTGTGGACTTATTTCTGGGCACTCTATTCCGTCCTATTAGTCCCTGTGTGTGTTTGAGGGTGAGTGCAATTGTGAGTTAATTTTTTTCCTATCGCTGTGTAAGGTGATTTAAAATCAGGAAATCAGGTCTGGTTGGCTTTTTGTTTTGTTTGTCCTTATGGCTGTTTTAGCTGTTTCAGAGCAGAGTCTGCTCCTGCTAGAGCTTAAGTTCTTCCTTTTTTTTTTTTTTTTTTTTTCTGATTCCATGAAGAATCGGATTGGAACTTTGGTTGGCTTTACATTGCATTTAGGGATTTTTTTTGGGTAATCTGGACATTTTAACAATATCAGTTTTGCTGATCTGTGATATTTGCAGCTTCTACTGTGTTCTTCAGGTTTTTTGAGTTTTTTTTTTTTTTTTTTTTTTGGTGTTTTGCAGATTTTATTTATTTATCGTGGCGGTCTTTTACTCACTTGATCAGGTTTATTACTTGGAATTTTATTCATGGTTTTTGGCTTCATGAATAGGAGTACGGTCCCAATTTCTTTCTCAGTATATTCCTTACTGGTATTTAGAAAGGTTCCTGGGTTTTACAGGCCAATTTATTATTTTTTTGGTGTTTTACTGAAAATATTAGAGTTACATACTTACAGTTGAAGTCTTTTAAGATTTTTACATGCAGAATTACGTATTTTGCCAATAGGAATAATCTGAGTTTTTCTTTTCCGGTCTGTCCCCCCTCTTATTTTTTCCTATTACACTGATATTCTAAGAATCCAAGCATGACATTGAACTAGAGTGAGCAGGACAGTTGTGTCTTACTCCCGGTTTTAGAGGAAATGCTTCGTTTCCCCAGTCAATATGGTGTTGGCCATTGTTGCTGTACACATCTTTACTAGGCCATGGTGTTTGCTACCCCTCTATCCCTGTGTTCTCCATCGAGGCTCTCCTCATAGCAGATGTAGAAGCCGAGTATGAACCTCATGAAGCAGTCATGCAACTTTGGCATAATCGAATGCATGTACTGAATTGTGCTTATTGACGTATGTGTGTTAAAGTATCCTTGTGTCTCTGGAAGGGAACCAATTTAATGGTGGTATATAGTCTTTTAAATGTATTAAAGAATTCAGTACTTAATGACTTTTTAGAGGATTTTCACAGTGATGCTTCTCAAAACAACTGGTTTACAACATGTGTGTGAGTGTGTGTGAGTGTGTGGGTATGTGTGTGTGTGTGAGTGTGTGTGTGTGTGTGTGTGAGTCCCCGTTGTCCTTGTAGAGTTCTCAGGGTAATGCTGACTTCCTAAAATGAGTTTGAAAACATTCTTTTCCTTCTTGTTTTTTAAAAATTTTCTTTGTTTTCATATTTTCTTTTACCAGTTCTTTGAGTGCCTCCTATGTGTTTTGATAACGCCCACACTTACTGCCTTGACTATTTCCCTCATCTGCCCTCCCTTTCCCCTTCCCACCCAATGTCATGTTCCATCAATCAAGACAAATCTGTGCTCCCCAAATATCTTGGATGTATGCGCTTCAATTGGAGCATGGTTGACCTATCAAGAGCTAGACTTCTCAAGAAAGCTCACCCTTCCTTGCCCAGCAAGTGAGAATTAACCATAGCTCTTGGCTAAGGGTGCAGCCTGGTGCCCAGCTCCCTTTGCCATGCTGGTTTAAGCTTGCACAAGTTCTGTGTATAGTGTCAAATTCTGAATTTTATGTGCAGCTCCACTGCTATGTTCAGAAAACAGTTTCCTTCTAGTTGTCTACTGCCTTTGGCTCGTCTACTCTTCCCTGCCCCCCTTCCACAATGATCTCTGAACATTTGGAGTAGAGTATGTGGCATTTATGTTCCAGGTAAGGCTGGGTATTCTGCAATCTCATGTTACCCACACATCGACAGCTGTGGCTCTGTTTTGATCATACATGCTGTAAACAGAATCTTCTTTGATGAGGGCTGAGAGGTGCTTTGGTCTATAGGTATCACCACAGGTCATTAAGAGTTGGTTTAATATTGTATTCACGTAACAGAATAATAGACATGTGTTCTCCCATAGTGTCTGGTTCTTTCTAGTCATAGGCTGTTCAATGTGGGGAACATTAGAGTAAGTGTTCCTCTAGGGTTTGCTAGAGTTCAGCAGTGAATTATTCTATTCCTAGAGTTTTTGTTGAAGGGCTTCATTCCATCTTACTGATATGTGTAAGGTTTTAAATTTAAATTCTTGTACTATCAATAGGTTGCATGTAACCAGAAATTTGTCAATTTCTTTTTTAAAATTTATTAGAATATAAATTTTAAAGTGATCCTATTGATTTTAGAAATATCTGTTATAATATTCCCATTGTCTCCAATTTGATTAATTTCTCTTTTCTCTCTCTGGGTAACTCTGACCAACTGTCTGCTGTTTATCTTTATCTTTCCAGGGAACTGAGTCTGTGCACTGTTCTTTTGGACTCCGACTTTCAATTTTCACACTGACCTATTTCTTTTCCTACTTTGCATGTGGTGTGTACTTGCTTTTCTAAGACTTCAAAGCGTCTTTCACAAAGCAAGTGTTTTTCAATGACTTACAGACCATTCAAAGTATATTGTTTGTCTTGCTAATGATTGCTTACAGTCCATCTGTGTCCATCCCAAAATCCTTATGACTCTCTATCACATACACACAATGTCCATTTGTGTTCTTTATATCCTCACTGGAGCATGGTCAAACCCTCAGTGCCTCACCTTTTAAATAGAACTGAGTCATTTCCCCTCCTGCATTCCTGTCAGAAGCCATTACTGTTTCATTTTTCAGAATCTTTATTTCTTTGCTGAATTTCTTGTCCAACTGCTAAATACATCACTTAAAATTGGAATTTGCTTCTTTGATACATATATATTTATTTGAATTCTGAGGACATTGATTGCCTTAGAATTTGGATTTAGATTCTTTTATTTTAATGATTTCATTTTTATTATTTCTATGTGTACTGGTGTTTTGCCTGCATGTATGTCCATGTAAGGGTGTTGGATTCTCTGGAACTGGAGTTACAGACAATTTTGAGCTACCATGTTGGTGCTGGGAATTGAACCCTGGGTTTTCTGGAACAACAGTCTGTGCTCTTAACTGCTGAGCCATCTCTCCTGTCTCTAGGATTTGAATTCTTTATTCTGCTATATGAGTTTAATTTTTAAAGACCTATAAATGCAAAAAAAAATTTTTGGAGGAGCCATATGCCTTGATTCTAACATTTCATGTGTTTGTATATCACAATTTGCATGTCCATCAGGATGGATCTCCCTGCTGGCTTAATAGCAGGTCTTCTTAGTCATCAGCCTTCTCCCGAGAGCTCCATCTTTAGCACTGCTCACAGGAGATGAGACCACCTGCTATAACTACAAGGCCAAAACAAACCACTCATAGATGTACAATAAACCACAACCAAAGGCAGGCGCTAGATCACCAATATAATGAAGAATAACTTAGGGTAAACTAAGAAGTTAAAAATTAAGAGAGGGAGAGCTGGGCTATACTTCACTGTAGAGTGCTTACCTAACATATGTGAGTCCCGGGGTCAATCCTCAGTATTTCTAGAAAAAAACTTTTCCCTCCCAGCTGGATTCACCCCTTTCTAAACCCAGTGAGTTCACTCAGTGCTGGTCTTATGTGCTTGGGTTTAGGGCCAACAACTGGAAAGTGGACAGCCCCTCAGGGCCCACATCCCTGCCCCTTTCTTAATCAGTCATTTGAAAGTCATCGAGGCTTGCTTTGTAATCCTGAAAGTGGCTAATTTACAAAAGTGTCACAGTTTTGAAAATAATGAAGCTCTTGTCATTATTGATCAGATAATGACAAGACGTGTCTTAGGTGTCTGTCACTTCAAGTTTATAGTTATACTGTTTAAAATCCCCGTATTCTTAGATTTATTTTGCTTGTTTCATGTATCAGTTTATGTGAGCAGTAAGTTATCTGTCTTTCAATTAAGTTATGATCTTGTCTGAATCTCCATGTATTTCTGTCACTTTAGGGTTTAAGATATGAAGCTGCATTAGTAAAAACATACAGCATTTAAATCGTTATAAATTCTTAGCGAGCTCCTCCTTTTATCGTTACGAAGTTTCCTGTCTTTGTTAATGGCTTTTTCATTAGGATCAGTTTTGTCTGAAATGACTGGCCACCCACTGTCTTTTATTTGCATTTTATCTTATACCCAGCTATTTTAGATGTTTTTACTGGGAAATCCACTCTAGTTGTTTAGCCTACAACGTGGCAATTCAGAGCGCTGTGATTTTCTTAAGTCAATTTTCCCTCTAGTGTGGTTTCTTGGATTACCTTTTATTGTATCTGAGCTCTTTCCAGTCGCCTTACTTTAATAACTCGCTCTTCCAATAAAGACTTGATATCCTCTTCCTGCTTGGTTGGCTGCCACCTGTAACCTATACCTCGGAGGCTAGTGGAGCAGAAAATGAACACAAAGTAAATCTGAATGCTCATGGAACACCTCACAGCTCACTCTTCAGAGACTGACAAGAACGCCCCATCCATAGTTTATTTATGGACTTTTCTAATGTTCTCTCCGCTAAAATCGGCTAAATGAAGTCCTAAATTTAGAATCACACCCGGAATTTCTCTAGTTCATGAATCATTGGCACCAAAGTGAAAACAGAGTTGTGAGCCAAGGAAAAGTACCAGCTAAAAATGAAATAGGAAAAGTGAAGGAAGCTGGAGACGCACTCTCCTCCTCCTGCTTGCCCCCTTGTGTCTCCTTGCTGGCACTTGGAAGCCAGGCCCCTGCCAAGTAGGTCTCTGTTATGCCCAGAATTAGAACTCTGCCTGCAATACTGAGACTTCTCACACAGTGGGTGGAGCCTCACTTCCACCTGCCTTTCCTTTAATAGAATTACACTTTTTAGGTACCCCATATTTACTTTATTTCCTGTGTCAGACTGAAAACAATAGCAGCCCCTGTTCTGGGACTGGGCTGGGTATAACAAATGTAATTCATTTCCAATGTTTGGGAATGCCAAGCATCTTATTAGTCACAAAATGACTTTTAATTAAGTGTAAGCCCTCGACATCACTCCTCACTTCCCTTCCAAGGATTGGAATGGTGAAAGCCCCATCTTCAAGATATGTTTTAAATGCAAAACCTACTATGCTTTCTAGCTCTGGTCTTAATTTATATTAGTGATTGTGCATTATCTAAGACTGTTTGGATATGCAGACACATTCATATATTCAAATACATATATATATATATATATATATATATATATATATATATATATATATACCCATGTCTAGGTATACTTGCATCCATGTGTGTGCCATAGTCAATACTCTTAGTGGTACTTTCAAATTTGTAGAGGAATTTTAATCCAGCAACATGGCTTCTCTGACAAGGGATGATATCCAAAGACCTAGGTCTGTGTGATCTGGCTGGAATGTAGACACTCCACACATTTTTAATCCCTTTGGCTGGAATACAGACAAGCCTTTAGTACATACCTTTAAGGTAAAATTAGTTTGTAGAAGAGAGCAGCCATGTTTGAAAATGCTTTCTAATTGAGGGGAAAAGTGACAAATCAGAGAGATATTTGACAGAATGAGTCAGAGATAGGATACGCCCAATTCTCATGAGAACAGCCCAGGAAAGAGAAGCTACTTAAGTGTCAGTGAATTAGGAATCAGTTCAGTCAGGGTACTTTGTGCAGTGCAGTTGAATTCAGGCAATGCAGTGGAGTTCAGGTGAGTTCAGTTTAATTGAGTTCTGAGCAGTTCAATTGAATGCAGTTGAGTTCAGTTCAGAGGCAGTTTTTCCAAGCACAGCAATTCAGTCAGAAGCCGAGAAAAGCCCACTTGAATCAGTCAGCTTGGAGAGGAGTTTGAGCCAGAAACAGCTGAGTTGAACCAGCCGGAGTTCAGAAAGAGCTAGAAAGCGTGAGCTTATTCAGCAGTTAAGTTTCATAGGCTGAAACATCCTAGGCCTAGGCTAGCAGATCAAGGCTGGAAGATTGTACAGAGGCTAGAAGCTTCCAGGCCTAGGCCTGGGGATAGTTAGAACAGGGAAAAAATGCTCTGGGCTCAGCCCAAGCCATGTATTTGTAAAGCTTGGGTATGGCTCTCATCTCATCACTTCCTCTAAGGAAATAAAAGCTACTTCTACACAAACTGACAGTAATATAATTGTATATTGTCACTAAATCATTAACAATAAAACAGAACACCATTGTTCTGCATGTAAATACTTTGGGCTTTGAATAAAGTCAGTTTGTCTTGTGATTGGTGTTTTTATTTTTAGGTAGTAACAGTGTGTGTGCACCTGTATTAATAAACTCAAATGCTATTACCCATCTGATCTAGAGAGAACTAACGTGATTTGAATGAAATAAGCTCTCTTTTATCACCTAAGAAACACAGATTTTAGGCAGGCAGTCTTAAAGAAAATTACTTACAACTATGTCAGTCTTAGGACAGTGTACATATTTCCCAGCCAAGAAATCCAGCAATACGGTTTAATAAGTGGGTTCTTCTTATTCATATTGCAGATGTATTATGCCAGAGAGTAGAAACCTAAAACTCTGTTATCCTCAGAAAGAAACAGGGAAGGCTATTGCCATCCAAGAGAAGTTCTGATTGCAAAGCTTACCTAGATTAAAATTCTGAACAAACATTCTTTGGCTTTCTAGATGACATCAGATGTAAGCATAGGCTGCTTATTAATGAACTGGGAAATGAAAGTTAGAACTGTTCTTGGTACAAATTTGCATAAAACCTAAATCAAATTATATTCTTACTAAAGTACTCAACAGTAGAATTATAAGGAATTAAAAAAAATCTATGCATTCATTAAAATAAAAGAGCACAGTAAGTGTTGATATCTTTTTTTTTCTTGGTTTTTTGAGACAGGGTTTCTCTGGGTAGCCCTGACTGTCCTGGAACTCACTCTGTCGACCAGGCTGGCCTCGAACTCAGAAATCCACCTGCCTCTGCCTCCCAAGTGCTGGGATTAAAGGCGTGCACCACCACTGCCCGGCAAGTGTTGATATTCTTAAACAAGTGGTTGACACAAAGCTTTATGGAAATTATTATTGACATTTTATTTTAGAAATTCTATATACTACACATAACAAAGTAGAAGTTTCTAAATACGTATAGAAATCACAATTCACAAAATTAGCCACTGAGTAGTGGGCAATCATGTCAAATTTAATTTCACTCAACAGGTTATCATGTAACGTTCTTATCCTCAATCTTTATAGTGTTTAATTTATTTTTGCTACATCTAATCAGAAATCATCAGTTCCTTAATCAAGACCAATATGGGAATAAGTAATGGAAGAATTCTGTAGTCAACCTAAGATGTATGGCTACCAAGAGTCACTTTGGGATGTTTGAAGTTTACCTAGATGGTTATCTACGTAACAATCTCTCTTCTTATTTTTATTCTGTACTCATACATAGAAAACATTGGGATTGGGGAATGAAGTTACTGGTTATTTGTTGTTTTGAAACCAACATGCTTATGCCCTCTTCATTGTCATCTCACCATCATTAATATTGTTGGTTTATATCTGAATGTACAATGAGAGAAATCTGCCTTTGACTGCACGACTCAACTGTTATTTCACTGAACAACTTCATTTCCTTGTCTGAACAAAAATCATAGTCCATTAGTCAAGGAAGCAGGTAAGCTAACTGAAGATTACCACCCTTTTCTCCATTCCCTTCAGGCCCGGCCCCCAAGTCTTATCCCCAGCTTTGCAGCAGACTACCTGCTGCACCTCTCTTCACCCCCACCTCCATCTCCAGGGGATCACAAGTATTTTCCACCTTAGTTCCCTTCCCCAACTCATTGATGTATCTTATCCCCCAACTTCAGCAGGCACTTCCTGGGCATCTATAGGCCACTATGGCCAGGGAAACAAGCAGGCTAACTGGAGATCTTTACCTCTTCCTCCACTCCTCCAAGTCTAACCAACCCCCAGTCTCAGCTTTGTAGCAGACTATTTGCTGAGGTCTCTCCTCACCTTCTGCCCCCATTTCCAGGGGACTAAGAGTCCTCCTGGAACTCCCTCAGCTACCATCTCCTAGCCTATCCTTATTCCTACATGTGGGCACCTAATACCTAGAAGCATGTATTATCTGGAACCACCAGTGGCCAACCCTATAAAGATCTCAGAAGAATTTGCTACCCAACAACACACAGTCATTGCACTTTCTTGAGAATGGGCAACATAAACCAAGGTACAAAATACCCACCCAAACAAAGACAAGACCATATATCAGCACCTAGAATTACAATCTATCTAACCCCAGATGGTTAGATATTAGTAGGAAAACACTATCAATAACATGACAATATATCTCCAATAGAGTCTAGCAACCCTAATACTGCAGGCCCTGAGTATTGCAACATAGCTGAAGCATAAGACAAAGACCTTAAAATGGCACTTATAGATATGATAGAGGTCCCTGAAGAGGAAATTAATAAACCTAGCTCTACAAAAAACACAGAAAGGGAAACTCCAATCTAAAGAGATTAACCAGACCCAAGAAAACAGAGGGAATAAAAAATCCAGACCAACAAATCAAAAGAGGAGAAAGACATATACACATATACATACAAGCATACATACATACACACATGTAATACACACACACACACACACACACACACACACACACACACACTTATACATACACACAAAACAAAATGAGAATCCATAAATACTGCTTATTGATATCTCTAAACAGCAATGGTCTTGATTCCCAATTAAAAAGGCTCAGACTAACAGAATGGATATAGAAATAGGATCTATTCTTCTGCTGCATTCAAGAAACACAATTTAACATCAAGGAGTGATATCATCTTGGAGTAAAGTGTTAGAAAAAGATATTCTACACAAATGTACCTAAGAAGCAAGATGGTGTAGATATTTTAATATCTGACAAAATAGACTTAAACCAAAATGTTTCTAAAAAGGTTGGGTAGGATATTGTGTACACAAAAGAAAAATCCACCAAGAGGACATTATAATTCTTAACATATAGGCAACAAACATAAGGGCACCAATGTTCATAAAAGAAATACAACTACGTTTAAGTCACACACATTGATCTTTACACACTGATGGGGGGGAGACTTCAATATTCCACTCCCATGGTCATCCAGACAAAAACAAGAGAAATGCTGGAGCTAACTGACATTATAAACCTAGTGGATCTAACATATTTACAGAACATTTCACCCAAACACAAGGTGTATATATATGGTATATTCTTATACCTTCTTCTCAGCATCTCATGGAACCTTCTCCAAGATTGACTACATGCTCAAAAAGCCAATCTCAACAGATACAAAAAAAGAAAAGAAAAGAAAAGGATGTGGCAAAATATCTGACCACCAAAGATTAAACCTGGATGTCAATAGCAACAGAAACAACAGAAAGCTTACAAATTCATGGAAACTGAACAATTGTCTAACAAATGCAAAGTGGGCCAAGATGGAAGTTAAGTAAGAAATTAATGACTTTCTAGAATCCAATGAAAATGAACAAACAACAAAGCCAAACTTATGGGACACAATGAAGGCTGTTCTGAGAGCTCATAGCACTAACTGCCTATATTAAAAAAATGGAATGACATCATACCTATAATAGAACAAGATAAAAGCTCTAGAACAAAAAGAAAGAAATCATACCCAAAAGAACTAAATGCCAAGAAATAATACAACTTAGGATTGGAATCATCTCAATAGAAAAAAGAGCAACCAAAACCAAACCCCAACCCAACCCCAAAGCAAAGCAAAGCAAAATAAAACAAAACCAAATAAAACAAACAAACAAACAAACAAAAAACTCACAAAGAATCAATAAAAAGAGTTGATTCTTTGAGAAAACTCAGTAAGATTGACACATTCTTATCCAAAGTAATTAAATGATGGAGAGAGAAGATCCAAATTAACAAAATTAAAGTGCAAATAATAACAGACACACAGGAAATCCAGAGAATCTTAAGTACAGTCTTTAATACCCATTGCTACATCAAACTAGAAAATCTAAAAGAAATGCATAATATTTTCATATATATCATATATATGACAAATATCATATACCAAAGATAAATCAAGACCAGATAAACAGCAAGTTGAACAGGCCCATAACCTGCAGTGAAATAGTAGCAGTCATTAAAAGTCTTTGCACCAAAGACTAGAGAAAGATGGTTTTAGCACAGAATTCTATTAGACTTTCAAAAAAATGCCCTTTGACAAAATCTGACACTCCTTCATGATAAAAGTTCTGGAGAGATTAGGGATACAAGGATATACCTTAACATAATAGAGGTATTTTCCAGTAAGCCCATAACCAACTTCAACTTAAAAGGAGAGAAATTCAGAACATTGCCACTAAAATTAGATAGATAGATAGATAGATAGATAGATAGATAGATAGATAGATAGCCACTCTCTTCATACCTATTCAATATAGTATTGAAATAAAACATAGTACATGAAATCATAGCTAGAGCAATAAGACAAATGAAAGAGATCAATGGGGGGAGACAAATAGAGAAGAAATAAGTCAAAGGATTTTTATTTGCAGTTGATATGATAGCATGCATGAGTGACCTTAAAATGTTCACCAGGAATATCCTTCAGCTCATCAGCAAAGTATCATAATTAAATCATAGAAATCAATTGCCCCTCTCTATACAAATAAAAGGACAAAGCCAGCCACTTCCATTTCTCTATAGATAGATTATATTTGGACAAAATTACCATGGACCTTCCCCAGAATGCAAACCAAACTAATTGCCTGCATATGACAGAAGTGAAATGGACTCTGGCCAGGAAAGCCAGGGGGCTAACTGCAGGTCTCCACCTGTCCCTCTGTCCTCCAAATCCGGTCTCCAGGTCTTATTCTCAGCTCTTTTGCAAAACACTTGCTACAGACTCCCTCTCTATCTTACCCTCCCCCACCCACACCCCCCTCATCCAGCGCAGTGGCTCATGGGATTTTTCCCTCCCAACGTTCATCCCTGGATGTATTGGTTTATCCCAGTCCCCAACACCAGCAAGCATTCAGCCAGGGAAGCAGGTGGGCTAACTGTTGATCTTCATCTCTCCCTCCTCTCCTCCAAATCCAAGCCCCCAGCCTCATCTCCACCTCTATAGAAGACCATCTGCTGCAGCCTCTCCCATCCCCATCTGGTCACACAGATCCTCCCTAACCTTCCTATGCACTTACCCTGTTCTCCCACCCCCAACTCCTGCAAGCAATCCCTGGGAACACAGCTGCCATGCCTGCCAGAGAAATAAAAGGCTTGCAGAGGAGGTCACTAGCTTCAGATCTTGACTCTCCCAGTTCTCCATATCCAAACCCCACGTCTCATTCCCAGCTCTGCAGCAGACTTTGTTGTGGCTTCCCCTCACTCTCTGCCCTCCTCATTCTCAGGGGGCTAAGTAGAACCTGGTGGAACACCCTGCTTTCCTCCTTCCTGGGGATCCCCTCAGTACCTGCCCCAAGCCCATCCCCATTCTGAAGTATCAGTTCCCAATATCTAGAACCCTCAACGGCCATGCCGATCGGGATCCCAGAAGAATTACCTACCAGGTAACACACATCCACCAAATCCCAAGAACTAGAAAGGGCAACAGAAATCAAGGGGGAAAACCCCACCTAACAAAGACCATGCATCAACCCCTAGAATTACAATCTTCCCAACCCCAGATGTTTAGATGTCAGTGGGATAACACTATCAATAACAACCAGGACAAAATGTCTCCAGTGGAGCCCAGTACCCCGACTACAGCAGGCCCTGTGAAATGCCACATAGCTGAAACACAAGACAAACACTTCAAAATTGCCTTTATGAATATGATAGAGGTCTTTAAAGATGAGATGAGTAAATTAAAGAAATCAATGAAAACAAACTCTGGAGGGAAATGAACAGTTTGAGCCCTCAAAGTGGAAGCAGAATCAGTAAAGAAAACCCAAACTGAGGGAAATCTGGGAATGAAACATTTAGGACCTCAAACAGGAACCTCAGAGGCAAGCTTCACCAATAGAATACAAGAGGCAGAAGGGAATCTTAGGTATTGAAGACACAATAGGACAAAAGGATACCTATGTGAAAGAAAATGTTAAATCTAAAAAAATACACCTGGCACAAAACATCCAGGAATTCTAATATTTTTGATAAATTATAAAAGAAAATTTCCCTAACCTAAAAAAGGCGGTGCCTACCATGGTGCAGGAAGCACACAGAACACCTGAAGGACTGGGCCAGAAAAGAAGGTTGCCCTTGCCATATAATAATCAAAACACTACAGCTACAGAGAAAATAAAAAAATATTAAAAGCTGAAAGAAAAACAAGCCAAGTAACATATAAAGGCAGGCTTATTAAAATTACATCTGACTTCTCAGTGGAGACTCAAAAAATCAGAAGGGCGTGGGTAGATGTGCTGCAGACTCTAAGGGGCCATAGATGCCAGCCAGGACTACTATATCCAGCAAAACTTTCAATCACAATAGATTGTGTCTTAGTTTGGGTTACTATTGTGATGGTGAAATACCTTGACCAAGTCAGAGAGATATAGGTTTACTTGGTTTTTACTTCCAAACACACAGTCCGTCACTGAAAGGAGTCAGGACAGGAACCCAAACAATGGTAGGTTCCTGCAGACAGTAACTGATGCAGAGGCCATGGGCAGGTTCTGCTTACTGGCTTGTTGGAATGGTTTGCTCAGCCTGTTTGTTGTTGTTGTTGGTGGTGGTGGTGGTTTTTTTTGTTTGTTTTTTTTTTAATAATAGAACCCAGAACCACCAACCAAGGGATGGCACCACACACCATGAGACTTCCACATCAATTACTAAGTAATTGCTCTACAGGCTTGCCTACAAACCAAACTTAGAGAGACATTTTCTTAATTGTGGTTCCCTTCTCTCAGATGATTCTTGCCTGTGTCAAATTGACATAAAATTAGCCAGCATAATTGACTCCTTGTCAGTTTGACACACAACACCGTTTAAGACATAACCTTTCCTTTTTTTTTTTTTTTTTTTTGGTTCATCCCCAAGATTTCAGAATAATAAATACCACAAACATAAAACAGACTGCAAATTTTACAAGTCTCACAGTCTTTACCATTTCAAACACTTTAAAAGTTCAGACTTTATAAAAATCTAAAATGTCTTTTAAAATCCAAAATCTCTTTTAAAAATTCAAAGTCTCTCAACTATGGGCTCCTTAAAAATAACAAATAAGTTAAATATTACTTTAAGAAGGGAGAACCAGGGCACAGTCATAATCTAATCAATGGAAAAGCACACTCACACAGTATAAATAATTCAGTGTTCTATATCTGGAATTTACTCACGATTTTCTAGGCTCCTCCAAGGGATTTGGGCTGCTTTTTCAGCTCCCCTCTCTGTGGCACATACAGCTCCTTATCTAGGCTCTGGCTACCTCCACGTCACTGCTGCTGGTGTTCTTGTTGGTCATCCCATGGTACTGGCATCCTCCAAACTCTAGGGTCTTCCAAGGCAACTGGGTTGTACTTTCACCAATAGCATCTCCTGGGCTCTCTTCATGGTGCCAGCCCTCAGCTTCCCTGCATGACCCCTTCAGTTCTGGGGCTTCCACTGCTACTCCAGATCCACCTCACCAGTGGCCTCTCACAGAACCAAGTCTCAGCTGCTCTCCATGACCTCTTCATACCTTCAAAACCAGGACCATCTGGGAAACTCTTACACATGACCAGGTTTGCCTGCCAGCATGAGGTACAATCTTGCCCACCTCTGAACACAGCTTGCATGTGCTGACTCTGAGCAAACATTTCTCAAAAGATTTCACCTCACATTTCTTAATCATGGATGATTCTTCTGCCCCAGCTGACCAGCATTCATTCATTGTCCCAGCAAAGTGAAGGTTTTATTTAGTGTTTCTGGTATCTTGTTAATCACAGCTAATTCTTCAGCTCAGGCTGACCAGACATCATAGATTGTTCACACAAATGGCCTCATAGAGTCTTTGCTTCCCTATGAAACTTCACAAGCCAGGCATCCATTGTCTACACTCCTTTCAACATTCTTATCTTTTGAGCTTCTAAAGAAGAGCCCACTAGGCTCAACACTCAATGGCTTTGCTAGGGCAATGTTCCAAAGTCCTTCCACAACCCTCACCAAAGCAACATGGTCAGGTCTGTCACAGCAGTACCCCAGTAACCTAGTACCAATTGGTCTTAGTTACAGTTACTATTGCAATGATGAAACACCATGATCAAAATCAAGTCAAGGAGGAAAGAGGTTACTTGGTATGCTTCCACACCCATAGTTCATCACTGAAGAAAGTCAGGACAGGAACACAAACAACAGGAACCTGGAGTCAGGAGCTGATACAGAGGCCATGGATGGGTTCTGCTTACTGGCTTGTTCTCATGGCTTGCTCAACCTGTTTTCTTATAGAACCTAGGAGTACCTGCCAAAGAATGGCACCAACCTCCCACATCAATCACTAATTAAGAGAATACTCTACAGGATTGCCTACAGTCTGAGGCATTTTCTTAATTGTGGCTTCCTCCTTTCAGATGATTCTAGACTTGCCAAGTTGACATAAAATTAACTAGCACTGATGGAGAAAATAATACATTCCATGAAAAAAGCAAATTTAAGCAAAATGTATATACAATCCAGCCTAACAGAAGGTGCTAGAAGGAAAACTTCAATTTAAAGAGGTTAACCACACCCAGGAAAAAAGGAATAAATAATTCCAGACCAGTAAACCAAAAGAGGAGAAACACACACACACACACACACACATACACACACACACACACACACACACACACACACATCCCACCCCACTGCTGCCGCCACAACCACCACTACCACCATCGCAAGAGAACAGGCATCAACAAACACTGCTCATTGATATCTGTCAATATTAATTGTCTCAATTTGCTATATCTAAGAAATACAACTTAGCATCAAGGATACACATCACCTCAGGGTACATGATAGAAAAAGATAGTTCAAGAAAATCGACCCAAGAAGCAAGCTGAGGTAGCCATTTTAATATCTGACAAAAGAGAGTTCAAACCAAAACTAATCAAAAAAGCTAGGGAAGAACCCTCATCAAAGAAAAAGTCTACTAAGAGGACATTCAAATTCTAAACATCAATGCACCAAACACAAGGACACCCAAGTTCATAAAAAATACACTATTACAGTGTAAATCACATATTGACCCTCACACACTGAGAGTGGGAGACTTCAGTATCCCACTCTTGACAATAGGTAGGTCATCCAGACAAAAAACAGATAGGAAAATGTTGGAGCTAACTGACAGTATAAACCAAGTGGACCTAACAGATATTTACAGAACATTTCACCCAAACACATAAGAATATGCCTTCTTCTCAGAACCTCATCGAATCTTCTCCAAGATTAACCACATACCTGGACACAAAGCAAGTCACAATAGATACAAGAAAATTGAAATAACTCCCTGCATTCTATCTGACCACTGTAGATTAAAGCTGGATATTACCAACAGCAGAAATAGCAGAAAGCTTACAAACATGGAAACTGAACAATTCTCTACTGTGTGAAAAGTGGGTCAAGACAGAAATTAAGGAATAAATAAAAGAATAGAAATGAATGAAAATGAATATACAACATATCTAAATGTATGGGACACAGTGAAGGTGGTTCTAAGGCAGGTTCATAGCACTAAGAATCTCCATAAAAATGGAGAAATCTCATGCCAGTAACTTAACAGCACACCTGAAATCTCTAGAACAAAAAGAAGAAATCACACGCAAAATGAGTAGACAAGGTATACTCAAACTCAGAGCCAAAACCTATGAAATAGAAACAGACGAACTAAACAATAGAAATAATCAAGGACACAAAGAGAAGGTTCTTTGAAAAAATAAAAAAGATTGACAAATCCTTATCCAAATTAACTAGAAGGTGAGTAGAGCATCTGCAAATTAACAAAATTAGAGATAAGAGGAGTGGCATAAGAAGAGACACCAAGAAAATCTAGAGAACCATAAGGACATACTTTTAAAACCTGTACTCCATCATAATAAAAAATCTTACAAACGGATACTTTTCTCAATAATTACCACTTACTAAAGTTAAATCAAGTCCAGACAAGCAAGTTAAACAGATTCATTAAAAACTTTCCAACCAAGAGCCTATGTTCTAGTGTCTTTGGTACAGGAAGGTACTCTGTATGCTACTAAATGAGAAATGTGAACCCCAACCTTGTCACAAAACAATGGTGTCCTGCCTGTAAGCTATGTGTCTTAGTTAGTGTTTTACGGCAGTGAATAGACATCACGGCCAAGGCAACTCTTATAACAAATAACATTTAACTGGGGCTGGCTTACAGGTTCAGAGGTTCAGTCCATTATCATCGAGACATGAACATGGCAGCATCCAGGCAGGCATGGAGCAGGAGGAGCTGAGAGTTCTACATCTTCATCTGAAGGCTGCTAGGAGAAGACTGGCTTCCAGGCTGCTAGGACAAAGGCCTTAAAGCCTATGTCTACAGTGACACACTTCCTCCAACAAGGCCACACCTACTTCAACAAGGTCACACCTCCAAATAGTGCCAAATAGGGCCAAAAATATTCAAACTACCACAATATGCTAGGGTAATGGTGTCACAAAGCTTGTGTGAGCAACTGACCAATATTGGATTTGATTGAAAGCACACTCTACCAGAAGGAATCTATACCTAACACTGCTTGAGAGATCAAGAGTCTTAGGGTGAAGCCATATATGACTGCTCTAAAAAGAAAAGTAGCAACAAAGTGACCCCTAATTGCAGTCTGCTATAGATCATGCCTTGCCCAGCCACCATCAGAGAAGCTTCCTCCTGTAGCAGATGGGGACACATACAGAGACCCACAGCCAAAGTTTCTGCAGAGTGAGAGATCTCGGAACACTCAGCCCTAATTTGGAAGCCTTCACCAAATTACTCCCATCATGGCTTAGGGAATGCCGAGGAAGAGGAGGCAGAAAGAGTGCAAGAACCAGAGGGGATGGGGGACTCCAAGAAAATAGACCCCCTAAATCAACAAGATGAATGCACATAGAGTCACAGGGTCACACAGGTCTGCACCAAGTCCTCTGTGTATATTACAGGTTCCAGGTTTGTGTTTTCATGTATTCCTGAGTGTCTGAATAAGTGGGTCCCTGATTCTTGTGCTCTCAGGCTCTTTCCCTTCTGTTTGCTTTGTCCTGATTCCAAAGTGTCAGTTTTTTATTATATTATATTAATTACACTATATCACATTTTATTTTATTATCCTTTAGAAAGCTGATTGTTTTCCAGTGAGAGATAGAAAGAGATCCAGATGGGAGGGGAGGTGGGGAGGAAGTGGGAGGGACAGAAGTGGAGTAGCCATAACCAGGATACAGGTGAAAAAAATCTATTTTCAATAAAAGAAAAAAAATTCTAAAAAGAAAAAAAAATCAAGTGACTATCATTAATGCCCCAGGACACATGGACTTTATAAAACAATATGATTACAGGCATCTCTCAGGCTGTTTGTACTGTCCTGATGTTTGCAGAGTCGAAGCTGTTATCTCCAAGAATGGGTAGATTCATGAGCACACCCTTCTGGCTTAAACACTGAATATGACACAAGTAACCATTATTGTCAGCAAAAGTGGACTTCAGGAGACACCCTATATCCAGAAGACATTGGAGTAAATTGTTGAGGACATCAGCACCTACATTAAGAAAACTGGCACAGGCTTGGCATAGTAAGCTTGGCACAGACAGTTTCTGGCTGAAACGATACCATGCTGTCATTGGGTGCTGGCATGTCATGGCACATGGGATATGGGAGGTGGCAAAGTCAGCGGACCCAATCTGCTAAAGGTTAGGATTCCTTTATACTTACGATCTGCTGGATAAGCCTCAATGGTCTCTAACACTGCTGGTATTTGAACTGCCCCTGAATGCTAAGTAGAGACTTGTGTTCTCAAACATGTCACAACTGAAATAAAGTCTATTGAAATGGGAAAAAAAAACCATCATCCAAAGAGGCCATTCCTGCAAACAAACCAGGTGTGTGTGTGTGTGTGTGTGTGTGTCTGTGTGTCTGTGTGTCTGTGTGTCTGTGTGTGTGTCTGTGTGTTTTAAAGTCTGTCTTGGATTTTAAAATTAGTGTTCAAAAAAAATCCACATTTTAAATTGGGAATTTTATAATTGTGTGTGAATTATATTTTTCATTAAAATAAAAGAAAACTATACAACCACATTATACGGTTGTGTGTTAGAAAATAGGATTCCTTGGGGAAGGGAGGGAAAATGACATCATAGAAAAGCCAAATATTTTCCTCAAATGTAGGATGCTTAATTTCTACCACTGCTTTCTATAAAGATTCTGGACACAAACTGTAATCTGCCTTATCTGCTACCTTCCCTATCTCTAATGCTGGACAATGTCTAAAGTCCTCTGCAGTATTATAAGTTGATTCTGGTTGCATTCATTTAAGTAATGCCGCCATTATTAGTGTTAAAGTATTTGTGTGATTCCCACAAGTTAGTTGCATTTGAAGACTCACACTGCACGCACTGACAATACTTCACAGTCTTGCCCCCTGTTCACATGTTCCCTGCTCTCGGGCTACTGAGAGTTTTGTTTCCCCTAGTGTGTACCTACAGTCTGTTAGGGAGCTCAGTGAACAGAAGGAAGACAGACAGCGTGAGGGATTGGCCACTGGACTGGGTTGTAGGGGAGAATTGGCTTCATGTCTATGTTCTTTCTAGTCCTAGTGCTATGAACTAGGGATTGTGTACAGTATAAAGAACACTAAATCCACATTAAAAGACTGCATATCCAAATACTGGCTCTATCACTCTCTGGTTCATGTGAGCATGAAAGAAATGTGTTCAATTTGAATAAGACATGGCTCCCTTTCTGTAAAATGAGAACAAGACTAAGAATTTATTTAAAAGTGTGAAGGTGCCTGGCATGGCGGTACACTATGAGCGATCATCACAGGCAGGGCCTCACTCATTTCTTTCCTTCCTGTAATTCTATTGCTACCCAGAGTTCTCAGCGGTTGGCAACAATCGTCCCATAAAGCAATAGTCTCTGTACCACAGAGACTCAAACAGAAATTCATCTCCTCACTGGGGTTTGTTGACAGTTCTCCATGAACCTTGGCTAAACAATCACCTTGTTTAAGGTCGTCTGCCATTCTCTCCTCTGATGCTTGTGTTTAAAAGTACACGAGGGTTTCTCAATTCAGAACCTGGGAGAGAGAAAGAACATGAACCTCAAACATGATAAGAAGATATTTTAGTGTCCCTTACCCTGACCTTCAGATAGCAAGTGCAAATTAGTATCTATCCAAAGGGGGCAGAATCTGGACAGAGCCAGAGGAAAGAGATTGTGGCTAGGAATGATGTTTGTCAACACCAGTGTTGTTTCTAATCGGGAATCGACAAATGCCACACTGGAATTCTGGGCTTAGACTTGCCGAGGCCAAGTGCACGTCCAAAGAGACACAATTATAAAGCAGAGGGGAAGCTGCGTAACAGCTGGTGAGCCCTTGCTGTTAGAAGCTTTCACCTGGTAAGGAAGGCAGAGGTGAGGCTGGGCGGAGCTGGGGCCGAAAGGCTCTTGCCGTCCTTTCCTGTGGCTTCTGTAGCCAACTACAACAAACCCGGGAGCTTAAAATAACACCTTCATTATTTTAAGTTCTGAAGGTCAGAAACTCAACAACAGGGTATATATAACACTTGGCTAAAACTCCAGTTCTTGATAGGGCTGGTGTGCTCCAGAAGCCCAAGAAGGTAACATGTTTGTTTTGCTTTTTCTTTGTTTTTGACAGTCAACACATTCCTTGTCTTGTGGCTTTCAGCCAATTCCAGTGGCAGTGGTGGCCATGCAAGTCCCCGGGGGCTCATCGCAGGGACTCTTCCTTTCCAGCTACTTCACTGATAGAGGCTTCTGTGCTCCCAGTGGATCTTCCTGGGTAATCTAGGGTCATCTGCACACTTTATGTCAGTTGACAGATAGGGCTAAGTCGAGCTGAAACCTAAATTTCATCACACCGTGCTATGTAGCAGAGTGTTCCGAGCGTTAGGGCTATCTTTGGGAGGAGAGTCTTATTCTGTGTCTACGTGTTTCATGTTGGTAAGTGCAGTGTGGGAGGATCTGTGAGGACTGTCAGAACTTTTTGGTTTTATGGTTGTTTCTGGAAAGTGACTAGATTGAAATTGTCCCCAAAGATAGAACAGTAAGACTTGGAGAGAAAGTGACATTTCTTTTCTACTGGCTCATATCCTTCAACAGAGTGATTCCATTTTAAGGACCTGGAGAGATGGCCCAGTGGTTATGAACACTGGCTGCTATTCTAGAGGACCTGGGTTCAATTCCCAGTGCCTATAGGGAAGCTCACAACCATCTGAAATTCAAGGTATAGGGTATTTTCTCTCTTCTGGACACTTTGGGCACCACACACAAAAAGTACACAGACATACATGAAGGCATAACACCCATACACACAAAATACAAAAATAATTTTAAAATATTTTGTTTTAGAAATTCCATCTATATATAATGGGGGTAAAGATTTCTGAATGGAATACGACACATGGTACTTGTGGAAATAAATGAGGAGCCCAGCAGTTGTGAATTGTTAGATTTAATATAACACCATCCCTTTGACTGTATTTTCTGTGGCCATGAAACAGCATTTTTTTATTTTAGAACAAGAAATTTTATTTTTAGCTTGATTGAGTCTATTTTAGCTCTCTTCTGTGCTCTCTTTCTTTCTTTTTTTTTCTGCCTTGACCTAGCACTCATCAACCTAAAAATTGAATAACTACTAAATGTGTCTGCAGGAGGTGAGAGGATACATCATAAACATTCCAGACCAAGGTTTTATGGAGCATTAAGTTAGACTCAACAAAGCAGGCACTACAGAAGTGACGACACATCTGGTGAACGTTTCTGAGAGAACTGTTACAAGATGATAGAGAAGCAGAGAGGACAGGAGCCTGTCTACCTAGGAGCCCTTTAAAACGTGAAGGCCTCATCTCCTGGAGAAGTCGGGTCTGAGCTGAGGTCATCACTGGATACATTGGATACACTGTTACATTGGTGCCTTGTAGTTTAGAATCCAAACGGTGTTCCGAGAGCTCATTTTTAGCTATTTTATTTCTCTTTCCATAAATAGTCCCTGCTATTTTTCTTTTTACCTCTCAACCTGTGTCCAGTTAATCTTTTCTTGCATTTCATATACCTCGTAAGCTACCTTCAAGCCCCTCTGGAACCAGCTAAGGTCAATCAGATAAATCTATAAAATACTAATGAGCATGCGTCTGTGGTTAGTGCGTCCTCACCAGCTTGCTCCTAGTTCCTAGCCTGCTGTTTTTAGCTTTCTCTATTGTGAGGCAGAAGGGCTTCTTTGGGGCTGTGACACTCTGCTCTGGCAAATTTTCTGAATTCTCTGATTTTTCTATGATTTTGTCTCTTAGGAATGGAAAATGTGTATCTACCTTCCTATTCTGCAAAACAACACAAAGAATCAGGCTGTGTTTTCTCGTGTAATTCAGACACTCCTCTCAGGTGCCTTAGTCTCTACCACTTCATTTTAGTAGGAAAAGGAGACAGTCCTATAGAATCAGGAAATGAAATGCTTTCTAGGAACTCCAGTATCTACAGAATCCCAGGGTTCATTTTGAAAAGATCCATAGATTCTAGTACTATTTATCTGTGTGAATTCCATACCAGCTTCTAAAGTAATGCCTTACTCTGCTGTACTAGGAAAGCTTAAAATAAAACAGAAAAATAACAAGTAAAAAGAAAACACAAAATACAGGGGTATTTCTATCTATAGGTAAAGTCTCATTAAAATTAATTCATAGTAAATATTTATTGAATTATTCCCTTACTATATATATTGATCCAACCCAAGATCTCCAGCATCTTTAAATTTACCCCTATGCATCATTTATACAAGGAAATAAATGTTGGAGAAGGAGGAAGAGGCTACACAGCATAAAAACATTTTGGAGAAATTCAGGATATTTTGGTTTTACCCTAAAGAAATGAAAACCATTGAACTCTTTTACTTAGGATGGAGTCTAATGTGTATTCGACAAAGATAACACTGAGCACCCATGGAGATTAAGTTTGGAGAACCAAAATGAGACAATGAAAGAGAGACCCATGTAATCCAGGGAACTTTGGTAAAGGCTTTGGTGGAAATCATGGCATTAATAGAAAAGAATAAAGTGGACAAAATTAACATCCTAAGGTTATCAAATTTCCAGAATTCGCTGATGGATTGGAGTTGAGCTATGAAGGAAAGGGAGATATCTGGCAGATAATGCTCGGAATTGGTAGTTATACATGTTCTGTGAAAATGCAAATCACTTCAAGGAGCCAGGAAAAAAAAACACACACAAACAAACAAACAAACAAACAAAAAAACCCAAAGACTTGGTGATTAAGGGATCCTCAATCTTTGGAACACTAAAGAGATTCTGAATATATATTTTTTTGTGACTATGCTATATACTCACAAAACAATTCCAATTATCTTCTATGCAAATGTTTATGGGCATATATAGATACATATATACTTCTACACATACTTCAGAAAGAGTTTAGATGGAATTACAGCAACGTGTTAATAATGCTTGAAAGTACTGATGTTTTGAGCAAGTAAACGTTACATCTATTTATTATAGCACTATAATTAAAGTTATAATTCAGCTATGTCACAACTCTTGAACCCTTCTTCCATTGTTACAGTCTCTGAATGATTTCTGCTTCCAGTCCACTGAGTGATCAGATTAGGATTCTACATATAACCCAAGATACCGTCCTTCCTCAAGGTTATTTATTTTAAGGAAGTGAGTAGTATCCCTCTTTTCATGTGAGATAACATATTTAGAGAAATAAAGCTTAAAACATGGGCCTCTGTAGAAGACTACTGTTTTCTATGTCCCACTTTTCAAGAATAAACTTTAATTAGCAGTATGTCTTGACCTGACTACTTGTCAACTGCTCTATACTATGAATATATGATGATTGAGAGTTTCCAGGACTTCCTCTCCTCCATCAGAAGAGTCATGGATCTATGTCTGCATCATCTCCGATAACTGATCTTTATATCCTTTCCTTGTAGCAACAGACCTGTGGATAGTCACTACAGGGTGGAGAGAGGGAGTTTTATTCTACACTTGTTAAGCCTGTAACAGTTTGATAGAAAATATTTTCAACAAAATCATAGATTTCCCTAATCTAAAGAAAGAGACGGCAAGGTGCTTCAGTCTCTGTGAGTTCATATGAGCCTTACTCAGTTGAATCAGAGGACCTTGTTCTCCTCGTGTCCTCCACCCCCTCTGTTTCTTCCACTCTTTTCACCTTCTCTTCCATAGGGTTCACTGAGCTTTGAGTGGAGAGATTTAATGGAGACATTCATTTAGAGCTGTATGTTCCAGGGTCTCTTTCTCTGCATGTTTGCCTGTAGGTCTGTATGTGAACACATCTGGTGCAGGAGGAAGCCTCTCTGGTACGGAATGAGCAAGCAAATCTTGCTTGTAAATCTTATAAAATCTTGCTTTTACAATCTTCATTCTTCATGGCAGTTTTGGGTCACTCCAAGATCATGTAGCAGACAGGTAGGTATCTTCAAGAACATAAACTTTGTCACATATGAATCTTCCGTATTTGCATAGGCAACAGCTTCTGGGATAGTTCCTGCTCCAGAAAGCCACCAAAAGCTTAGTCAGTCATCGTAGGCACAGAGAACATAGGAGACCTCAGACACAGCTGCCTTAGTAGTGATGAACATAGACCAAGGGGAAGAGTCAGGTCCCCAGAACCAGAGTCTCAATAACTCTAAGACACTGGTTCCAGCCCCAGACTGGCTTTGCCAGGTTCGCTGCTGGACAAGGACACAGAATTAAAGTTTATCCTTTCATCAGGGTCTCTGAGAAACCTTTGGGTCCCTACAATTAATAGTTTTGAAAAATACAAATCTATTAAAATGTAACTTCTCGATATATCTAAAGTACAAGAATTAAAATTGATTTTTATACTTATATAAAAAAGAAAGAGATGGCTTTTACTGTACAAGAAACTTACAGAACACCAAATAGATTGGGCCAAAAAAGAAATTATCTTGCCACATTATAATCAATAATGCACAGAACAAAGAAAGAATATTAAAAGCTTCAAGGGAAAAGGCCAAGTAACATATATTACAATTACACCTGACATCTCAACAGAGACTTTGAAAGCCAGAAGGGCATGGGCAGATGTCTTGTAATCTCTAGGAGATCACAGGTGCCAGCTTAGACTACTATATTCAGCAAAACTTTCTATCAACAAAGAAGGAGAGAACGAGATATTCCATGACAAAATCAAATTTAAACAATACCCATCCACAAATTCAGTACTACAGATGAAACTAGGGAAAAAACCCTCCAACCTAAGGAGGTTAACTATACCCAAAAAAACACAGGGAATAAATAATTTTACACCAGAAAAAACGAAAAAAGGGAAACATACACACATCACCAACAACAACATCAAAATAAGAGGAATTAACAATCATTGGTCTTTACTATCTCTCAACAGCAGTGCACTCAATTCCCTGAGAAAACATATCTACAAAACATTTCACCCCAATAAAACATATATGTGCCTTCTTCTTAGCACCTCACAGAACCTTCTCCAAAATTGGTCATATACTTGGTCATAAAACAAGTCTCAATAGATACATGAAAATTGAAATAACCTCCTTTATCTTATCAGAACACCATGGATTAAAGCTGGACTTCAACAACAGAAACAACAGCCCTACACACTCATGGAAACTAAATAACTCTTCTCAGTGACCACTGTGTCAAATTAAGCATGAAGGAAGAAATTAAAGACTTTCTAAACTTCAATGAAAATGAAGGCACAACATGTCCAAACTTAAGGGACACAATGAAAGCACTCAGTGCCATCATAAAGAAATTAGTGAGATCTCATACGAATGACTTAAGAGCACACCTGAAATCTTAGAAAAAAATAGAAGCAAACACACCGAAGAGGATAGATGGCAGGAAATGAGAAAACTCAAGGTTGAAATCAATAAAATAGAAACAAAGAGAACAATACAAAGAATCAATGAAACAAAGTTGGTTCTTCTGAAAATCAACAAGATGGACAAACCCTTAGCCAAACTAACTAAAAAATATAGAGAGAATAACCAAATTAACAAAATCAGAAATGAAAAGGGGAACATAACCATAGACACTATGGAAATAGAAAGAATCATTAGGTCTTATGTAAAAAGCTTGTACTCTACAAAATTGTAAAACTTTAATGAAATGGACAATTTTCTAGACTGATACCACTTATCAAAGTTAAATCAAGATCAGGTAAACTATTTAAACAGCCCTATAAGCCCTAAGGAAATAGAATCAGTGATCAAAAGTCTCCCAATTAAAAAACAAAACAAAACAAAAAAGAAAACCAGGGTCAAATGGTTTTAGTGCATAGTTCTACCAAACTTTCAACAAGAGCTAATACCAATACTCTTCAAATTATTCCATAAAATAGAAACAAAAAGATCATTGCCAAATTACTTTTATGAGTTCACAGTTACCTTG
This sequence comes from Uromys caudimaculatus, assembly GCA_028551405.1. NCBI lineage: Eukaryota > Metazoa > Chordata > Mammalia > Rodentia > Muridae > Uromys > Uromys caudimaculatus. Next base: position 91,632,426 of record CM052709.1, on the reverse strand, counting down.
ATACCTAAATCACACAAAGACTCAACCAAGAAGATTTCAAACTAATCTCTTTTATGAACATTGATTTAAAAATAGTCAATAAAATATTTCCAAACCGAATTCAAGAGCACATCAAAAACATCATCTACCATGATCAAGTAGACTTCATCCAGAGATGCAGGTATGGTTCAATATGTGAAAATACTTCAATGTAATCTACAATAAAAAAAATTGAAGGCAAAAAAACCCACATGATCATTTCACTAGATGCTGAAAAGCCTTTGACAAAATCCAACACCCTTTCATGATAAAAGTCTTGGAAAGATCAGGGATATAATGAACATACCTAAACATAATAAAAGCAATATATACCAAGCTGATAATCACATAAAATTAAATGGAGAGAAACTTAAAGTAATCCCACTAGAATCATGGGCAAGACATTGCTGTCTACTCTTTCCATATCTATTCAATATTATTATTTTGAAGTTCTAGTGGGAACAATAAGATAACTAAAGGAGATCAAGGGAATGCAAATTGGAAAGGAAGAAGTCAGAGTATTGCAATTCCCAGGTAATATGATAATATACATAAGTGACCTAGAACCTATATCAAAGAACTCCTAAAGCTGAAAAATACCTTCAGCAAAGTGACTGGATAAAAAATTAACTAAAAAAACCCAAAAAACCCCCCAAAAAACCACCCAGTAAACCTCCTATATACAAATGATTAAGCAGGCTGAGAAAGAAATTAGGAAACAATACCTTTCACAATAGCCACAAATAATATATATGAAATATCTTGGTGTAACTCTAACCAAGCAAGTGTAAGACCTGTGTGACCAGAACTTCAAATCTTTGAAGAAACAACTTGAAGAAGATAGCAGATGTTGGAAAGATCTCCCATGCTCATCGATCAGTAGAATTCACATGGTAAGAATGGCCATAGTATCAAAAGCAATCTACAGATTCAGTGCAATTCCCATCAAAATTTCAAAACAATTCTTTACAGAATAATATTCAACTTCATATGAAAAAAAAAGCAGGATAGATAAAATAATCCTGTACAATAAAAGAACCTTTGGAGGTATCGCCATCCCTGATTTCAAGTTGTACTACAGAGCAATAGTAATAAAAACCACATAGTACTGGCACAAAAATAGACAGGCTGATCAATAGAATCAAATCAAAGAACCAGAAATAAACCACACACCTATAGACACTTGATTTTTGACAAAAAAGCCAAAACTATACATTGAAAAAAAGAGAACAAATGGTACTGGTCTAACTGGGTGTCTACAGGCAAAAGAAATGCCAATAGACCCATATTTATCATGCTGCACAAAACTCAAGTCCAAGTGGATCAAAGGTCTCAACATAAAACCAGATACACTAAATCTGATAGAAGAGAAACTGGAGAATAACCTTGAACGCAGGTAGGTACAGGAGACACCTTCTTGAACATAATGCCAATAGCTTAGGCATTAATATCAACAATTAATAAATAGGACCTCATGAACCTAACAAGCTTATGAAATGACACCATCAATAGGACAAAACAACAGCCAACAGAATCAGAAAAGATTTTACCAACTCCACATCTGACAGAGGACTAAAATATATGTAAGACATCTAAAATATATAAAGAACTCAAGAAACTAGACATCAACAAACCAAATAATGCAATTTAAAAATGGGGTACAGATCTAAACAGAGAATTCTTGACAGAGGAATCTCTAATGGATGAGAAGAACTTAAAGAAATGTTCAACTTTCCTAGTCATCAGAAAAATGCAAGTAAAAATACTCTGAGATTCCATCTTTTACCCATCAAAATGGCTAAGATCAAAACCTTAAGTGACAGTTCATGCTGGTGAGGTTGTGGAGCAAGGAGAACACTCCTCCATTGCTGGGGAGAGTGCAAATGTGTGCAACTTCTTTGGAAATCAATTTGGCAGTTTCTCCCGGGCATATACCCAGAAGAAGGTTGACACATGCTCAACTATGTTCATAGCAGCTTTATTTGTAATAGACAGACACTGGACAACCTAGATGTCCCTCAATTGAAAAATGGATAAAAAATGTGGTACATTTATGTCTTAGTTAGGGTTTTACTGATGTGAACAGACACCATGACCAAGGCAAGTCTTATAAAGGACAACAGATATTTGGAGCAGGCTTACAGGTTCAGAAGTTCAGTCCATTATCATCAAGGTGGGAACATGGCAGCATCCAGGCAGGCATGGTGCAGGAGGAGCTGAGAGTTCTACGTCTTCATCTGAAGGCTGCTAGTGGAAGACTAACTTCCAGGCAGCAAGAATGCGAGTCTTATAACCCACACCCACAGTGACACACCTACTCCAACAGGGCCATACCTTTTAATTCTGCCACTCCCTAGGCCGAACATATACAAACCATCCAATTTGCAATGTTTTAACTCTGCCGTTAAAAACAATGACATCATGAAATTTTCAGACCAATTGATGGAACTAGAAAATATCATCCTGAGTGAGGTAAACCAGACCCAAAAGGACAAACATGGTATGTACTCACTTATAAGTGGATATTAGCCATAAAGTACAGGATAACCATGCTACAATCCACAGACTCGACAAAGCTAAATAACAAGTAAAGCCCAAGGGAGGAAACTTGAATCTCACTGAGAAGGGGAAATAGATTAGAAATTGGAGGTAGATGAAGGGAGGGGACTGGGTCAGGGAGGGAGTGGGGATGAGAACAGGTGTGATGGGGTAGAGGATGGAGGGAGAGATTACTGGGAGTGCTAGGGGCAGCTCTGGGACAAGCTAGAAACCTAGGACAATGGAATCTATGAGGGTGCCTATAGCTAAGACTTCTAGTAATGGGGATATGGAGCCTGAACTGGCCAGCCTCTGTGACTAAGCAAGGCTTCCAATGGAAGGATTGAGACAGCAACCCAGTCACAAAACGTAGACTCACAATTTATCCAGCCTATAAGACATACAGGGGTAAAAGATAGAGCAGAATTGGAGGGAAGGGCCAAGCAACGACTGTCCCAGCTTGAGGTCCATGCCACGAGAGGGAGTCTACCCACAACACTATTAATGCTGTATTTGTAGACAGGAGTCTAGCATAACTGTCATCAGACAGCAACTGATGGACACTGATGCAGAGACCCATAGCCAAACATTAAGTGGAGCTTGGGGAATCCTGTGGAAGAGAGGTAGGGGGAAGAATGAAGGAGCCTGGGGGGTCAAGGACACCCCACAAGAAAACCTACAGAATTAACTAACCTGGGCAAATAGGGGCTCATAGAGAATGAACTGACAACCAGAAATCATGAATAGGACAGACCTAGGCCCTTTGCACATATGTAGTAGTTGTGTAGCTGGGTCTTCATGGGGGACAACTAAAGTGGGAGCCGGGGCTGCCTTGTTTAGCCTCAATAGAAGATGTGTCTAATCTTATTGCAACTTGATATGTCAAATCTGGTTAGTACTCATGAGAGGCCTCCCCTTTTCTTAGGAGGAAGGGAGGACGGGATGGAAGGGGAGTGAGAGGGGTGGACTGGAAGGAGAGGAGGGACAGGAAGCTGTGATTGGGATGTAAAGTAAATAAATAACTTAATCAATAATAAAAAGAAAACTCACTGTCAAATAACTTGCTAAATCACTAAGTATAAAAGACTAAACATTTTAGGCGCATCTAAGATAAAAAAATAAAAACAAAACAAAACAAAACCAGAACAACAACAAAAACCAATGTCTATACCTCATATCATCACATGTAGAAATACAACTAAATAAAATTTAAGTTCACACAATTTTATATTAAAATATCTTGAATAGAAATTGGAAGTTCACTGGAGGAAGTGATCACCATTTGTCTGAGGACAGACATGGGGAACCTGGGGGATCTTCCCATGAAGGGTCTTTTTATATTACAAATGCTCATATATTGTGGAGATAGAAAGCTAGGACATCACAACACACTACTGCCTTCAAGACCTTACTTTCAATCTGCTTGAAATCGTTTTATCAGCCTCCAAATGGTCATGGGAGAGTCTAGAGACAATCTGTTAAGACTTTCTGTCACCAGGCAGATTCCCTTGTAGTTGGTCCCCAAATTTATCAGCATCCCTGGTTTATACTCTTGGTGGTAGTTTGTGATGCATGTTTTTTTTTTTTTTTTTTTTTTTTTAAAGACTACTATCAAAGAACAAAACAAAACCATTCTGCTCACTCCATCACTTCCCCTTTTATAAAACATAGTAACCATTTTGGTTCTAAAAACAACAATGATAGCAACATGGATCCATGAAAGCCAGACTTGTAATGAGGCAGCTGATTCAGTCTCATATAGCCAGAGTAAAAGAAAAGCTTGTATAAAAAACCCCAGCGTTTTAACTTGGTGGTTAGTTCTCTGAGGAAAGTTATACAATAGACTAAAGAGAACCCTCTATCCCATTGATGAGTCAACCAGCGATGATCAGATTTTCTAGCTTCCGAGCAAAATTAAGCCACTTGCGTTTGAGTGTTCTTGGAGACCCTATGATTTACAATAGAAACAACAGCGCCTTCTTTTCTCCATCTCCTTTGCAGAATGCTTTACCAAAATTCATCTGGTTTTAGAAAAAAAATGTTAATTTTAATTTTGTTTTTGTTAAGAATATTTGGCATTCACATTCACTAATATGTGAGTAGCAAAGTAAGTGGCCATTGGTTCCTATGATAAATAGTGATCCCTCGTCGCTGGTACATGTTGCTGTGCGGCCCTCACCAGCAACTGTTCATCTTTTGCCAGCAAATTATATGTGTATCTAAGGACTAGCCAACAGCCACTGTCTGGACAAAGGACCATGATTTTATTAAGATTTGACTGCCTTCAATGTCTTTCTTTTTTAATTCTTCTCTCAACGTTAAATCTTAACCACAGTTCCCCCTCCTCCACTCCTCCCACCACCGCCCCCACATCCTCTCTCCCCAGCCTCCATGTCTCCCGCCACAGCATAGAGGAACTGAAGAGATTCCTGAGAAGACTGCTTCATCATATATTCACGTATTATTCAAGGAAAGCTTGAGAATAACAGTGAATCACCTTAGATTTGTTCTTCTTGTTCTTAAACACTGCTGCTCCTACCAGCTCTTGTATGTTTAGCAAAGAAGATTACAATGATTTTAGGTTTCTCACCTGGTAAACAGCAACTGACATAGTTTTCATCTCAATCTCAAGGGAGGACCCAAAAGCAATTTGCATTCATTTAAATTTACATTAGACACCGGCAGTCTTAGCTTTGTCTGTGTTAACTCACTTTCTCTGTGTGTAGTTTGGTTCTGAGGGATCCAGTCTGTTTGAACATCACCTTACCTCACGTTGTGCAAGGATAATAGGCTACCATGGTTTGAGTAACTCGTAAAGGACAGAAATCTATTCCCTCCCAATTCTAGAGGCTGTGAAGTCGGAGATCAAGGCATAGGTATGTAACGATGCCTTTCTTATATTTGCAGGTAGAGAACAGAACAGAACAGAACAGTGGTGAATACTCTGCCCCCAGTCATCAGAAGACTATGAGAGAAAGGATCTACCCTTGCCATCTTTGCTCAGGATAATGGTTCATTAATCCATTCCCAAAGGCAAGACACATATGACCTAAAGCCCACACTCAACCCTGTCTCCATTACTGCTGCACTCTGCACAGGAGATTAACTTCCAATGCATGAATTTGTGGTGACTCATTTGGAATATAGAAGACATTCAGAAGAAAATTACAATGGTCCATTTACTTATAATGTCCTATTAATCAAATTGAATGAACAAATCTTGACAAAAATGTAGGAGCCATAGTGAGACGTGTATGACCCAGGTGGTTGGAAATAAACCTCAGGGTCATTTCATATCAATGAATATTTTAAGAATTAAGTAATGGAGACAGGAGCCAGGATGTCACTGCAGATGAAAAAGGTAAAAGGTTATGTTTCAAATAACTGACAAAGAAACACAATGTCTAATTAGCTTCTTTTGGTTCTGAGGACAACATATTTCACTCTTCGAAACATTTCTTGTGACCTATTATCAATGGTACAATGGCTTAAGTTTGGGATCCAGGCCAAGAGAGCCTACTGAGGTCAAGTCAGCCCCATTGCGCGATTTACAGCATGGACTGACCCTGTGGATAAGAGCTATGTACAGTGGGAGATATGTAACTCTGTGTTAGGTGCGCCATACAGCATTCTAACATTGCACCATGGAACTGTGCATTCTAACACTGCACCATGGGCTAGGCATTCTAACACTGCACCATGCAGCTATGCAGAAGGAAAGCTGTATCATGGCTTTGACATTTAAAAACAGCTCCTGGTAGCAGAAGCACAATTGGAACCTGGTAGGGTCAAGGCCAGAAGGCAGTAGTGAGCTGCAGGCGCATGCGCCTCCAATCTCTCAGTGCTCCACACAGATGTACTGTTGTCACTCCTCACCTCATATCCTCAGCAGCACAATTTACAAGAATATAAAGTTTCCATAAGACGATGGACAGTCTGGTTGAGGATGGTGGTCCAGGCCCAAACTGAATTGTTTGCTTCTTGGGATGCTTAAGGAATTTATTCTGATGAGAATTGAAATAGTGAGTGTGGTCATTCATGCTCTGCAAAAAGAGAAGTTTATATTAATTCATCGACATTAAAGAATTGCTTGAGTAATTAACCAGAGTATTAGATCAAGATTGGATGCTATAACAAGGAGGGAGGGGTATGCAAATGTGCCTGTAGTGGCTATTTCTGATTGTCAACTTGATTATATCTGGAGTGAATTATAATCCAGAATTAGAAGGCTCACCTGTGATCTGGATCTTGAGACTGGAAGACACAAGTTTCAGGTGTGGTGGTGCGCACACCTCTAATCTGGGCCACACCTGCTGCTGGAGATCTACATAGGACATTGGAAGGAGGAAGATTCAATCTTCTTCGCCTGCGAGCCTTGTGGGACTAAGCAACTGCTAGATCCTCGGGTTTTCATTCACAGCTACTGCTGACCATTGTTGGGGAGTTTGACTACAGACTGTAAGTCATCAACAAACTCCCTTACTATATAGAGACTACACATAAGTTCTGTGACTCTAGAGAACCCTAACACAAAAGTTGGTACTGGGAGTGGCTCTAGAGGAGCAGAAAGCAGTATAAGGATGAATTTTTTAAGAATCTGGAGTTGGTTTAATAATTCACCAGCACCTTCAACTGCTGAAACCTCTCCAGATACGCTCTCTTCTGGGAGCTTGGAGAATATTGAAGACCTGTGGTTGGAAATATATTTTAAACTTAAAGAAGTTAATGCCATTGAGCATCTTGATGAATTGGGTGATTGTGTGCTCAAAACTTTTTGCAATATGGCAAAAAA
>CM052709.1:91576967-91624578 GCA_028551405.1 Uromys caudimaculatus | reverse complement strand
GAGAAAGACATCTGGGGAAGAAGTATGTGGATAGATCTCTCCAAATGGGCAAAGGACGTAAAGATATTTGTGTCCTATGTAAATGCTCACCAAAAGGTGACTTCAGCCAAGGAGGAGTTCAATAATCAAGTGGATAAGATGACCTGTTCTGTGGACAGTCAGCCATTTTCCTCAGCCATCCCTGTCATTGCTCAGTGGGCACACGAACAAAGTGGCCATGGTGGCCGAGATGGAGGTTATGCTTGGGCTCAACAACATGGGCTTCCACTCACTAAGGCTGACCTGGCTACAGCTGTTGCTGAATTCCAGATCTGCCAACAGCAGAGACCAACACTGAGTCCCAGATATGGCACCATTCCTCGAGGTGACCAGCCAGCAACCTGGTGGCAGGTTGACTACATTGGACTACTTCCTCCGTGGAAAAGACAACGTTTTGTTCTTACTGGGGTAGATACTTATTCTGGTTATGGATTTGCCTTTCCTGCACATAATGCTTCTGCCAAAACCACCGTTCGTGGACTTATAGAATGCCTTATTCATTGTCATGGTATTCCACACAATATTGCTTCTGACCAAGGAACTCATTTCACAGCCAGAGAAGTGTGACAGTGGGCTCATGATCATGGAATTCACTGGTCTTACCATGTTCCCCATCATCCTGAAGCAGCTGGTCTGATAGAAAGATGGAATGGTCTTTTGAAGACACAGTTACAGTGTAAATTAGGTGGCAGCAGCATGGAGGGTTGGGGCAGAGTTCTTCAGGAGGCAGTATATGCTTTGAATCAGTGTCCAATATATGGTACAGTTTCTCCCATAGCCAGGATCCATGGGTCCAGGAATCAAGGGGTGGAAAAGGGAATAGTTCCACTCACTATCACTCCTTGTGACCCTCTAGGAAAGTTTTTGCTTCCTGTCCCCACAACTCTAGGTTCTGCTGGTCTAGAAGTTTTGGGTTCAGAGGGGGGAGTGCTCCTACCAGGAGCTACAACAAACATTTCATTGAACTGGAAGGTCAGACTTACCCCTGGTCATTTTGCGCTTCTAATGCCCTTAAACCAACAGGCAAAGGAAGGAATAACAGTGTTAGGAAGGGTGATAGATCCATAGGAAATTGGATTGCCTCTCCACAATGGAGGTAAGAAGGATTATGTCAGGAGTGCAGGAGATCCATCCCTTGGGGCGTCTCTTAGTACTACCATGTCCTGTGATTAAACTCAATGGGAAACTACAACAGCCTAATCCAAGCAGGATGACAAAGGATGCAGACCCATCAGGAATGAAGGTATGGGTCACTCCACCAGGAAAAGAACCAAGACCTGCTGAGGTGCTTGCAGAGGGTGGAGGAAACACAGAATGGGTAGTAGAGGAAGGTAGTTATAAATACCAGCTAAGACCATATAACCAGCTGCAGAAATGAGGACTATAAGTAATATGAATGCTTCTGTTGTATTTTGTTAAGAACATATTTGTCTTCCAATATCAGTTGGTATTTAAGTTGAGATACTAAAGGAATGTTCCCAAGGGACACTGCCTCATTGTAAGTTTATAAATATGTTTGTGATTGTATGAGGAATAGTTACATCATGTTAAGTATATTTATGATCTTGTTATTGTTTCATGTGGATAAGAGGTATTTGTGTCAAGTTGACAAGGGGTAGATTGTAGTGGTTATTTCTGATTGTCAACTTGATTATATCTAGAGTGAATTATAATCCAGAATTAGAAGGCTCACCTGTGATCTAGATCTTGAGTCTGGAAACACAAGTTTCAGGTGTGGTGGTGCGCACAGCTCTAATCTGGGCCACACCTGCTGTTGGAGATCTACATAAGGACATTGGAAGGAGGAAGATTCAATCTTCTTCGCCTGTGAGCCTTGTGGGACTAAGCGACTGCTAGATCCTCAGGTTTTCATTCACAACTGCTGCCGACCATTGTTGGGGAGTTTGACTACAGGCTGTAAGTCATCAACAAACTCCTTACTATATAGAGACTACATATAAGTTCTGTGACTCTAGAGAACCCTGACTAATACAGTGCCCATGAACACTGGCACAGAGGACAGAAGGCTTTACACCTTCTTATTTATAACCATAACTTTACTATGGAAGAGACTCACTATTCACCTTAATCAGCTCATGTTCATCTCGTCCATCATCAGCAAAGTTTATGCTTTCACCAAATCACCATATGTTAGCAGTTACTTAATGGGAAGAGTGGAGGAGATGCATGGGATACAATGATAATTTTATTTCTCCCACTGCCAAACATCCATATTCTCAGAAAGAAAACTGAGTGTTGAGTCCTTGACATGGTGCCAACCCACAAAGGAGCTTAAGTAATCCCAAACTGGAATGCTCATCACACCGAAGTGTTTCCATTACAGCAGACTCACTGCAGAGGTCAGCATGCCCTCTGGAGAAAACCTGATACATATTCTTCCCATACTTTAGACTTTGACTCACTGAATTAGGATCTTCTAGAATGTAGCATAGTTTTGTCCGTGGAAGTAAGTGAACTGAGCACAGGACTTTGACAGCTGAGCCCGGTGTGATGGTGCAACAATGTAACTCCAGTCCTTCAGAGACTGAGGCGGGAGAACCAACAATCTGAGGGCCGCCTGTGATGTATATCAAGTTCAAGGCTATACAGGATTAGATATTGAAAAAAGAATTAACGTAGAAAAAGAAAGGAAGGGAGGGAGGAGAAGAAAACAAAAAGGAGAACATCAATAACCACTAATCACATGTAATAGCTCTAAGACAAATCAAGCGGCCGTTTGAAGGCAACACTGTACATCTGAGGTATCTGTGTAGTTATAACACTCATGACACTTACCTACCCCAGCAGTGCTTGGTGAGAGGCTACAACTGTTACAAGGTGCTAAGTCCAGAGTATGTGAAACCAAGAGATGAACTCACAGTAAGCAAATTACAGTAGTGTGAGAAAAATGAATACTGTATTTTCTCTCATTTATCGATCCCTAGATTTTATATAGATATATAAATTAAGGTTGACATGAATACAGAAGCAAAACAGTATTGGATAGCAAAGAAGACTGAGGGGAGGGGCAGAGACACAGAGGGTACAATAATAGGACTTATGAATATGCTCAAAGCATGGTATATACTTACAGGAAAAATGTTCTTGCAAAACACAGTACCATGTATAACGAACATATGTTAATTAAAAGATTTTAAAAAGAAGCAGTAATTTTACTTACCTTCATTCCCAGGGACCCACTTAGAGAATTTTATTTTTCTTTCATCAACTTTAAATCTGTGTACAGACATCTGGGTTCATAGAAGAAGTGCTTTTACCAGAGGACACAGACTCACTAAAGTGTCAGACTTCAAAGAAAGTCTGATACCATAGTATCACTTGATGTTTCTGGTGCTCAGAAAAGCAAGCCATGAATAACTGATGTTCTGTCAGAACTAATCTGCCCAAATCCTAAGTAGGAGGCAGGTCTGCTGTTCCACGGTGGAGGCTGGGAATCCAGGTGGCTCCTCAGGGTACCCCAATGTCCACCCTAATCAAATCAATCATGGATAATTATGGTAAGCAGAGCCTAGAGAAGATATGGAGGCTGAAGGCATCAAAGGACCCTTATCAAAAAAACCCACACACACAAGCAGAGATGCTAAGGAAAAATTTAACTGAGGACCAGAGGAGAGAGCACTTGACCTGAAAGTGCATCTCCCAGTGAGTTAGACTTTCATAGCAAAAGGCTACAGTCTGAGGCTAAACATTTCGTCTCCCACAAGGTAAAACCAACCACAGTCCTACTGAAGTTCTTACCCAATAGGATGAAAAAGACTTTTACATGAAGCCAGCGGATCTCAACAGACTATAATGACAGCTGTTGGGTGCCACCCAGTTCCCCCAAGACACTCCTTCTCCAGCTGCCAGGGTGTTGCCAGCCAAGGGCTCACAGATTGCAAATCGCCCTCAGCTGACAGTTCTGGCTTCCCACACACTTCCGCATCCTTCCCAAGAGCAGGCATCAGCAACCACTGGTTAATACGAAAGTACAAAAGGCCTCGTCTCCCTGCTCCAACTAGGTCATCTGGTAAGGGCCAGCCAAGCTCTACATCTCTCTTTGGAACAGGCTGAGGCCTCTGATGCACGCCATTGCAGAATCTTTGCTTAACTCTTCTTCCTTCTGCATTGTACTGGCAGTGTTGCGAGGACCCCTTGGTGGTGTTTCTGGTCCCCAAAACTCTACAGGTCCACAGATCAGTCATGTCGGTGTTACTTACTCAGAACAGAGCTGATGAAAACATAGGATCTGTACTTCTAAGCCTATAATGTGGGTGGAAATTTAGGCCCATTAAATGTAGAGATGGCTCAGAGGGTAAAGGCGCTTGCTGTGAAATGCCGCCAACCTGAGATCAAACCCCAGAACCCACATAGAGGTAGAAGGAAAGAACCAAACTACCAAAACTTGACATAGATCAATATAAGATTAATGTATAAAAGTTATATAGAAACTAGAACTGAATTTTAGGGAAAATAATGAGCTACAATTAAAACTTTCCAAAAAAAACCCTGAATATCCCACTTTGAAAAAGAATGAGGTTTGTTTGCTTGTTTCTAATGAGGATGTATGCTGCCATGACAAAAATACCATAAATTAGGTAGTTTATAAAGCACACTGATGTATTTCTCAGAGCTCTGGAGGCTGGGAGGTCCAAGATAAAGACAGGTATCACCAATGTCTGATGTGAGAACCAGCTTTCTGTTTTAATATTGTCAGCTTCTAACTGTACCCTCACATTTACAAGAGAAAGGCAGGTGTCTAAGGCCTTTCCGATGGCACTGGTTTCATACAGAAGGGCTCTGTCCTCATGATCCTATCCCACGATGATCACCCCATCTTCTAATACTGATACCCTAGTAGGTTAGCATTTTAATATACGTATTCGAGACAGAAGCTAATAACATTCATGACTGCATGTAAGAAGAAACCATATATTTGTAAACACTGTCAACATCATAAAATAAACTATGAGTTAGATGTTATGTGCAAGTTTATTCTATAACATTATACCACAACATTATTGTGTTAAAGTACAGAAACGTATTGTGTCCCAGTCTCTGTGGGTCAGAAGTTTTGGCTGAGTTTCATTAGGTAGGAGCAGTGCAGTAGCCAGGTCTTCAGCATCGCTAGATGCCTGGATCCCACTCCTGAGTTCACATAAGTATGGGCAAGGTGCACATTTTCTTGCAAACTATTCAACTGAATCTTCTCTTCTTGTCAGCCTGGTCCCCTCAAATTACTATAGGACAGTAGAAGCCCCTTTCCACAAGGGCTCACTAGGGCTCATCACATGCTCACGATCTTTCAAGAAGGGTCCAGGATCTTTCCAAAGACAACTTGATTAGATCCTTCCCACTAGGATAAGTCATCTGACAGTCAATGGACCTGCAGCACCACCATAAGATCAGTACCACACTATTCTGCAGATTGGGTCCATACTCAACAGCAGAGGCATTGCACCAAGGGAAGGGGTATCTTGGAAGCCACCTCAGAAGTCTGCCTGACACAAAGTGTTTTCCTCCCGTGCGTTTCCACTGTTCAAGCCACATGCTTACTCATGGGTGGTCACTGAATTGAAGGGTTTCTAGGATGACAGGTATGCCTCCTGGACTGTGGTACTCTAACTGTCTGAAATGAGATCATCCTCAATCAGTGGTGCTTCAGAAGTTTCTTGGGTTACAGGAATGGGATCTGAATGTTTAAAGCAGTGGTTCCCAACCTGTGAGTCACAACCCCTTTGTGGGTCAAAGGAACATTTCGCAGGGGTCACCCAAGACCATCAGAGCACACAGATACTTATATCATGATTCATAACAGTAGCAAAATTACAGTAATGAAACAACAATAAAAATAGTTTTATGGTTGGAGGTCACCATAACCCCAGGATCTGTATTAAAAGTCACAACATTAGAAAGGTTGAGTACCAAAGGCCAGTTTTGACATCATAGGGTAAACTGAGGTGGGGTACAGAGTCTGTGATTTATCACCCAGCAGACTTTTCTTTGAGGGAATGATGATTGATTCTCTGAGGCTAGCAAAATATTCTCTGGGGCCATTGAGAAAAAGACGGTAGGGGAAAATCATACACACACACACATGCACACATACAAACACAGATACACACACATACACATACACACAGACACACACACACAGATATATATATATATATATATATATATATATATATATATATATATATATATATATATATATATACACACAGACACACACAGACACACACACACTTGGTGGATGGAGAAAAGCTCTTACAAGTTTATTTTTTTCTCCCACAGCTTGTATATCCCAGAAAAATCTTTCAAGCAGAATAAAAATTACAATATGATTACATTCTATTTTCTTTAAGTGAACGATTACAATAAGTATATGTAAAAACAGATTCCCAATACCTTCACATGATCAAATGTTTCATGTATTATCAGTGGAAAAAAAAAACCAAATTCCCCCAAACCCACATACATTTGTAACTAAGCAACTTGTTATAGATCAACAAAGTGTAAGCAAGGTCATTTTCTCAGCCAGTTTCTCTTACTGGCAATTTGTGGACACAAATAAAAGAACAATTATTTTATTATTTATCTTAAAAAGTAATCTTATAAAAATCTTAAAAGAATCACAAATCTAAACTTTTATATAAATAAACAATCAATCATTTCTACTTTAAATCCTCAGGGTACATACAGACCTACTCATTAACAATTTTTGTATTAAATTATATCGGGAAGCTGAGGGCAAAAATGGATACAGCTTGATCACCAGTTCAGCTCTAGCAAGAGAGTCATGACAGCTAGTACTAGTCGGGCTTGCATTGTTCTTGTTCCCTGACCTCAAAAAACCCCAGCTCAACTATTAAGAGTGTGCCTTTCAGAACTTCAAATTGTTCCCTGAGATTTCTCTACATCAGAGCCACTAACAAAAACATTTTAACCTAACTTTACTATCAATCTACGTCTTCAAGTTATTTCTAAGGGCGGTGGTCACTGCTAAGAGTCGACAACTCTATGTTCTTTTCCAAAGGTGGTGACTGGATTATTAATCTGCTCTAGCAGCAATAATTGAAAAATATCAAGCACTATTACTATAAATGTCAATGGCACTGCCCAGTAAGGGGCTGGAGACCCCCTTAGAGTTTTCATATAGCACACAGATTGGGAGGAACGTGAGGGCTACAAGCAGACCAAAACTCCACAATAGCATGAACTTTGTAGTCCTGGGGCTCTGCCTTTCCAAGGCACACCCACTGATTGTGCTAGCCAGTGGGCCACATTCTATGAGTTCTGAAGCTGTTTGTTGTCCTTCTTACATGGTCCCCCAACACTTGAGAACCACTGGTTTAAAGCAAGGCCCATATCACTCTCACCTTCCCCAGAGACCACAAACCTCACAGGTCTGGGGTAAGCTGGGATATGGGAACTTTATAGCACCAGAAAGAACAGTTTCAAAGTCCCTAGGACATTGTCTGGCACTAGGAGACACATGTTTCTGGGAGCAAGCCAGAATCTTTCAGGAATGAGATCGGAAGAGGTCCAGTTCTCTTTGGTCTGTTCTTTCCCTCTGTTTTCAGATTTTCATTTGGAGACTAGCATGTTAGAATATTCTGTGCAGAAATACAATAGTCACTAAACTGAGGACCCTTTCTGAAGAGGAGGAGAAAATCACCAGGCTGGAGTTCAGAGATAGAAAGCCATACGCTCTAAGAACCTGGCTACAGATGCTGCCAGGCCCTAAGGGAGGTGAGGGAAGCATAATTACCCCTCACCCTGATGGGCCAGCATTGTCTGCTCTCATTGTATGTGGCTACTGCCTCCTGTGGCCAAGGCCCTCCAAATCAGACAGAAAAGGATTCATTTGGCTTCATTGAAGTGAGAAACTGGGAAAAGCATGGATTCTCCTTCCATCTTGGCTTCCAGTTATTGTATCATTGGCATCAAGAGCTGAGCCGAGCGAAGAGATCTTTATCTTTGCTCAGTGAGCAGTTCATCTAGTCCTTGTTCAGGAACTAAGCAACCTCTGTAAACAAGTGTTCACTGTTGGGCAGCCTCTAAACAAAGTGGACATGCATGGTAAAGCGTTTCTGAGGAGATGGATCTCCTGGTAAAATCATGACCAGGTGAATGTTAAACAAGCATTCAAGCAAAATCAAACATACTATTTTTATAGGCAACAAAGCACTGAATGTATTTGAACTAAACATTTTGATTTTTACCTATATAGAATTTGAAATATGTTCCATTAGGTATATGACTATTTCAGTAACAGAGAGAAAAGACTAAAGAGGACGAAGAAAAGCTTCGAAGAGAAATACGAAGGCTACTTATTCGGAGGCGACCAGCACTAGTGCTTCAGGTTACACCCATCACAGCTTTGATGTGTTTCACATGATCATGGATGCCATTTGGTAGATTGAACATTTTAAATAAAAATTATCATTCATGAGAGTGAGATGACAAGGGTCATAAATTCCTCCAGATTTGAGTCTGTACTCTTGATATTACTCTGGGACTTCATCATGAAACCTCTTAGCAGACTTTGCTCTCTGGTATGCTGGACCATGCCTGTTAGCAATAAGAAATATGTTAGCCCTTCTCATTGAGGGCTGCCAGAGAGTGTTTATTATTCCCTTTCTTCTAAATCCACAGACTCATTGTATATGTAAGGGAATCTAGAGCCCTTTCACACAGATATCATAATTATTCTGCTTTTCTTTGGTCATAACAAGTTACCTACCACCTAGCAATGGCCAAGCTCTGTTCTTCCATCTACAGGGTCCTTTCAACAACGAAGGAAAACAATCTTTCCAATGCCTCCCTCACTCTTATGGATCATTAATGCCTGGAATTGTAATAAACATTTTATCAATTAATTGAATATTCGAATACTTACTTTTCGTGAATCAGAGTATCCCATTTTCTGGGGTGGACTGTGCTCCTACTTTGTTGGAATATCCATGCTTCTCAATGTCTTATTTTAAATAAGATGATGTTAAATGTCCATACATATTACTCTTTCTTTTCTTATTGGTTATTTTATTTATTTACATTTCAGATGTTATCCTCCTTCCCAGTTCCCCTCCACAAACCCCCTTCCCGACTCCTCTGCCCCTGCTTCTATGAGGGTGTCCCCTTCAAAATGATTTCCTTATCACTATTCAACAAAAGAGATAGATATC
The DNA here is from genome assembly GCA_028551405.1 of Uromys caudimaculatus. NCBI lineage: Eukaryota > Metazoa > Chordata > Mammalia > Rodentia > Muridae > Uromys > Uromys caudimaculatus. The sequence continues at coordinate 91,615,348 of CM052709.1, read as the reverse complement.
AAGGAATAATATTGCAAAAAAAGAAAATTTCAAATCAGAAAGAAATGCAACAAAAGAGAAAAAACAAGACAAAAAAAAAAAAAGTCCAGAGCATAATTCACAAAATGAAGTCAATAAGTTGCCACCTATCAATAAGAACAGTTAATATGCTCCTTGATGCAATAGTGGTACAAATACTATAGGAACAACCAACAACTTGCTGATCGAATTCGAAGGCTACTCCACAGAGAGAACTCGTGCCTGTACCACTCCTGGAGACAAGGTTGGTGCATCTCTCAGCTCTCATCAGAGAAGTGTTTCTTTCCAGTAGATGATTAATACAGACCCACAACTGAGCAATGTACAAAGATTAAAGGACTGTGGAGCACTAAGGTTTAAACGGGACATCTGTATCACACACATTCTTCTAAGGCTTCAGGGACTACTGCAGAAGAAGGAGGGGATGATTCTAAAAGCCAAAGGTAGCAAACGCTTGAGTGAAGCAATATTTGACAGACACGACAGTGCTATTGCACACACATGGATTGTTGAGGCTGTAACCATATGCACAAAGCCTGCACAAAATCAAACCAGACAAATCCCAGCATGAAAAGGGGGTTCATGTAATTCCCCCTACTGAAGAGCTATTAGCAACTTACGACTACTGGGGAAAGGTACAGTCTGTCTTCTTCAAAGTAGCCACCAGGAAGCTACTAGTGCCCATTCCTGTATCATGCACATCTAGCACGACTCAGTGGGTTTTAGAAAAAGCATATCAGTTTTGGAGGGAGAAATGGTAAGTCAGGGATAAGGGAGAAACCAGGGGGAGGGAATGGGTGGTGGAATATCTTTTAGACATGTATGAAACTGTTAAACAATTAAAAAATTAAAAATAAAGTTACTAATGTATATAACCAGACATGAATTATTTAGTTTTTTTCATGAGAGCAAATAGGATTAATTGATATAAATCAGAACTTGGAATGAAATTTTAAAATAATCTTTGGTAGAATGTATCTCTAATAAATAAACTTGAAAGGTAATTAGTATCGTTAAAAAAACCTAGTAAGTAGTAAAATCCTAAGTTATTTACTGCCATTGTGGAAATAGAAGTTATTTGATTTTTACACGAAGCTTAAATGGCAATAGTATCTAATACAATATCTAGATTTATATCCAAGTGAAATGAAGTCAATACCTCAAAAAAGATCTACCCTCATATGCTTATTATAGCCTTATTCATATTAGTCAATCAGAAGCGTGTACACAGATACATAAATACACACGAAGCATATTATTTTATTTAGACAAAGACAAGAAAGAAAATCTTCATTTCTAAAGCCATAGATAAGTATGGAAGACATTCTGTTAAAATGGGATAACTCAGACATAGATAGATAGATAGATAGATAGATAGATAGATAGATAGATAGATAGACAGATATACTTCTAAGTCTTAAATATGGCATATACAGAACTCAACTTAAAGTGGTAGTTTGGTAATTAGCAAGTACTATTATGTAGGATACATACAGGAATATTAGTTAAAATGCTAACATATTCAGTTACAATTTGATTGAGTTCTGGGATCCAGTGCACAGTGTGGTTACTACAGTTGATAAAACAGTGTGCGGTGAAGATAGAAGATTGGGTCGGGAGAGCATCCGGGAAGAAAGTGCTTGTCTGGCATTTCTTTTGAGGACTCTTTTGTCCCTGTTACTAAAATGTAGGCTCCTGCTGCACCTCCTTTTGTCTTATTCCTTGGGCTTAGTTTCTCTGGGGACACAGTAAAAATATATTCAAACTATGAGCTGAATATCTCCCAAAGGAATAGCTCTGCAGCCAAATTTCCCTGTTCCTTAAATAGTTGGTAAGTCATATTCCCAAGAGTATGGCGTCAACATCAAATTATCTGTCAGGGATATTGGGAGTGGGACATCAGGGGGTAGAGATGGCTCCATGTGTAGAAATAGCCCAACAGAGGAGATACTGCATATGTTTATATATTCCTGCTAGATCTCCCAGATATGAAATTTCCTTGAAATAATAATCATTTCTTCCTATCTTATCCCACTCTCTAGTTTTGCAGTCTGTTACACTTACATGCTAGAGGGCCTTGTCTAGGAATACTGTTGCGTGTGTTTATGTCAAAAAAAACTGTACCATGAAGACAAAAGATAGTACCCGCAAAAAGTAGCATGGAGCTGTAAGAAGAGAGCTGAGCTGAGCTGGCAAATGGTGTACATTGGCTTGTGATTTTCATCCTCTCTAAAGATACAGCCATGCTAATCTAAGCTTTGATTTTTGCAAGTAAGAAGTTTGGGTACCATGCAACTTGAATCTACTCTAGGGCACAGTCACACATATCTGTGGTTAGACAATATGAAGGAATTTTTTTTTTTTTTTTTGGTTCTGTTTTGAAATTTCTATCCAGGAAGTTTGCTTTATATTTTCTATTTTATGAAGTTTTTCCCTTACATTCTTCAATTAAAAGCCACTTATTTGGCATATACACAAATAAAACACATGTACATTAAAAGTTGGCTACAAATAGGGCCTGGACACAGAAACGAGAAAATCAAGCCTCCAAATCCAAGGGCTGGAGAGATGACTCAGTGGTGAAGAACTGTCGGCTCCTTGCCAGCAGATCTAGGGGAGAGGAGAGAACCCAGTCCAGCCGAGTCTGTCTGAGGCTGAGCGGGATGGCGAGTGTTGACGGGCCCAAAAGAAACACACCAGGCCAGGAGTCTTGTTGAAGCAGGAACTTGCTTTATTAAACTAGGCACTTGCTTATATAGAGAAGGCAAGGAGGTGGGCACTTAGGTATGGGGAGGGATGACGTAGGAGGTGGGGAAAGGTGATGGGGGGTAAGGGGTAACTGACAGGGCCAATGGCAAAGCTTCACATAAGCAATGGCGGGGCAGAGGCAGGGCCAAACAGGTCTTGCTGAGTCAGCCCTCAAAACTTGAGCCAGACTCGGGTTTGTCCTCAAGGCCCAAATCAGGGCCAAAATGGGGCCCCAAAAGAGCATCCACTGCTCATGCAGGGTTAGTGTCCTAGCACCAACACTGGGCAGTCCATGTCCTCCTTTGACTCTAGCTCCAGGGGATCTGATATCCTCTGACCCGATACCCTCATATATACATCCTGACACACACCCAAACACACGTAAGTAAAAATGCAAATTAATCTTTAATATTTTAACATTTTGGTTTACTTTTTAGTTCTTTTAAAAATTACAATGTGTTTTGTCATATTCACCCTCTTCCCCCCACTTCAAAAAGAGTTCAAGGCCACCCTGGGATACAGAGTGTGACTGATTAAACAACAACAAAAACTAACATATCCAGTTGCACATATATACGTATATGTATATGTGTATGTGTATGTATATGTATGTTTTCTGAGACGTGAATTCAAATTTGTATTTCAAAGATTTTTTTTTGTTGTTGTTGTTGTTGTTTTACTTAACTAGAAGGCAAATCCTGAAAACCACATTGAAAAGAAAGACAGATATAAATCTCTGAGATAGAGACATTTCTCTCATGGAAAAATTATTTTCCCTAGGAGTAAATTTCTTAAATCTTGGCATTTCTCAGACTTATTTAAACTACTTTCAAATTATATTAAATGTCTGGAGACACGATGGGCTCTTACAGCTGGTGGGAGCATTATGCTGGCTAGTTTTTATGTCAACTTGACACAGACTAGAGTCATTTGACAGATGAGAACCCCAATTTAGAAATTGCTACCATAAAGTCCAGCTGTTTCCTGAAACTAATTTCCTTAATTAGTGACTGATGAGGAATGGCCTAGCTTACTGTGGGCAGTGCCATCCCTGGGCTGGTGGTCCTGGGTTCTATAAGAAAGCAGGTGAAGCAAGCCAGTAAGCAGCACCCCTCCATGGCTTCTGCTTTAGCTCCTGCCCTGTTTGAGTTCCTATTTTGGCTCCCTCTACTGGATGGTGACTTCAAATACAGAAGCCAAACTTTCTCCCCAAGTTGGTTGTGGTCATGGTGTTTCATCATAGCAATTCAACCCTAATTAAGACGAGAGATTAAAGAAAATAAAGAAGACAGGAGAAAGGAAAAGAGTGTCAGAAAGTTAACAATTATAAAATAAAGAATGCATAAACAAAATTAGGTAAAACAAGCAGAGGGATGAAGCATAGGATTAAAAATTAAACAAATAATAATAAAAGCAACAGTAAGAGGAAAAAATAAAGTAGAAGCAGAGAGAGCTAAGAGATGTAGATGTTGCTTTCTGCACTGGCTACTGATACGGGGCAGGTGGGTAATGAGTCCACCACAGCTCCTCCCTGCTCCCCCCCCCCCCCACCAGCTGGTCCTGAATGGGAGCCACAGGGCCACATTTGTCAATGGTGTTGACAGCAACCAGGCTGGGGCTTCCCTTCTCTGCATACCAGGATCCTCTGTTACTGACCCTAATTCATTTATAGTTTACCTACTATAAATAAGTAAAGAGAGCAAGCCATGAGAACAAGCCAGTAAGCAGCAGCCCTCCATGGCCTGTGTATCAGCACCTGTCTCCAGTTCCTGCCATGTTTGAGTTCCTGTCATGTTTGAGTTCCTGTCCTGACTTCCTCCGATGATGGACTACAAGTCAAATATCTTTCCTCCTAGCTTGTTTTTGCTCATGGCGTTTCATCATAGCCACAATGACCCTAGCACAACCTGTTTGCATGTAGCTATTGGATAGAAACAATGGACTCTGTTAAGCATATTATAGTGCACAGGCAGCCCATAAAAACAAGGATGCTGCTGCCCAAAGTGTTAGCATAGAGGGTGAAAATCCCAGATACAGTCCTTCCAACACCATTAATCATAGTATACCAAACTCAGAATGTTCAGTTTGACATTGGGACTTAAAGCCTCAGTACAAAAGATCTCTTAAGGATTTAGACTTCATGCAAGTAAATATTTCTATATTCTGAGTTAAAAATTCAACACACTCAGTTATTTTGTATTTCACATGGTCATTTCTAAATACTTTCCCAATCAGCAGCAAGAACAAAGCCACCTACTATGAATTCTGGTCACACTGATACATGTGAAAATCCAGAAGGCGTGTCAGATTGGGGGCCTTGCTGAGAATGATTAAATCAAGAGTTGTTAGCAGGGAGTCCCACGATCGCTTGTGTATCCCGTTTCAAGCTAGCTGCCTCTCTGTTCTCAGGCTACCGTGATGGAAATCAGTCTTCAGTGCAGGTCGGATAATCACTAGATGGGGGGATAGGAAGAGGAGGAAAGCTAAAAGTGCTGGAGAGGTTGAATGTGAACTATGTACGTTGTAAGCATTTCTGCGAATGTCACATGCTAGACACATGCCTGACACATGTTAGACACATGCCTGACACATGCTAGAGTTATCTGGAAAGAGGGAACCTCAGGTGAGAAAGGGTCCTCATCTGATTCTCTATATGCCAGTCTGCAGGACATTGTTTTTGATCAGTGATTAATGTGGAGTGGAGCCACTCCTGGGAGAGTGGTCCTGACTTCTATAGGAAAGCAACCCAGTCAGCAGAGTTCCTGCAGGGTCTGTGCTTCACCTCTTGCCTCCAAGTTCCTGGCATCCGATTTTGCCTTCATGACAGATAACTACTGAAGCCAAAAATAAACCCCTTCTTTGCCAAGTTGGTTTTGGTCATAGTGTTTTATTTAGCAATAGAAAGCAAAGTCAGACGCGGGTTTAAACGTTCTTGCTTCTTCTTTTTATTTTTTTTAAACTAAGTTTTTAGCAGTTTCATTGGCCAATTGCCTACCAACACATATGTCAAAGTCACAGTCAGAATTAGAAAGTGATGCCTTGTGATGGCTTGCTAACAAAATTAAAACAAAGAAATTGCAGGTTAAGGATGTCGTTCGGTGGTGGAGCACGTGCAAGGATTTGATCTGCGACACAAGAACAAGGGGGCGAAATCTACTTAGGGCAACACAATTAAATTTGGTACGGTTTTGAGATTAAAATATATAAATGATACAAAGTGCACTAATTGTCAAGTAGGTAAGGGAAAGGCTTGTGTTGAAAAAAATACATGTAGTTTTCATAGTAACCACAGTGGTCCAGAACAGATTTTGGTCCTTTCTGTATGGAAAAGGCAAACAAAGATAGGGTACTAGCTGAATTTAGAAATCACCCCTAACACACACACACACACACACACACACACACACACACACACATACACACACACACACACACACATACACACACACACACACACACACACACACACACACACACGGAGGGGGGGGGAGAACACACCACAGCACTGGATCTGAATCCATATCCTATGGGAAAGCAGTTAGAAAAGTCAACGCGGGGGCATAAAGCAAAGCACTTGGCTCTGGCTCTGTGGTACCAGTCACACCCCTTACATTTCCTGATCCCCACCTCAGAGGCAGTAGCATGCATTTAGAGGGTTTTAAATATAAGCCAATCTGTACGATTTATGTACAACAGAAGAAATTGTGGTTGCATTTTTATAAGACCATCTAGCACATTAATAATTTCTTTTAAGTTTTATTGATGGTTTTTCCGGTGTCTTTTAAAGTACGATTAAAACTGAGAATGACCTAGGCTTTATTGGGAACTGCAAATATGTCCAACAGTTACACCATTTTCTCCATTTTTAAAAAAATCAAGTAGTTATCAATAGGCCAGAGGGCATGGACTTCAATCCTCTATATCTCTATCTGAATTTCATACTCTTTAGAAATGGTAAAATATGCAGTGAGAATATTTAGAGTCAACTTTTAATATAAACATATATCTTGCATATTTTTTCAATCACCACATTGTGAACATGGCAGGCAGAGGCAAACCTGAAAATCACACATAGGTCTGAGAGCAGAGTAGCCCTGCCTCCTGACTTGCTAAATTTAGCAACTGGAGCTACAGAGATGTTGAGCAGCAACTGTTTCTGTTGATTTCTCTCTGGCCTCCGTGTGACCTGATAATTGTTGGAGCAGAAGAGAATGGGAGGTTTCAGTTCCACACAGTAAATGGAGGGCTCTCATGATGAATGTAGCTAGACTTCTATTCTGGGGATGGGAACTTGATGCTCCATAAAGCTTTGTGAACTGTGGCTGCTGCAAAGCTGAGTAGTTTGGAGGGAAGCTCATCACTCCTAAAAGCAGCTGAGAGGTGAGAGGAGCGAGTCTTTGCAGTAGCTTGGCCAAGAGACCTGGAAATGTCCAGCATATCGATCGATCAGGGGAGGAAACTGAAGCAAAACAGTCCATTTGAGGATTGCTTTTCCCAGAAGAACCAGTCTCGCGCTACCTTCAAGATCAGTGACATACATCCACTAGGGTGCACTTAAAACTCAAGTTGTATGGCTCCTTGAAATCCATTTCAGAAATAATCATAACATATACAACAGACAGGCTTTATAACGATCATCAATACTTGGCAGAACGGCTCTACTGTGGAGGTAAAACATGTATATTTGTGTGTGCTTTCTCAGTAGGACAGTTGCTTTCATTTTAATTTTGCTTTGTGTTATTGAAGGGAAAGTATTTATTGATAGCATAAGGCATATATTTAACATTATTCTCTTTTTTGAATTTGGTCATTTTTCAGGTCTCAGCTTGTTATCTACCATCCTTTGATTCCAGGTCACTTACAAATTTCTTTAATTTCTCTCATTAATGCATCCAGTAGAGTGTGTGTGTGTGTGTGTGTGTGTGTGTGAGAGAGAGAGAGAGAGAGAGAGAGAGAGAGAGAGAGAGAGAGAAAGAGAGAGAGAGAATTTGTATGTGTGTATATGAGAGAAAGGTGAAGGACCTTCAGAGTTTTAAAGGTGTTTTTAAGAAATGTCCACACTTTCAATGCCACGAGGTATTACTGTTCCATAGGTTTCATCCTTTGATTTCTTACTGTAGACAATATTGTGCTTTAAAAGAATTTTACCCATGTGTTTTAGCCTCAGTTCTCCTGAAAGACTGAGACAAAGGCTTCTACACAGGTATTTTGTTTGTGAACGAGCTCAGAGTATAGGTTCTGAGAGACAAAGCAGTACATTTCTAAGAGCCCGGTACAGCGCTCTCAGCCTGGGCTAACTGCTTTGCATCTGTTGCACTTACCCACATTATTGCAACAACAGAAAAATTTCAATCCCACAAGATCAGTCAAACATCATTGCTACGTTGAAATTTATAGTATAACTGACGAATGCTATTGGGTCTCCTTGGATATGGGAAACTGTGAGGCAGTTGTGCTGTTGATAAAGGCTTCCTGCCCTTTTCCTAGTGACTATGCTGGGAAGTGTGAGGTACAGAGTCAAAGATCATGGATGGAGAGCCCTGCCATTCCCTAGTCGGCCATGTTGGGAACTGTGTGCCCAGGTTTCATTTCTCAGAGACATTAAATCTTCACCTAAAAACCACAACGTTGACAGCTGCTTTGACGACTGACTAAGACGATGGATATGAGAAAATATAAACATTGACATGTGTAGCATCTACCCTTCCTACCCCATTGAAGATACTGTGTGGGTGGCTAGGCTAGGTTTGCTATGGTAACAGCCCCCACCTCACACAAAACTTCCTTATGTTGGCTGTAGAAAACTCTAAAACCTGCCTCCAGTCTTAGATCACCACTCAGGCTCCTTTGATCTTCAGCACCTCAACTGCAGTACACTTATTTTATGTTGCAGGAGAACAGGGATGAAGAATCATGATTAGAAACACACACGCACACACACACACACACACACACACACACACACACATTCTTTCACAGTCACAAACAAGCTCAAAGGCCCTAGAAAATATTCTTTGATTCTGTAATCAAAGAAGCAGAAAGGGGTCTTGATGGATTTGTTTTCTCCACCAGGTAACAAATTAAAAGTCAGGAAAAATCTAGAGTGCAAAGGTAGCAATAGGGAAAATCTCTGACACAGCAGACAGCATCAACCAGTGATGAAGGCTTATACTAAAGGTAAAAAAACACACTCACATAGCAAGGCACACACAGGGAGATCTTGTGCAAAGCACATGGCAGATTTGTGAAGCCAAAGTCTAGTCTCTCCTTAAGGGATGGGGGTTTGGAGGAGCTTTGGGGAGGTCTTCTTCCCTAAATTTAGGGTTAGTCAGTTTCAACAAAGATAGGGAGACAGATAGGGTAAACATGCCCTAGCCTGACCTTAAAGTCCCCAGGTTGGTCTGCTTGCCCAGAGTCCAGACCATCAGAGAAAAAGCCTACCAGGCCTTTGTCTCACATCTGGAGACTGAGGAAGACGCAAGAAGTTTGCTGCTTTGCTATCTATCTGTCTGTTCTTGCCCCCTGTCTGTCTATCAGGGATCTTACTAACTCCTAGTCCCTTGGTATTAGTGAGTGCTAGTGTGAGCACCATGAAGTTTAACGTCTTCATGGCTCCTGAGAATGTCCAAGGTAGTAGCCCCACTCCACTCTTAAGCTGAAGGAACTGTCTATGACCATGAGCACAGTAGTCAGGCATCTGTGGGGAAGGCCAGTCAGTTGAAACAGTTTTCCTTCCCTTTCTAGTAGGTGACAACCAATTATATCACAGAGAAATAATTGATGAGCAAGTAAGAAAAAGGACGATATAAACATGTAATGCAAAAAGTACAGTTCCATATTTGATACGAATACACTGTAAAAATGCACCTAGCACGCATGCATATACATACACGTCCCTATAGGGACACAAATAAATATGAATTTGGGTTTATTTTGCCAGAGTGGTGTGTGTGTGTGTGTGTGTGTGTGCGTGTGTGTGTATGTACACTGTCCATTTGACCTTGTCCTTTTAAATCATAGGAGTTACATTCGTGGTGCCCAAGGAAAATGATAGAAATGTGTATGTTATAGCAAACACAGTGTTTAAGTTTTTAGAAACGGAAGGGAAGTCATAGGCCAGTTCAAGTTAGTGTCATCTACCCCTCAGCTTATTTGTCAAAGATAACATTTGGTGTCCAGTTTGCTCTACGTGAGGGCACACTGAAAGTTAGGAAGGACTGTGCTTAAGCTCTTTAGCATGTGTTTTATGAATGCTGACAGATTTATATCTGGCAATCAGCATAACATAAAAACACTGGAAAACACACCTGGACAAAGATCAGATGACATAAACCCAGCCCAATTACTGGTCTGTAAGTCTCCAAGCAAATTGCAGCCTGTCATCCCACACAGTTGAAATGGGACCCTCAGCTTGAGCAAATGTGAGTTTTATACTTTCACCATACAAGTCAATGATATAACAGAATTTGTATAAAAATCCATGTCTAAAGACACGGATTCTTTACGCTGAAGAGAAATAGAAAGAAAGAGCTTCAGGAAGAAACAAGAAACATCTGATGTTGAACAGAAAGGCTATCAGAAAGCAATGACATATGCAAACTTCAGAACATAGTCTAGCAGAAGCAGTCAAACATGAGGAAAATTTTACTGTTCGGAAACCCAGTTCTCATAAGCTGAATCAGTTGGGCATAGCATGATGACGTCATGGTTTTGTTCAAACGGACAAAAGACAAAACGACACGCACCACACTTCAGTAGATTGCCGGCCAGCACACTAACCTCTTGCCTTATTCCCAGCCCTCCTGTACTGCCCTCTACTCTTCTACACGTTCCCAATCACACTAGCTTTCTCTTGTCTTCCTAGCCAGTCCCCATTGCTTGTCTTCTTTTGTCTTCCTTCAATGCTATACACTTCACTACCTCACTTGTTTTTCTGGATTCAGTCCCTTTTACAGAGGGAACTTACTGGGTGCCCAGAATTTTGCCCCTTTAATAGTCACAAGATCACCACATAAATACTTCATTATATCAGACGGTCAGATCAGTAGGCAAGAGTAAGCTTGCCTAAAATTACATTTCTATTAAGTTGCATAACTAAGATGTAAACCCCCATTTCCGTCAAAGTCTAAAATTGCTGGCCTTTGCCAACACCCTTTAAAAGATGATCCTCCTGAGACAGTATCTTCCAGCCAGAACAAGACTGGGAAACATACGAAGTCTCAGAGACTGGGGTAGCAAGCACAAGAGCTGTACCAGGTCCAGCCAGATGGGGTCCCCGAACTTTGAGGGAGACGTGTACACTGAGTCCTACCTCTAACTAAGGAGCTATGTGCAATTGATTGAAAAGGGAAAATCTGTTTCCTGCAATGGAACATGACTGGGTATTTTGATCACACTTCAAGCCAGGCTCCATACCACATAGTTTGCCAAGACAGCATAAACTCAGTGAACTTATCAACTTAAAAAAAGTGATTTTGCTTTTTTTAAATTGTCTTATTTGTCATTTGCTTATCTTTTTAATTTTTTGTGTGTCTGTTTTTGTGGGTTTTTGCGTTTCTTTTTTGTTTCTTTCTTTTTGAATATACAGTTGGGTGGATGGAGGATGGGGAGGGTCTGGGGAGAGTAAAACATCAAATATATTGTATGCAAAAAATTTCAATTACAAGAAAGGAAAAATTACCCTTTTGCTACATTATAACATCAAATTCAATCAAATGAAGACATGTTTCTTGAGCATATATTAAGTACAAGATACTATTGGAGCACCAGAAGTAAAAATTTTGCATGCAAGAACTGTTTTTGTGTTTGTCAAAGTCTAGTCAGAAGATGTTAAGCTTACTAGTTGCTTTAACAGAAAGAAAGTCATATATAAACGCAATGAAGAGAGCAACGGAGAAACTAAACTACCGCAGAACTACAGGTGTGGGAAGTTTTCTGATATGGGAAAGGTCAGAGGTCACAGTTTGCACCTCTGGGATTGAAAGGTCAAAAAATGGGTAAGATTTCTAAAACTTATCATCCTGAAGATGAAGACCCCAAATTCTGAAATTCAGAACCTCTAGAGCAATGGTTCTTAATCTGTGGGTTGTGCCCCCTTTGGGCATTGAATAACCCTTTCACAGCGGTTGCATAGCAGATATCCTGCATGTCTTATGTTTACAGTACAGTTCATAGCAGTAAAAAATTACAGTTATAGAGTAGCAAAAAAAATGATTTTATTGTTGTGGGTCACCACTACACGAGAAACTGTTAAAGGCTGAGAAGCACTGTTCTTGGAGAGGGCAGGCCATAGATATTACTGTATCTTAGCTCACAGAGGAGTTGTGTGGCTTGGTAAGCAGATATTCAGGCTTGGCTGGCTGAAGCTGGGGTCTCCGACAGGCATAGTGTCAGTTTTGCAAGCTGGAAGGCTGTAAATTAAAACCCAGAGCCTTGTTAGACTGACCTAAGCCGTCTGAAATACAGGAATTTTGCAATTATGAGCATCTGGATAAGAACAAAAAGCAAATAGTGAGTAAATAATCCTTCTTCTTCAAACCTTCCTTCTCCTCTGGCTTCCCAGGTGGCAAAAGTTAAAAGCTAGTCACCTCTCTGAAAAAAAATAGTTGAGAAATGTCTAAAAAAATTCATTATCCCTAGCAATTGACATAAGGTAGATCAAGACAGCTCTGAGATACCATCTTACCCCAGTCAGAATGGCAAAGATCAATAAAATATCAACAAAATGCTAGAGGAGGTCCAGGTAAAAGGGAAACTTTATTTGCTTCATTGGGATCTCAAACTGGTGCAGCTACTATAAAAATCAGGATGGAGGATTCTCAAAAAGCAAAAACTAAATCTACCATTTGACAAAGTTATATCACTCTGTGGCAGAGGCCCAAAGGACTTGACATCCTACTCCACAGATTCCTGCTCAGCCATGTTCACTGAGGTTCTATTCATAATACCTGGAAAATGAAAACAACCTAAATGCCCTTCAGTCATTAAATGAATAATGATATGTAGTACATACACCCTATGAAATACTATTAAGCTGTAAAGAAAATGAAGTCATGAACTTTGCACATAAAAAGTCATATTGAGAAAGGTAGCCCAGACCCAGAGAGATAAACATCAAATGTTCCCTCTCATTGGAGACTTCTAGATCAAAATGTTTAGGTATGAGTACACATATCATAGTAACTACAGGAACCAGGAAAATAAAATCGGGCCATTGTTAGGTTGGGTGCAGAGGGAGAGGACAATAGAGAGCAGCAGAAAGAGGACTATCGGGGTACAAGTGATCAGACTGAGAGAAATGGAAACAGGAGATCTAATTAGGAAGGACGGAGAGACAAATATAGAAGGAGAGGAAGATAAAATGACAGTAAAGTTGTCTGAAAAAGTCATAAGAAATCATACTATTAACTATCTACATAGAATATAATACCTGTAAATCTGTGCATAAAAATACACATATAGTTAAATGGAAGTCTCTTCTCTGACATAATAATACTCCTTTCAAGAACCAAAGAATACCTAACAAAACCCCCAACAGGAGAAGCCCTGTTGTGAATTGTTGACTAGGGTTGTTTAAGAGACTTTCAAAACTTACAGACTATTGCTAGTGCCCTAGGTTGTACTCCAGACGTAGAAGAGAAGTCCATACTGCTAAAGACATCATGCACTTCAGATTGGGGCCCAGAGGCCCCTGAGGTAGAACTGACCCAAATGCCTCCCCCCCTGCAGATTAGCCTTCATGGCACCAGAATGCAATATGAAAAGTTTCAAAGGAGGGAAGCAGCCAATAATCCTGCCCAGCTATGATAACTATGAACCACAAGAAAGTTCAGCATGACACTATAAGCCTAAGGTGCATTAGTGGCACACATAGCTACATGGTAAACAACTGCTCTCCAATTGGACTTAAAACCCATTAACTAGAGAGAAATCCTGCCTGGTACTGGAAACCTAGCCAACTACACAGGCCTTGCAAAATCATAGATCTTGGAGGAGAACCTACAATCATAACTTTATTAAACCAACACAATCTCTAGCCACATTCTGAATATTTGTCATTATACTCACAAGTAAGGGTTAGTCCTCACTCTCTCATGAAGGAAACTTCTCTTTGCAACAGAGAGAGATCATTACAGAGAACCACAATCAATACAAATACAAAGCTGTGGAGCCCAATCTCAGTGGATACATCTACCAAACAGTCCCCGCACCTAAGGCTTAGAAAACAATGCAAAAGAGAAGCAGAACGTTTGTAAGAGCCAGAAGATCAGAAACCGTGGTTCCTAGGAATGCCGGAAGCTACACCCACAAAGTCTTATTGGCATGAGTGCCTAAACATGAGCTAAACAAGCTGCATCCATAAAGTCTCACCAGCATGAAGGGCAACCACAGCAGACATGTCGAAGTGGGTGGGAAAATACATCAGGCCTCTGCTACACACAGAGAACGACAGGCAGCTAAGAAATACTGAGAATGGGAGAAATAGCCTTCCCCAGGGAAGAGCACACTAATTAGTTATTCAATACCAATGGTCAGCCTTTAAAAAATACATACAAGTAGCATTATACAGAATGAGTAGATTATGTTTAGCATATATATGTATATGTATATGTATTTATATGTATATGTATGTACATATATAGATATACGTGTGTATATATATATATACACATTATATATGATATATATAATGAACAAAGATGCCATGAATGAGGGTTTTGGGGGAGAGAAGGGAAGTGGGAAATGGTGTAATTATAATATCAAAATATAATCTCAAAAATAAAGGAAATAATAGACCAAACACTTAAAAACATAAAAAGTAGGTCGATGGGAGCAAAGCAAATGAATGGCAGAGAAAGCAGACCTGAGGGCACGAAGGTGAGTCTGAAGTCACTATGCTACCCACTTGAGGCTAACAGTCTAGTAAACTGACATTTGCAAATTATCCCAGATGGTATTTTAACATTGCCAGGACATGGGGTAAAGGGAGGACATGGCTGCACCCTGTAAACTCTGGACGACAGGAAAGTAGCCAAGGTCTTCTCTTTGAAAACTTTGACATCTGCCTTACAATTCCATTGCAATCACGATGGTGGCGCCTTCCCCAGAGTTTGCACGTCCTTTGGCGTACTGTGGATGCAGAAGGCTGCTTCTGCCATTCCCAGGAGTCCCTTCCCCTGAGACATCACCAGCACTTCTTCAAAGAACTTAGGGCTTCACAAAAGGCATGAAAACCAGACTTCACATGCTGTTTTGCTTCAGGATCTACAAAAACACCTTGAAGCATGAAAATATGAAGGGGTTATTTACTTGCTTGGAAAAAAAACATGAGAAAAGTAAAAAGAAAAATTAATATTTTAATATGCTTGCTTGCCACACAAATACAATGCTTATGGGTTTAGAATTAATGAGAGTTGAATAAATCCAAGTGAAAATGCTATTGCATACCAAAATTAAATACTATATTCTATTTTATACCTACTGGGACCTGTTCCAAGTATATCACCCCCAGGTATTTAGACAAGACATTATACTGTCTAGAATATTCTCCATGCTATGAAGGAATAGAAATGGTAAACATGTCCTTCAGGACTTCAGCTGATATTTACCTACTAAATTGCAAGTCTTTTTGACAATGAAAAGCTGTTTTCTTTTGCTTGATCATCTTCAGACTTTTCAAAATGCCTAAACCACTAATTTCTCTGGGCTTGCATTGTTATTGAGCTCCATGAAAAAAAACAAAAACAAAAACACACTTCCAATGCTTGGCTTATTTTTCTCAGTGCAGAGAAAAGGCCGTCAGACATTCTCCTTAATTCCAGTCCTAGCTTCAAGGTCCTTGGAGGTAAAACAGACACGGTACTTGATTTACATGTTAGGTGTTAACCTGCCTGCGTGATTTGTGTTTGTGAAACCCTGGATGCACTGTGGAGTCTGGGCCAGTGCTCAGGTGTTGTATCCGGGGCCTCTATTTAGGGGAGGCCTTGGGAAATGAGGCTCGTGTTCTGTGTTCTTTAAAATAGTTCTAGGGACACCAATTACTGGCAGGCGTGAGAACTATGGGCAACGACATGAACACAAAGAAAGCACCTTCTAAGTGACTTCCTATGGCTGTACATCACTGACACACTGCCTCTGTTTCATTGGATTTTTAAAGCAACCATGTTCGGGGTCTGGTCTCTGCCTGTGGATGGATTTTAGTGACTATTATACCCTAGGAATAACTGGGCATAATCACAACAAAAGACTCCATCCCAGGACTGGGAGATGGAACTGCACATCGTTATCAGAAACAAAACAGCAATCTGGAAGCTCAGTTACTTTGAACACATCGCAAAGGTGAGATATCAGTGCGAAGTTATTTCCTACATGGATTTTACATTTGAAGCTCACCCCCGACCCCAGAAGTAGGATAGCAAATCCGGCTGTAGGATCCACTGTGCCTATTCTGCACTATTGCTATACAATGATTTCAAGTTACTCAGAGAGAACTCTGCCTACGCCCCATAATGAATGCTCATCAAAAACAGATATACACAAAAGCATTTTCTTTCAGTTTATGTTACTATAGCAGAGAACGCAATCATTAAAAGTATCAAATTTGTATCTCAGTGTTTGTATGCAGTTCAAAAGAGAATTAATGGAACTATACGTCATTTCTGTAATTATGTGCACAAAGGAATCTTGTTATGTTGTTGTTGTGTTGCTTCTTGTTTTGTAATAGGCATATGTATGGCTGCTCTTGTCATACCCTCTTACCCCCAATATAAGGGCAGTACTTTTTGTAATAAGGTTGCTTCCTTCTTCCAATCCTCAATGCCACCCGAGAAAAAGAGTAAATTAAAGCCCGTGCCCATGAATCACTAAGATTTTTCCAACCTCTCTGAGGCAGAGAGATTTATGTGATGAAACCGAGAGCTTTTTGCAACCTGTCTTACAATGTGCATCGCCTGCACAGTAAGATATGTCTTCCTCTCCTTCTTCTGTGTTATCTAGCCTCCAAAGGTCACAAAAGCTAAATCCAAATATAATGACACCCAGTGGCGTCTTTATTGCCAAGAGACTACTAGCCAGGCATAATGGAACACACTCATTAATGCAGAGGCGCGTTTTCCTGAGCATTTATTGCGCTCCTGAGCATAGGCTCAGATCAGCATATGTTTGCTCTAAAGAAAGAGCTGTCCTGAATGGAAATAGCAGCAGACATTCTAATCATGATCCTCATTATAAAAAGTTGAGTTTGGCCTTGGTATTTTTTTTGTTAACTAAGGCAAGAAATTTCAGGATAATTCCTAATAGATGGCTTTCTTTTCATTGTAGCAACTAACCCCTAGGCATCTATATGTGTGGATATATTCCTGTGAGAAGCAAATATTATGCTGCATACAACTCTTCATTGAATTCCAAATTGAGCTATTGGCTAGAAGCTCATTAACCTGTAGAGGTCCAGAAATCTCCAAAACTGGTCTGTTTGCACCCTCCCAGTGGACTAGGAATAGCTTAGGATATGTTGGGCTCCATTTTGAAAGCATGAGCAAAAAGGGAAGAGGTTACCCCCTTGCTGTTATCCTCCTTGTTTTGAAACCATCTCTCTTTCTTACTCTTGGTACAATCAAATCTCTGTGGAGAGACTGAGTCTCGGCAGTCAAGTGCTTATGACCATTCAACTACACACACCTTCACAAAGTATGTTATTTAAAACCAAGCTTGGCACCATGCAAATCGAAGACCTTCTCCCTTACCCCATAAGACCACAGGCCAATTATAATTTAAGATCACCATTTTTCCCCCAGTGGGGCCTCTTTGAGAATAAAAGGCAAAGGTTTCTCTGCTGCATGACTCCAACGCCTAGCTAATTTAATGGCACTGAAAAGCTCTGCTGGTTGCACAGCACAGAGAACACATTAAAGTGTAGCTCAGGGTGAGAAATAACCTGGCATCAAAGCTTCTTGGGAAAAACACATTTATTAGACATGAAAACAAGAGACAAGTTCAAGTCTGCCCTCCGAAGGAGTGTGAAGTGTCAAGATCTGAGGTCACAGTAAATCCTCGAGAACCAACAATGGCCTCCTGTCTTTGATAAAGCCACTTAGCTGCAAGAAGGTGCACACTTAATGAATTATGTCACATTTAACCCAGATCACAGGTTATGGTCTCTACCGAATGTTCACACTTTCATCCCAACCCACTGATTCCCTGGAGGAGAAATGAAGATGGTGTTGTCTGCTAATGATGCAACCCTCAGTCCTACCAGGGAGGAAATGGCTGATGTAACAAAGCTTCCTCTAAGGAGGAAACAGCTCCTGAAGGCTTGGGCACACGGAGATGAATGGGTTTGCTGTTTGCTCACTAAGTGTTGAGGAAGGAGTTGGACTCAGAGCCAAGGAGCAGAGCATCCATCCCCATCTTTAATTTTGCCTCATCTATCAAAGAGCAACCAATGTGCTTTGTTTACCCTGGCTTACTATTGACTAAATCCTAATATGCAGGAGCCTCTGGCAGCTCCTCAAAAAGTAAGTTCTTTCCAACAGTCTGTGCGGCTCTAATATGACCGTCATTAATTCTCTAACTAGTACATAGGAAATCTAAATAGGAGACTGGTCTTTTATTGTTTGTTTTCTAGACTGAAACTGCATGTTTTGGATGTCCTGCCCTTTCAGGCATAGGTGTAGATGGGCAGAAACAGAAAGCTGCACGGGAGTTTGTAGTGGTTTGGAAGCAGCCAAGTCCAGGACCCTCTAAAGCTTATGCACTGCTGCTGATGTCTCACCTTGCTGAATGAAGCAAACACCAGGTGAGGCTCTTAGAACTCTGACTCCCACAAAATCCCTCCCTCCATTTATTGTTGTTGCCACAGATATGTGTGTGTCATTCTGCGACAAAGTTTCCAGATGCCCCTGCAGTTCTTGACTACCATCGAGGCTACATGTAATAAGAGGCTAAGGAAGCCTCCAGTTGGTCTTTGTGGAGCCCGTGTGTCCCTGAATACTATGTCCCTGATGTAAGTCCAGCTTTCAATCCACAGCCTTTCCTGCCAACTTGCAGTAATGACAATCTGTTCCAGTTGCAGAAGGAAAAGCATTTCTTAAGAGTTTTTTCCCTCATGGACATGAGAAACAACTTTTCTCTAAACCCTTGACAATTTACCTTCTGAACTTCTACCTGCTTGGCCTTCCTTAGCTAATTACAAAATCTAACTTCCATGTTAATTGTTTATTCCTGGTCTTTCACTCACTGATTGCAGCCATCTCACAATTTTGGGAGTAGAACATTGAGGCAGAACTCTGAAGGGTGATTCTCCTGGCCCCAGGTATTGACTAGATGACGAGGCAGTGCTCAGTTGCTGCTAGACTGTTCCACAACAGCGTTAGGAGTGACTCCATAGTCAAGAGTAGCTAGAGTTCAGGTGAAGATGGCTGTGTATCTGTGGGGGAAAGTGTGGAGATAAATTTGGGGACCAGTGGGGTATAGCTCCATGTCTTAGCCAGGGTTTCTATTCCTGCACAAACATCATGACCAAGATACAAGTTGGGGGGGTGGGGGGGGAAGGGTTTATTCAGCTTACACTTCCATGCTGCTGTTCATCATGAAAGGAAGTCAGGACAGGAACTCAAGCATGCCAAGGAGTATGAGCTGATGCAGAGGCCATGGAGGAATGCTGCTTACTAGTTGCTTGCTTCTTCTGGCTTGCTCAGCCTGCTTTCTTATAGAAGCACTCACAAGGGGCCCTCCCTCCTTGATCACTAATTGAGAAAATGCCTTACAGCTGAATCTCAGGGAGGCATTTTCTCAACTGAAACTCCTTTCTCTGTGATAACTCCAGCTTGTGTCAAGTTGACACACAAAACTAGCCAGTACACTCCACAAGACAAGAAGTGGTTCTCTAGAATTGCATATCCTAGCTTCAGGAATGCAGAGTGGACTTCATTCTCCCATCATTCACTAAGTCTCCCCAGGGTCCTGCTATGTGCAGAGGGATAAAACAGTAAGGATGAACAGGAAGGTCTATTGTGGGAGTCTCTGTGCCCACCACAGCCAGCACAGAAATAATCTGAGATAAGAAGACAGTTCAGTTCAGCAGCACTACTGAGTAGCTGATGTTGGTGTGAACTTTGAGTGTGTGACACTGGCAAGCTTATTTCAGGCATATTTAAGCATAGCACAGTTTTGGAAAAATTTCCTGGTGTGCACGACAAAGCTTAAGACATGACTACATTGAAACTCTTGTAAAAATACAAGTGGTATTGATTGAGAGTGTAAGAAAGAGTCTAGGGGAGCCATTATGACCTAGCCATTTAGATAGTTCAGAGGTTACCATGCTATTAACCACATTCCCAGCCTTCTGGGCAGAAATGGTTATACATTTCCCCCTTTAAAAAGACAATCCTCCATGTTTAACATTCCTGGTTGCCCAGGTGCTTATCTGTGGGCGCAAGTCCCTGTACTCATCCTACAGTCTACCGTACCTCTTTGTTACATTAGGGTCCAAGAATCCCGAAGGAAGACCCCAGACTCAAACAGTATGCAAAGGCAATGAGCCTTTTATTCTGCAGAAATTACCAGCATGCAGAGGTCAAGCATTCATTAAAACTATGTTCACTTGAGAGGCTCACCAGTCCCTTATGCAGGGCTAGAGGAATTTCCCAGAAGGGTTGGGTAACCTCTAATATGATTGGCAGGGGCAGAGCAGTGACATAGTGCAATTCTGATTGGTTACTACGTTACTTTCATTATACTTGGTGAGACCTTGAAGAGTTTCAGTAACCAGCTCTGTTCTGGCCTTGTTATCTCCTCTGGCCAGGTGTTCCAGGAGCTGACTCAGAGCTTCAGACTTATCTTCCCTAAGTCAGGGTTGTCACTGATCAACGGCCCATTGTCAGTGGCTTCCTCTGAGGAGTACATATTGCTTCCCAGGGAATTGAAAATTTTTATTCCAAGGTTTTTGGACCTCTCAGTTGTTCTCCCAAATTCTTTCCCTTCTGATTACTTACAATGCATTCAGTCCCTCCAGGTACGTATCAAAGCCATGTGTACAAAATGTATCGTTCTGTTATCTTCAATATAAATTCAGTCAGCTGGGTCCTAAATAAGAGCAAAAGGAAGAGCCTTTCCCAGACAGTTTACCTGGCAATACTGTCATGGCAAATAAAGTCCAGGCCTTATGCTGTTGAGGAATGATCTAGTTCACAATGATCCAACACAACACACATATACACAGACATAGGCGCATACACACGCACACACGCGCACACACACACACACACACACAGAGAGAGAGAGAGAGAGAGAGATTCAAATGGTTGAAAATTTAATCTTAAAAGTTGTCATTTGTAGTATCTCTAGTAGTATGAAGTTTGTCTGCAGGAAACTTAGACTTTATTGTGGAAATTATTAAAGTTTATTAAAAGATATTGAATAAACAAAGAGAGATGTTGATGAAACAGAAGGAGAAGAGAGTCAGATAGACAGGAAGGTCATGTCTGTGCAGAGGAAAATTCAGTAATATAGAAATGTCACCTTTCCTAAAACTATACTAAGAAGAAAATGCAGTCCTATAAGTTGTTCATGAGCCGCTCTGTGAACATTGGTGAGTTTACTTAAATGGATGCAGAGTAAAGACGGTTCATGCACAAGTATGATGGATAGAGACAATTCTTTTTTGAAATATTATAAATTTTAATTATTAGGAATAAAATAACACAATATTAGTGTAAATGACCCAAACGGAGAGCCCTGAGGGAACCAGGCATACCCACAGTGGAAAGCAAAGACCATCAATAATGGACTCAGAGAGGAAATTGGTAATCTAAAATTAGATTTAACTTCAAGTGAAAAAGCAAAATTCTCTAAAACTTTTATAATTAATTAATTAATTAATTAATCAATATTAAGCCATTTATTTATTTATGAGCTAAAGTCTGGAAGTAGTTTTTTAAACAAAGCAAATGAGATGACTGCAGACCTTTAACTTGCTAACTTTTGTTTATCAAAATACAACACGTAGAAAGTGAAAGTGGGAGCTGTAAGGTCCTACAGAAGTATAAATCCCACCAAGAGGCACACACCTGTCCTGCCAGGGCCTGGGGGATGGAAGTGGCACTAAGAGTTTTGAAACCTTTGGTGATAAACTTCATCCAACAAGCCATGCCTCCTAATCCCCCTGAAGCAGTCTCCCGACAGAACCACACTTCAAACGTATGAGCCTATGAGAGCCACTCTCATTCAAACCAGCATGTGATTCATTAAGGCCCTTCTCTGAATGATTATATAAAAGCAGGTGGGTGCATGTTACAGTAATGTATTCTTGTTATTATAGGTAGATGAATAAAACAGTTCAACCTCCACAAAAAAATAAAAGAAAGAAAGAAAGAAAGAAAGAAAGAAAGAAAGAAAGAAAGAAAAGAAAAGAAAAGAAAAGAAAAGAAAAGAAAAGAAAAGAAAAGAAAAGGAGATCAACCCTAGGCTCACCCACATAGCAAGTTCTAGACCAGAGTGGATTGCATAATGAGACCTCATTTCAAATAGAAAAGAGGCAAAAAACAGTAACTACAACACAAACAATTAGAAAATGTCAGTCTGGCTTTTAAAATGACCGAATATCAGACATACGAGCTGAGTCAAAGGGACAGCTCAGGGCTGTGCTTAACACCACAGTGGCAGGAGAGAACCAGATCCCACAAGTTGTCCTCTGACCTCCATGTCCTGCATAAAGGCATGTTTACATCTTCTCTCACACCCACAGACATATAAATACACACATAACAAAAAATGAGTATATAAGAATGCTCAGACTGCTCACTGAAGTGTTCATTAGCTAATAAAAATGGAAAGCCAGGAATCAACTGCACATGTCAATGAGCAGGGGGTGACAGGACAAGGAAGACTTGCAGTGTGCAGCATTAGTTAGTGTTACAGCTACACAGCCGCAAGGGGGAGCAACCTCAGGTGCAAAATGTTGACTGAAAAAGCCAGCTTTAGAAGAACCCACATCTATGTAACATCTTGTATGAATTTTAAAATGCCATATTCTCTCAGATATATGTTTAAAATGCATTACAAATAAAAAAAAAAGGGAGCCAACAGAAAACATAAAAACAAGATCAATAGCTGTTACAAGAAGTATGATGCCTGGTTTCTAAAGTTGACAAGTGGGAATTTCTTTCGTCTTGACCATCTCACCTCTGGCCCATTACATGATCATAGGAATCTACCTGACATGAGTAAAGAAAAGAACAAAACAACAACAACAACATAAGCCAAACAAACAAAAACACCAGAGCCACTGAAAATTTCAACAGTAACAACAGTCACTATAAATTCCTGAGAATTCAGGGCTTAAGTGTTCTGGTGACGACTGCTTCCCAGATGAACAAATACGAAATCAGTGCAGGATTCTGTTTGTCCTATTTTGTGATGGGATTTTTAACTATGTTTTTTGTGTATACCTTCGTGGTTTAAAATATCTCACCTTCACACTTACACTCTAGTTTGGGAACCAGACTGTTGACCTGAAGACAGAGGGATGAATCTTTCTGAATAGGCCTCCCGCTGGGTGGGAATTATATCGGAAAATGAAATCGACCCACACTTAGATAGCCTTTCGATGAAAAACAGCATCTGAGCCCGAGGGTGAGATATTCATTAGACCCATCAGGGAAAAAGCTAAGTGTGGAATCATATGAAGCTAGAAAAGGAAGCAGTCCTTAGACAATAACAGATCAAATGTTTACCCTCAGATAGTGGCACAAAGTTAGGTAGCAAATCTGGAGAAACATTTACTGATCCCCCGCTGGAGAGCCCGCCCCCGCAGCCTGGCCTGTGGGCCAGAGGCGGAGTGCACTCATTCTCTCCACCGGCCTGCCTCACCACCTGACGGATGCGGCTTCGCCGCCGACCTTTGATTCACACCTACGGCATTCTTCCTCTCTGTTTGTGGCATCCTTATTCTTCGCTTTAAAAAAAAAAAAAAATAGAGAATGCTTTCAAATAACTTTAACAATATTTACCTTTCACAGTCTGAAGTCTCTTCTCATGTTTTCTTTCTTTCTTTCCTCTCCTTGTGGAATCCTTTTCAATATTTCCTGGCTTGAGTTGTTTCTCTGTATTGGCTGACCATCTACTGGGTAGACCCACATGTTTCTCTGGAGTCTTAATGTGTTAACCATTCTTAAATACAAACAGACAGATGTGCCTTCCTCCTCTTCCAGTATGCCCCAGTCTCAAAGATTTTCATGCTTTCTCCTTATCTCCTATATTTTTAAAGATTAAAAAATAGATTCTTTTAGCGTAATATGAAATTGAAATTAGCTTAAGAATGTTGGGATATTCAGATCTAGAGTTAATGAAGGGATATGAAGTAGTTAAAGTACTTCATTTAATTTACAAGGCTCTTTTCACAGATGCATCAAAATGCTACGTATATGCCCTACCCTATACCAGACTGCTTAACCGAAATTATCCCAACAACCATGTATAACCAAGTCTAGCAGAGTATCTTCTAGAAAGAAATGATTGGCTTTCCTATTTTCATCCATGTCTCTGACATGGGTCAGGGACATCCAGTCAGTACACTGTGCTTCTTCAGCAATATTAAAGTACGTTAGAAATTGGAAAGTCTATTGTTCAATAACATAGAGAAATAAAATAGAGATTTTATCATATAGGACTCGGCTGCTGCCATTTTTAGAACAAAGCTAGCGTGGATTTTTGAGGAGCACAAAATGTGAAGACCATCTATTATGGTCCATCACATGTGTCGCTTTCCTGGTAACTATGTTTCAGGCTCTTCCTGTGCTGCCCTCTGTCTCCCTCTACCGAGAGTTCCCTTGTTTGGGGGTGGGGGGAGGAGACATCACCGACTTCTCCAGGGATACATGTGATCTGGCCCAAGCCAATCAGAACATTCCTCAGATGCAGTGAAGAAAAGAGGAAATGACGCCATCAGCTATGGTGAGAAAAATAGTTGACATTTCCTAGAACTTTATGAATGTCTGTACTGCTGTTTGTTTTACTTCATACCCTCGTTTGATCTCCATTGGAGCACCGGTGCACCTCTGTGATGGTTAATCTTAAAGATCAAACTAACTGAACTGAGCAATGCCTTCCAGCTTGGGAAAGCTACCTCTAGAGCCTGTGTGAGCATTTCCACAGGGGAACAGATGGTGAAACCTCTGACATAACCAACGGTTCAGAACTAGCAGAGCTAGACAGATGGGCATCTCAGTAAGGACAGAAGGCCACCAGGGGCACCAGGACCATTTTTGAAAAGCTCTTCTTGCCCTGGCTCTCGCTAACTTTACTCCATTCTGCCTTGAGTTGAAGAGCTCTGCTCCCACGATCTCTCCTCCACCATGATGGAGAGATACTTATGAATCTATGACTAGAATATATCTTTTCTATGTTTTTAAACATTTTAAATTAAAATGTAATTAGATAATTTCCCCCTTCCCTTTCCCCCATATTGCTCTCTCTCAAACTCATGGCCTCTGTTTCTTTCACTGTTTTTACACATGTCACAACAACTGGGACTGGGAGGTATCAAGGTTTGACTCGGCATTTACACCCACTCTCTTTTGCTTCAGACAATCTTTTTGTAGAGAATCTTCAAGGGTGCTTCCTATATAGACCCTTTTTTAAAAATTACCTCTCAAAAAGTCTTGCCCTCAGCCACTCTGTCTAAAGAATTCTTCAAAACACTAATTTTCCATCATAACTCTAGAGTTGATGTTTGTAAGTGCCTATTTTTAAAATAGTGTCTCCATTTTATAAATAAAGATAACATTTGTTATTTCAATGAGTAAAATATCAGGGACTCAAGAAATGATAATGGAGACAAATTCGAAGGAGCAGCATGGTGGACTAGCCATAAAGTTGCAATTAGTGGCATTCACAGGTTGATGATAACCAGTAGCTATCTAGTTGGACTTGGGGTTTGCACAACAGGAGAGAAATAATCCATGGCGTGGAAAAGCTGGCTAGCATTCCAGAGCTAGTGATGTCGTGAACATTAGAAAAGGACCTACTACTGGGCCAGCACAATTCCTTAGAACATTCTAAATTTTATCCTTATACACGCAGAGAAGTATAGCTACCACCCATCATTAATGGAAAACATCACAGAAAACCACAATTGGACACGATATAGAGATCAACTGTCCATGGGGAGCCCAGCTATAATAAATAAGTCTAATTCACAGTTCCGGCATCTAAGACCAAGAACGGCGTGGAGTGGGAGGTGAAAATATTGTAAGAGCTGGAATACTAGTAAGTCTATGGTGAAAATGACTCTCTTAGAAATGGCTGCACGGGTGGAATCGGAACAATGGCAGTATCAATGAGTATATAATGTGTGTGTGGGGGGGGACATGAGGTCTCTTTCCTAGACTAAGAACTACAGGCAACTAATGACTGTTGGGAGAACTAGCCTCTCCCAGGGATGAGGCCCCTTATTGGCTGTTCAATACAGAGTGGTGAGTAATATGTACTCCACTGGGTTGCTGTTGGTCTTTGAGTAGACACTGTGTGTTAAGTGGCGAGGACTGTACCTCACATACAGATTGCTCCCGTATGCTGGATCACTACAGCTGTCATAATGATTAAAGGTTTGAAATGGGTATACTGCACATTCATTAAGGGACATCTGGTTGTAAATATCAGCTGTTAGGAATCTTGAGATTACCATGACAGCATGAGAACAGGTGTGGTTGCAGATCTGAGTGCCGACCAGTTAACCCTGTCGATGCCAACGGAACCTTCTCCAAGCTTTCGGCGTTTACATCATGGCGGATTTTAAAGCAATTGCCTGTTTCACCACTGGGAAAGAAATTGGTAGTAGGCAGCCACGAGATGGCTGAACATCCTGGAGAAACAGATACTGAAGCAGTTAGGAAGTGGATGTGAGAGGTTCTGACTGGAGCAGTAACTTGGAGGACAGGGCTTTGAAGTAAAGATGTCCCTCGGGACTCATTCTTGAACTCTTGCACTCCACCTGGTGGAGCTTTCTGGGAACGTTAAGAGGCAGAGTCCTGATGATTTGCCGAGGGTGGGACTTATGTTGTGCTTTGTGTGAGAACAGCCCCCATAGGCTCATATGGCTTAATGCTTTGTCCCCAGTTAGTGGAACTGTTTTGGGACGGGTTAGGAGGTATAGTCTTGTTGGAGAAGGTGTGTCACTGTGGGTGGGCTTGGAGGTTTCAAAAGCCCATGGTGGGCCCAGTTGTGCTCTCTCTTTCTGCCCACTGCCTGTGGATCAGGACGTAAAGCAGTTACTGCTTCAGTGCCATGCCTGTGTGCCATGCCTGCATGCCTACTACCGTGCTCCCACCATAATGACCATGGACCAATCCTCTAAAAGTATAAGCAAGCCCCAGTTAATGCCTTCATTTATAGCATTTGCCTTGGTCGTGGTGTCTCTTCACAGCGATAGCACAGTCACTAAGACACACATGGCCCAGTCTTTCCCATGCTTTCTACTTCCTGTCCCCTGTGGATTAGGCAGCCTCCTCTCCCATGTAATCTACTGCTTCTGTTTCATCTCTCTGTGGTCTTAAAAGTAATGTAGCCAAAGACTGAACTTAAATCTCTGAAAACCACAAACAAGAATCATGCCTCCTTTAAGTTGGGAGACTCATATGGTCTAGCTCTCTCAGTGTAGCCCATGCCATCCTGATTTCTATTTCAATGTACAAGGAGTAGAAGGGATAAAACTTGACTTTATACAGAATCTGATTTCTATGGGGTATTTTTAAAAGGAGGAGCATATGTAACTGTTTGGGCTTTTCTACACCCATCTTGTTCCTGGATAATGACACAGAGGCTTATATTTATTAATGGATGTCTAGGCTCGCTCCCCAACTAGCTCATTTATTCAACCCATTGATATTCTATGTCTGCCATGTGACTCATTACTTCTCCTTAATTTCAAACATCCAACGTCCTCCCAGGTGGTGAATCTCCCACACCTGACTCCTTCCCAGAATTCCTCTCTCTTTCAGGAAGTCCCATCTTACAGTCTGCTTTTGTTGCTATATGCCATAGGCTTTTTATTTTAACCAGACAGAAGGTGACGGAGAGCATTGTTTACAAAATACTAAGGCAGGAGATACTGAGTAACAATACCAAAATCTGACCTGTAATCAGATCTCTGCCAGTTCAGAAAACAGCATTTGAATAATTCAAGGATAATCTTTACATAGTGCACAAAGACATTACTCCAACAAACATGTCTATCTTCCAGGTGATTGTTGGTGACACTGTGTTGGAGGTAAGCTGAGGGTCCCTCTAAAGTCTCCGCTCACTTTTATTGTTGAAACTCAAAGCAGTTTTATTGTCAGGAATATGGGCAAGGATTCAGCCCTTTGAGCAAATACATTTGTAGTGATCCATACAAACCAGGAATTTCGCAAAAGCTTACGCTGGAAAGACAAACAGCAGCCTGGGGAAGGACTTGTAGAAATACCAAGCTCCCTGGCTCTTGGTTTTGGGTCTGAGTAACATAAGACTGACCATGCTTACAAGTTAGTACCTTTTCATTCCTCTCTTTTTACATTTTCAGTTTATTGTGATGAATAGTAATGACTACGTATGAGAATATAACAAATACAGCAATATCTCATATGATTCCACCACCACCACCCCAACTCACCTGGTAAAACTCAGAAGGTGCAGCTGGACTCCTCCTTTGGGTCTTTTAAAAACATTATTTGGAGGTCGAAACTCAAACCTGAAACCTAAAAGTTTCCCAAGGCTCTTCTGTGAATTAAATGGCCAGGTTTCACACACACACACACACACACACACACACACACACACACACACACACACACACACACACACACACGGCATTTGAATGAAGTAAGTACAGGGCAGCTGAGCAGAAAAATAAATTTAACAAAAGAAGGGCAAACTTAAACTCAATAAAAGAGCAGGCAATCCAACACAAAAGGAAGCAGACAATGGCGTGTGGCTGGGCTGAGCTTCCCAGGCCTTTGAGGGAGTGAGGGCTGCTGAAGGTCTGGCAAAAGCCTGACTAGTCAGAGCCCAAGAAGCCAATGTCAAAGCACCATGTGGCCCCAGACATGACTTGTGCAGTTTTGCAGCTAGCACCTTTTCTAAGGACACCTTAAAACTTTCTGATCCACCGTAGCCCAGTTGCCTTCGCAAATCTGTGTTTCAGGGATTCCTCATGGCTTTTGCTTTTGAATCTGCCCCAGGCTTGGGCCAGGACTTCTCCACTGCACTTCCTATTCCTTTTAATTTGGACAAAAACATCCTATACCAACCCTTGAGTCTCTTGACAGTACTCTTCCCAACAGCACTCACAGTATAGACAAGACATACTGTAAAAGGTACATGTCCCTGACACAACACCCACTCCTTTTTGGACATGAGGTGTGTTATCTTGGAATGATGTCATAAACAATACGGTTTTGTCTCCAATGCCAAATTATTACCTTTAATTATTTTCCAAGCTAATTAAAAAGCCCTTATATCCCCTCTCAGAATATAAAATGCTAGAGTACTAGGCCGTGTCTTCTGTGTCTCCCCTCCAGCACGCACCATGATGGCAAGCACAGCATTCCATGATGTGTAGTGGATGAATAGCTTATAGAATTGGTCAAGTGGGAGGCAGAGATGCCTGTTTCCCTTAGTGGATTAGGTCCCGATAGCACTAGAGATCAAAGACTGAGAAAATACCACAGAGTGGCCACCCAGAACTACCTGGGATTTGGGTGGGTAGTTTTCACTTTCCTTTCTGACTTCTATTACGATCTCACCTCCTTCCTGTAGGAACCTCTACTCCCAGTCCACCTCCATTCTCTGGGGACTCCACCACACACTGATTCAGGGCCGGCTTTCCTTCTTCCTATGGAGTCTCTCAGCCCTCCCTTCTAGTCCGTTCCCATTCCTTTGTGCCAGCCTCCAGTACCTAGAAACACTCTGTACCTGGTACCCCCAGGAGCCACCCAGAGCTGGGAATCAGGTAGGTGATTTACACCATAGCCCCTGTTCTATGTTAAGATCTCTCCATTCTCACTCAACCCTGTAGCAGTCTGTTTGCTGGTGCCCCGCCTTTGCCCCCAATTTCATTCACTGGTGACTCCAATTCTTGGTACAAACCTACAGACCTTCTAACCCCTTCCACCATGACCCTCTAGATTATTCTTTGTCTCACAGCAGCCTATTTGAGGGAATCCCTCCTCCATCTCCTCTTTAATTCCCTAAGGACCCTAAGGATCACTTCAGCTCTTTCAGACCCCTCTCAGCCACCTATCTCTAGTCCTCTCTGCCACTGACTGTCCTGAAAGAGCACTCTCTACACGTCAGAAGAAAAATCCACCAAGAGGACACTGCAAGTCTAAATACTTACACACCAAACACTAGGGCAGAGCAAGTTCATAAAAGAAGTAGTACCAGAGCTAACCTTACATGTTGACCCTCACACACTGAATGGGAGACTTTAATATTCCATCCTAACTAATAGACAGGCCATTTACACATAAACTAAATAGAAAAAGGCTGGGATTAAATAATGTCATAAATCAAATGGACCTAGCAGGTATTTACAGAACATTTCACCTAAACACAAAAGAAAATACCTTCTTCTCAGCACTTCATGGAACTTTCTCCAAAACTAATCACATACTTGTGTAGAAATAATTTTTTAAACCCAGCTTTCCTCTGGTCCCTTGATTCCCATCAATAATGATTCTGAGACTAATTAGTTATTATTAAATGCACAGGCCATAAGCTTTGGCGCATTCATGACTAGCTCATAACTTATTTAACCCTTTTAAGCTATTCAATGCTTACCGTGTGGTTAGTTACCTCTCCTGCAGTCCCCACCCACTTCTTCCTCAGCATCTCCCTGCTGGTTTACATCTATCTTCTCCATCTATCTCCTGTCTGATCTCTCTCAGCTCTCCTTGTGTCTCTCTTCTATCTTTTACTATTTCCCAGAATCTTCTCTCTTCCTGCCAGTGTCCCACCTCCTATTTACTGTCTCTTCTCATTGGTCATTGACTTTATGGACAGGTGATGTTTATAAGAGATTCTCTCTACATACTTGGACAAAAAGCAAGTGTCTACAGATACAAGAAAATTGGGATACCACTCTGCATTCTGTGTGACCGTTATGAATTAAAGCTGGATATCAACAATAGAAACAACAAAACACTTACAAGCTCATGGAAAAGGAATACTCACCACCGAATGAAAAATGGGTCACTTCAGAAATCAAGAAGGAAAATTTAAAAACACTTTAGAATTGAATGAAAATGAAAACAGAACGTACTTAAACTCAGAAGACACAATGAAGCCAGTTCTAAGAAATGAGTTGGAGAGCTAATATTAGCAACTTAATAGCACACCTGAAGGCTCTAGAGCAAAAGAAAGAAATAACACCTCAAAAGAGAGGACACTGAGAAACAGTCAAACTCAGGAATGGAATCAGTAATTCAAAATATAATGAATCAATGAAACAAAGAGCTTATCTCAGAGAAATCACAAGATTATAAACCCTTAGCCAATTTAAGCAAATGACAGAAATAGAAGATCCAAATTAGTAAAATATAAGATGAAAATAGGGATAGGGGGAAATCAGAAATCTAAGGAATAATAAAGACGTACCTTATAAAAATCCGTACACCATCAAAATGAAAAATCTAAAACAAAAGGATAAAATGTTTGATGTCTATGATCTACTTAAACTAAATCAAGCCCAGATAATCAATTTAAACCCATACCCAATATCAACCTAACTGAAGAGAAAGTCAAAGCATCTGCACTGTAATCAAGAGCAAGGTAATGATGTCCACCCTTCCCATACCTATTCAGGATAGACTTGAAGTCTTAGCTGGAGCAAGAAGACAACTGAAGGAGATCAAGTAGGAATGCGAATAGGGGAGAAAGTAGTCAAAGTGTCTTTATTTGCAGATGATGTGATTTTATATATAAAAGACCCTAAAACCTCTAACAGGAAGCTTCTGCTGCTGATCTGACACTTTCATCCAAGTAGCAGCAGGATACAACATTATCACAAACTCAGCAGCCTTTCTATATACAAGTGGGCCGAAAAAGAAACTGAAAGAAACCAGGGAAACCGATACCTTTCACAATAGCCTGGAGTAGCAAGCAAGTGAAAGACTTGTATAATAAGAAGTTTAAGATGTTGAAGAAATAAATTGAAGAAGATATCAGAAGAAGAAAAGATCGGCAGGGCCCATGTAGTGGTTCATAAAGCAAAAATGGCCATTCTATCAAAAGCAACCTACAGATTCAATTCAATTCCCATTAAAATTCCAACACAAAATTGAACATAATAATTCTTCACAAAAATTGAAAGGACAATTTGCAGCTTCATGTGAAAACACAAAACTCAGGATAGCTAAAACAATCCTAGAAACTAAAAGAACTGCTGGAGATATCAGCACCCCTAATTTAAGGCTGTACTCCCTACAGAGCTATACTAATACAAACAGCATGACATTGGCATAACACCAGACACCTTGATCAATAACCTGAACTGGATTTGAGATATAACTCCACATGCCTATGGACATTTGATTTTTCACAAGTAAGCCAGAAATACACAGTAGAGAAAACACAGTATCTTCCAAAACTTACAGTGGATAATCTGGGTGGTTATATGTACAAGAATTCAAAATAGATTTATCAGCCTGTACAAAACTCAGCTCCAAGTGGATCAAGGACCCCAACATAAGGTGAGATACCGTGAATCTGATAAAAGACTGATAAATAATCTTAAACTCATAGGCACTGGAAAAGACTTTCTGAATAGAACACCATTAACATAGGCACTAAGACCAACAACTGAAAAAGCTTCTGTGTAGCAAAGTACATTCTCATCAGGCAAAGTGGCAGCCTACAGATTGGGAAACATTTTTACAAACTGAGGGTTAATATTTAAAATATACAAAGAACTAAAAAAACTAGACATCAGGAAAACAAACAACCCAATTGAAAACTAGGTACAGATCTAGACGGAGTTCTCGAATAATAATACACAAATGGCTGAGAAACACATAAATGCTTAATATCCTTAGTCTTTATGAAAATGCAAATCAAAACTACTTTAGATTTTATCCTACACCACACAGGATAGTCAAGATCAATTAAAAAAAAAAAAAACAGCTAATGCTGGCAAGGATATGGGGAAAGGCAAACGTTTGTTCATTATACTAGTAATGAAAACTTGTGCAGCCATCTTGGAAATTAGTGTGGTGATTCCTCAGGAGGCTGGGGATAGATCTACTTCAAAATCCAGCTGTACCACTCTTGGGCATGTCCACATGAAGGATGACATTCTACTACAGAGACCTTTGCTCAAGCTTATTCATGGCTTCTTCACTCATAATAGCCAGAATTTCCAAACAGTTTAGATAGCCATCAACAGGCAAACAGATAATAAAAATATGAATTATTCTACTGCTAAAAATAAGTTATAAAATTCGCCAGTAAATGGGTTGAACTAGAAAAAGTTATCTTGAATGTGATTACTCAGATCCCAAAGAACAAATAGTGTGAATATTCTCTTATATGCGGATGGTAGCTTTTAAGCCTTCGATAAGCATGTTGCAATCCATATAACCACAGAGATTAGGTATTGAGCAAGAAAAAGGAAAGGATCTCACAAGGAAGGGGAAATAAAACATATGTCACGGAGAGAGATGAGGGGGAGATGGGTTGGGAAGATTAAGTGTGGAGGGAAAGAAAAGAGGGAGATTCAGCTAACACTCAGCCACTTGAGGGACCCTATGGAAACCTGTAGAAGACTCTTAAAATGTATACATATTTAAAAGAAATAGAAAAGCAGTCACCAAATAACAGGGGAGACAATGCTCAACCTAGACTTCTTTTGCCACCAACTGAATCGTCCTGTGTCAGGAATGGCTTACATCTAGTTTAGTTGTTGGTCAAGAAGGCCCCATGGGAGCCCCAGACAATTCAAGCTACTGCTAAGCCACTAGTTGTCCTAACATTTAAACATATCATGAACACAGAGACATTGAGCTAGTGCCCATCTAAAACCTTCACTCTATTGACTAATTTCCATGGTCCTGGATTTTACTCTGTGACCTACCAAAGGAGAAAGGCAACTAATTTTCAACCCAGTCACAAACCCTGCAATCTACAACAGTGACCTGTATTGCAAGATACTCCGGAGCTATAGTGATACAAACAATATGGCTGTAACCAATTACTTTCCCACTGATGTAAGGGTGCTTCACAAGATGGAGTCCATGCCTGACACTGCGTGGGCAGCCAAGAACATGAAACTGGTAGGGTGGAGACTTATGAGAAAACCAAATATGACTGTTCTGCTAAAAGAACATAGGAATAAAATGACTCCCTATGACATTCTGCTATGCCTATAGATCAATGCCTCATCCGTCTGTCATCAGAGAATCTTCCCCTTGCAGTAGATGGGAATGAAATGTCTCACAACTGAACAACACACAAGCAAGAAACGTTGGAACACTGAGTCCTAAGTCCTTCATCAATCTCTCCTCCAAAGGCTCAGGGAGATATCTGAAAGAGGAAGTGTCAAGAGTGTAAGAACCAGAGAGGTTGATGACTCCAAGTAAACTCAGAGACTGTGGCAGCATTCACAGGACCTATAGAGATTCAAGCCAGACGGGGTCTCAATGCTAAGAGGAGGAAGTGGACATAGGCTTGCATCCCTAACCATGAAAATATCTCCAACTGACATCTGCTTACAAAGAAAAAAATCATTTTCTCCAGTGGATTCTCACTGTGTATATTAAACACACTTAATAGTAGGCCTCATGCCCCACAGTAGATCGCCAACATAAAATGAACTCAACTATATTTTTCTAGACTTTGTGTCTCAGGTTGCTTTGTTTGGACATTTTTTTTGTCTTTCTGGTCTTTTGTTTGTAAATTATGATTTCTGATTTTGTGTTCTTATGGGTTATGTTTGTGTGTGTGTTTCTTATGTTTTCTCTTTGTGTTTTGTTTCATTCTGATTTGTTTGCCTTTTTGTTGCTCTTTTACGTATCAAAGTAATTTAATTTTATTTGTTTAACTGTATTTATTTATTTATTTTTACTGATTTTATTTTATTTCATTTTATTGGTTATTTTATTTATTTACATTTCAATTGTTGTCTCCCTTCCCGGTCTCCCCTCTGCAACCCACCTTCCCATGTCCCCCTCCCTTATGTCTCTTTCTAAAGAGAGAGAGAAAGAAGCTATGGAGTAGTTGGGGTAGGCCTGTGGGGAGGAGGACCTGTAAGGTGTGGGGGAAGAGAAACGATAATCAGAGTATATTGTACAAAATTGTTTTCAATAATAATGATGATAGAAAATAACAAAACCCTTTCCAAAAAGCCTCACTCTGGGCTTTATAGTAAATCTGCCTTATTTTTACCCTTCAATTTAAAAGCTGGTAGTATAATCTTCCTTTATTCCTTGCTGGTACCTGATCACATAGAGTTCCAGCAAGGAGTTACAAGGAGTTACTGTGAAGATCTCTGGCCAGTATCTGGACTATGTTATCAGTGTTCTGCTAATTTTACTTGGCAGTTGTTCAGATACAAAAAAAAAAAAAAAAACTCTTCTTGCATGCATACTATATTATGTGGTACCTCCCATGCAAGTGTGTGAATATACAGCATATGAAACCACATAAAGAAAGCAAGAAATGACTGCAGGCTATGAAATGATTCCGTTGCAAGGATGGAGGGCAAGCACAGTCTCTGGACAGAAATGATTAGCTAGCTAGTTACAATATATTGCACACATGTTGTCCATTTGGAAGAAAGAAACTTCCTCTTCTTTTGAGTTTGCTGTAAAGGGGTATGCAAGCTGAAAATTGGCCATTCTATGCCACTGCTAGCTA
Source organism: Uromys caudimaculatus (assembly GCA_028551405.1). Classification (NCBI taxonomy): domain Eukaryota; kingdom Metazoa; phylum Chordata; class Mammalia; order Rodentia; family Muridae; genus Uromys; species Uromys caudimaculatus. Next base: position 91,579,702 of record CM052709.1, on the reverse strand, counting down.
TATTTTATAGGATGCTTTTGCCGGTCCTATTTTTGGCCATCATTGGGCTAAAACAAAGGATGTGATTCAAGCATTCATCTATCTAACCCAACCAAAGTAAACTCTTCCTGGATGCCAGGTCTTAACAGTAGAAGCCGAGGAAGCAGAACTGAACACAAGGTAGAAGGCCTGTCTTCAATGCACTCATAACTCATGACAATGATTCTATGTCACTAGTCATGCCATTAGTGATATATGACTGCTCTGTATTGTGACTCTGATAGCTCTAACTAATGATCGTAACTAAGGGTTGAAGAGAGATGTATCACTTTCCCCGAAGGAAACTAAATAAGGTAGGGTGAGATTGGAGGGAGATGTCAAAGGTTGGCTTCTGAGAGGTGAAATTTCCACTGAGCTAAATTGTGAGGAGAGAGGTTATGCCTGGTAAAGACGAGCAAACACAAAGGCCATTCACTGCTTTTCTTAATTTACTTCTGAGGGCAACTAGCCTGATCCCTGACCAAGACAATATCCCACGGCTGTGACAACTGTGTCCGAGTGTGACCTCCTTTATAGCAGGTTTTAAAAGGCCAGAAATCCAACAAAGAGATTGTTTCTCACCTTCAAAGGAACAGAAGTGTCAGCTGGCTAGGCCTGTCTCCCATACTGTGTGCAGTCACGGCCCCTGTACACATGAATAGTAAAAATACCTGCATGTGAGTCTGTGCACCATGTGTGTGCCTGGGGACAAAGGAGGGCAAAATTGGGTGTCGGGTCCTCTTGGGACTGGGGTTACAGTCATTTGGGAGCTTTCTCGCAGGTTCTGAGAAATGAACCCTGGTCATCTGGAAGGTCACCAGTGCTCTTAACAGCCAAACCATCTTCCTTAGCCCCTCCTTTAAAATAGGAAGCAGCAGGCACATTGAACCTGGGACCTTCATTCCCAGACTAGGTCTGAGCCTTTCCTAAACTTGTACACTCTTACTTGACCAACAATAGCAACACCATTAACTACAAAGGACACTGGAGTCAGGCTGCCTGGGTCCAAATCCTGGAGACACGGCTTTGCCTGGCTGTGTAATGGGAACAGGTTGGAGCTCTCCACTGTTAGCTCCCACATTTGTAAAGCAGTGGTTACAGCATTAGCGGTGGGGACATTTGGGAGGTCATTCATTCTCAGAATGGTTTCAATCAATGTCAGCAGGCACGGCATGAGAGGGAAGGACAGAAGACACAGTCAGCATTATCTCTAACCCTAGAGAGTCAACCTGAGACACCAGTCTTCAAGGCATCAAGAATATTTGGCTTCACCAGGCATTTTAGCCCTTACATGACAGATTTCAAAAGCCTTGGGTGGAGGGCAGAAGAGGAAAAGAGCCATGGCCCCTTTCACACATTCAGTTTTCAGAAGGCTCAAAGAGGTGCAGAGAGAGAGACAGAGAGAGAGACAGAGAGACAGAGACAGAGACAGGCGGAGAGACACAGAGAGAGAATACTTGTTTCAACTAAATATTAAAACAATTGCAAAAAATAGAGAAAAAGACAGGTCATTTTTCAGATGTCTGGCCATTCAAAGACAACTTGTTTTCTATTCATTCCCAGCAAGGGAAAAGGGAGAACATTTTGAAAGCTCTTGCTTCCATTTGAGGTCACTGCTGATTCCATCTTAATAATCCACCTCTGGGTGATTAATAATTTTTCAATAATAAGTCTGCAAGCAAAAGAAGCAGTGATCTAGCTCTCCCTGAATGCCTGTAAACATTTATTATTTTATGTCCTTCTGCTCTCCTTTTTCCAAGGCCTGTGACCAGACTTGTTCTTTTTATATGCCAACAGAAGATCTAATTTGTGTAGCATTGGTTATTCATCTAATGTTCCTCGCCTGTTCCTCTGTAGATTGGCAGCCTGGTGACTGGAGTATTATATTGCTAATCTTTGTTTTCTCAAAGGCTGGCATAGTTCCTGGAACATTGCTTTGCACTGAAGTTTGTTTCAGAGGAGATTAAAATGGAAGAAACTATGTAGAGGTGTCAGAAGCTGTGTTATAGATACAGTACAGAGCAACAATGGGAGAAAATTAAGCCCAGTGTGTTAGCACATGCTACTGAGAGTAAAAAGAAAGTTGAAACACAGTGTTCCAGCTAGAGTTGGGAAGGCTAATGAACACTTATTTCCTATATACTTTTAATAATATAGATGGAAGCAACCAGTTTATTCCCATAGAAATTAAAAAGAGATCCCAAGAGAAAGTCTAGGTCCAGCCAGAGTCAGCAGTTGGCTGGGGCCCCTTAGTGGTGACATCTTTATCGAAGAAGCTGGTAAATAAAGTGAGGGTTCCTTGCCCATGTGATGCCATGAAGGAGGCCGGATTCTGGGACTGCAGGTTGGATGTGCTTAGATCTGGAGTTTATCATGGGTGCCTGAGGCACCAAGCTAAAAGGTTCATACTGTCCTGGTTGTTTTCCGTCTCTGATTGTTGTGGAATGATCTTTAACAATAGTAAGTTTGATCTGCACTTGTTCGGCAAAGACTCCAGATAATCCCATCACACACACGCACACGTGCACACACATCTCTACTCCATCCTGCACTCATATACTTTTCTTACATGTCAGCAGGGTGCTGAGGATCAACAGAGGAAGCTCTTCTCCTTTCTCCATACCCAGTGAATAGACTTGGTGTTTGTAATTGAGCAATTAAAGCAACCCAAGCTCCTTCCGTATTTCCTGGCAAAGAGGCATCAGGGCAACTGAAGA
>CM052709.1:91546649-91574367 GCA_028551405.1 Uromys caudimaculatus | reverse complement strand
ACATAAGAACCTGGACAGCGCTTACTCGTTCCCTGACAAAGGTTAACAATCTATTGATCAAACAGGGTCCAATAGTGAGCAAAAGGAACAAAATCAGCAGGGGTCCTGCTGAGGCAGAAAACAGAGTTGTCACCCAAGGTGACTTGTTGAACCAGCCTTCTAACCATCCCTGGCTAGCCTCTCTTTCCCTCCTGCTTTTCATCTTTCCCTCAGCTTATTCATAGAGTCCTTGATGGCTCCTGAATGATCAACATAAAAGCAACATTCTTCTTTTAAGGCTGCACACAATCCATCTTTTTTTAGGAAAAGCAAGTCTAACCCTCTTCTGTTCTGTAAGACCACCTCTGATAAGGAGAGCCTTATTTTTAAGTTCTGTGATAGCGGAGGTGAAAGACGGGTTAGGCCTAAAGTCAGGAAATTTAATCTAAAATTTAGTTAAGTTGAAGAAAGGGCTGTTTGGGGGTGCTATTACTATATCCCCATCCAGGTTAGAGAACTGAGACACAGAAGGAACAAGTCTCGTGGCGATGTATGAAACTCAACGAGTTCCAACCCAGGTTTACAGTTCTCATTAACAGGTGCCCTCGATGCAACATTAGCGGTTTTCATTGTTTTTTTTAAGTCATTTTTTAACTGATCGTTGGATCCGGTTCATTTACATGGCATGTGCAGTGCTTCGGAGAAAGTGGTTTGAGGGAAAAGGGGAAGAGGAAAGAATGATAAATATAGCGGGAAAGGAGAGTCCCCAGGCATCATTTCACACCTCATTTTATACAGTCTTCAACCATATGTTCAGAGAGAAGCTGAAGATATACATATATATATATATATATATATATATATACATACACACACACATATACATATATATAAACACACACAAATATATATCAAAATGAGATAAAGTTCACATAAGATTGAAAGGGGGGATGTCTCAGGGTATAGGCACACACTACATCAAACACACACATCACACACACACACACACACTGGCAAGACTCATAGAGATTATCAAAGACGCTGTCCAACATTAGTCTTAGTTTTCAAAGTTAGAATATTTGGAACAGACAGCAAACTTTAAAAAGAGAAATGAATTAAAGATCATACATTTACTTAAAGGTACCCTGGATGGCAAATTACAACTTTGGAAATATTAGGTCTATGCTACAGGTATAAGACTAATGTTGATTTGCAGTTTGAAAGTGCTCATTTTCACAAAGGGGCCTATCTTCAGTAGAAACACAGATGTCTAGAGAAAAGGCAGAAGGCATGTGGGGGGGGATCTTGATAAGCCACCAAAAAATTAAGGGTCTGGAAAGATGAGAAAAGCAAGACAAAGAGAGAGGCTAAGAAACAGAACTGGCAAAAGGAAGTATATGCTAAGCCAAGGTAGTGAGAACTCGAGAGTAAGGCGTTCCTGAGAGCCAGTGGTGCGGGTAAGGAACACTTACTGTATAAGGTTTAGAGGATACAGAAATCAAATTGCACAAGATCGTATAGACAGTGGGAGAGAGTTGAGCACAAGCAGGACACTGTAGTTGAATATTGCATGAAAAGGAAGATGTTTGAGTTGGACAGAAAGAGGTCCTACTGGTTTCCGATAGAAGGGCACTAAAACCTGGATCTGATCTAAAAGGTCCTTTCAAAGGGCTACTGTGCACCCAGGAAGCTGGAAGTTCCAGCGGCACAATCCCTGCTTCTTTCCCATCTCTGACACGTAGTTTCCACACTGCTGCGAGCTGCAGCCTTTTACGCAAACTCCAGGGTATTCCTCTCAGCATGCTCTCCAGACCAAGGCACTCTAACCGACTTACTGCTTAGGGAGATTGTACCATGAGCCAGGAGACAGCTACACACGGCCTATGTATCTTGGCAAAGATGAGTCAGTTCTTCGGGCTTAGAGGCAGAATCTTAATGTTTCCAACAGGACATTGGGGACATGGCAGAAGCTGTGACACCCAAAGCAGTGTGCAAAGCAGGGAACGAGAAATTCATTACCTGTGAAGTCTATTACCTGTTCTAATGTATTTTCCTACATTGGGTATCTGTGTCTGGATAGTGACCCTTTGCCAAACTTTTTAAAAATATCCATCTATCTGTCATAAAGCCATAAATATTTCTCTAAAATCTGCTGTTATTTTTAATCTTTTCATTGACTGCAGATCTTCTTCCGGCTGTGAAGATCAGGCACATTTGGAAGAATTAAAATAATATCTTCTTATTTCCTCCTCTAAATTCCCCTTAAAGCTACCCATATCTTTAAAGCAGGTTCAGGATACATCAGTGGTTTAGATTTATTTCAGTTCCTATATCTGGTCATTTCCCACTCTTAACCTTTGTAGCCATTTCTATTCTGTGGCTCCCCTGAGAACAAGCTCCTGTACCCTCAGTGTCTCTCACCTGACAAATGGTCTCTTTGGTTGTTCCTTCTTTTGTGTTTTAAATTCATCTTTCTCAGTGACCATATGCTCGCCCTGGTTGCACTCTTGGTGATATCTTGATCCTCCGGGACTCTAAGCAGGCCTAAGGACAAGAAGCAATTGAAAGAGGAGATCAAGTGCTTTTCAGATACATTTCTGATTTTTGTCTATAATGAGGTCGGCCAGCCTATCAGCCCTGTAGGTGCATATGCACTTCAGGGAAATTATAAACCCACTGAGAAGCAGTAACAAACTCAAAACATTATCTACTACCACTAGAAATAAATGAATATATCTAATTATAAAAAAGCATAACTCATCCAGTCCTGGGTAAAACCTCACTGGAAATCTATTCAGAGTGCTATTTTTAGAAAACACAGAAGTCCATGGTAAGAAATAATAGACCAAAGACACTGACATCAGCAGCAAGGCAGAACTGAATGTCAGGTCATCTTCAGAGTCCTGTTTAATGTCATTGGTTAAAACGTAGCAACATATATTGTTGACCACATTAAAGCTGCTAACTTATAGTCTAGGATGGTGTCTCCGAAACTGATCCACGTACCACAATTGATTGAGACCCTAATTTGTGATGGCAACCAAGGGAAGGCACTGCTGCTGCTTCTGACTTTGTGACACTGGACCAGGGCCATCTTTAGTCTGGCGAAAGAGAGAATTGCAGTTTTACAGTTCTTTGTCTGTTTTCATACACACACACACTCAAAAGACCCATTACTGTGCATGTGGTTTTTGCCTCTCCTTTTGCAAAGCTACATAATAAAAAGAGATTTGTCCATTTTTAAGTCTCACCTGTGCACAGAGTAAAAGCTGCTTACATCCTTCTGGCTTCTTACATTGCTCTTTCTCAAGCCTTGTGAAGCCAGTGGGAGCCAGACTTCTTACCACTCGCCCTTATAGTATTGGGCCACGGAGTAGGGAGGGAAAGCTGGTATATGCAATCTGTTAGCTATTATGCAACCTAATGAGACACAAGAATAAAGGCTGTCTGTGCAGCATGGTCTCTACATCGAAGGAACTAAGATGAGGATTTGCAGATTCCAGCAAATCCCGGGAGACTTTAAGTAAACCAGCCTAGCTCTTCTGGCCACAGGGGAGAAAGACCTGTCAGTCATCCGGTCAGTGCCATGTGGCTTCCCAAATGCCATATGATATCAAAGGCTTAGCGCCACTTGTACCAGTAAGTAAGGTCTGCACTTAGATCCAGCATAAGCTAAGGTGACCTCTTCTAAACCCCACAGCTTGTATGAGAAACCCCTGAGAAATAATGACAGCTGACTGCTGAGAAGAGACAAAGAGACCAAGACTGAGAAAGTGGGGAGCACAGACGCGAACTTGGGAGCCAGACCAAGGCTATACGAGGGGTCATGTTTATGTCCCCCACTCCACCCTCTTTCTGTCTCTCTCTTTAGGGAGAGCTTTAGAACAGAGATTAATGACTCAGACATTTAGGCTGCGGGTAGCTGAGGGCTGAAGGCATAGAGATCAGCTAGCACAAGCAAAGATGAAGGCTGGACCACAGAGCAAAGCGATGTGGCCACTGCAGAATTGATGCATAATGGAGAGTATGCCTGTAATAATGAGTGCATCTTATTTTTATTAGCATATGTGAACATCATGCTCTCTGATTTAAGTGGGAGTAAGAAGGATTATACCTCATAGCTCTGATAGGGCAGCTTGGTAGCTTGGTGTGTTGGTTTGTGACAGTGTGTGTGTGTGTGTGTGTGTGTCTGTGTGTCTGTGTGTGTGTGTGTGTGTGTGTGTGTGTGTGTGTGTCTGTGTGTGTGTGTGTCTGTGTGTGTGTCTGTGTGTGTGTGTGTCTGTGTGTGTGTGTCTGTGTGTGTGTGTCTGTGTGTGTGTGTGTGTGTGTGTGTATTCCAGGGTATTGCAAACAGTTGCTGCATATTCTTAAGGGTCACATTAATATATTAAATAGTTTAGAACAGAGCAAATATTACCAGTGGGTGTAGAGTCTGGAAAAAAAAACCATTAAAATGATGAGAGCCAATGCCTACACTGAGCCACGCTGGGAGTATAAATATAAAATATCTAAGGAAGGAAACAAGAGACGTGTCTCAAGTGCAGCCTCCTAAATGCCATTTTCCCAAGGAGGAAGTCAATGCATGAACTTAGGCAGCTCCCAGGAAGTCAGCATGGCACCCACTTTCTCCATGATTGTGCTCAGCAGTGTGCCCCAAATCATTGAGGTGATTGCCCAAGACAGATAGTCTCACATTTAAGTCTGTGCAAAATCACACTGGAACTCACACAAGTGCTTCTCTGTAAATGTTCCCCATGCTCCCGTAAATGCACAACCCACCAAAGAGTTGATTCAGTGTGTGCTTGATCAGATGCAGAACTGTGAACTTATAAAACAACCAAACACTTTAAGAGAGTGCATTCTGGCAAATACAGAGGGTAAACACTGGGAGAAATTAAGCGACTGCTGTTTCTGTGTCAGAACGTTTCAGTCTCTTCTTTGAGTGCTCTACTTAATTGTCAAGGGCCATGGACTAGACACAGTTTAAAAGTAATCTAGAAAAAATGATGGAGATTAAAGAAAGAGATCAGGGGCTGGAGCTGATTGAGGGTAGGATGCCCAAGTGATCAGAGCTCCATACCGTATGGCAGAGCCTACAGAAGTGGGCGGGAACTGGCAATGATTGAGATAGCCAAGCCTGTGGGTACCAGAACACACAGCTGAGGCTGCTGAACAGGAATCATGCCACAGCTGATCCAGGCTAGCATGCCCAGACACAGCCACACCAGAAAAAAATGGTATAAACCAACCGAGGATATGCTGTCCCTTAGTTAGTAGTCTTTCCTTCATAGAGCAGCTGACTCTTAATGGAAGACTAGGGCTAGAGACTGATTTCTTAAATACCAGTCCAACAGCAGAGAATGGTATGAATCTGTTAGGACTCATTATCATTGAAAATAGGTCCACAAAAAGAGAAGAAAGAAATTCGATCAACAAAATAAGTATAGATATGTGAGTTCAAGTACACACACACACACACACACACACACACACACACATACACACACACACATCAAGTAAAAAACACATGCTTCTTTCAGAACTGACCAGTCCCAGAGTCCCAATAGAAGAAGCTATATCATGCAAATGGCAATACAATATTTTCAATAAAATCATAGAAGAAAATTTCCTAAATATAGAAAAAGAATTTTCATTCAAACACAAGAAGGTTCAATGATAAATCAAACAGGCATAATTGACAGCTACAGAAAATCCCACCCAAATATTAGGGAATAAACGTCATTCTTAGCAACTTGTGGAAATTCCTCCTAAATGGATCACATGTTCAAACACAAAACAAGTCTCAAAAATATAGGCAAATTAAAACGACAACCTTTAGTCTATCTGACTAGAGTAGAATATAAACCTAGCAATGAACAGCATGAGAATTTCAGTAAATACTCAGACTCATGAAGAGTAATCAAACACTATTGAATGGCATAAATGGGTCAAGAAAGAAATCAAGATAGAAATTTATAAATTCACAAAATTGAGCAAAAATGAAAATACAACATGATAAACCCTTGAAATACAATGAAGGCAATGAAAGCAACCTAGAAGGGGAATTTACAGCTTTAATGCTCCATACCTAAATAACAATCAGAACTCAAATAAACAGCCTAAATTATATATATATACATATATATATGTGTGTGTATATATATGTATGTATGTATGTGTGTGCTATATGACATATGTGAACACACACACACATATGTATTTTTTCAAGATAAAGAGAGGCCATGAATTTGAAAGGGAATGGGGGCAGGTGTAGAAAGGGTTTGAGGGAGAAAAGGGAAGTAGAGAAATGCTGTAATTATATTTTAATTAAAATAAAAAAAATTAAAAAGCAGCAAACAGAGAAATAGTTAAATAAGACAGGGCAGAAATTAATATAGTAGAAATGGAAAACAGAATATGAAAAATGAAAAGTTGACACTTTGGAAAAAATAAACGATATTAGCAAACTGTCCTTGGGGTTTCACAGTTGTGGTAAAATAAGATGATCAAAGCAACCAGGAGAGGAAAGATTTGTACCACTTTGTCAGGACAGGAGCTCAAGCAGGGCATGAAACCGGAGGCTGGAGCTGATGCAGAGGCCATGGGGGGGGGGGGGCGGTGCTGCTCACTGACTTGCTCCCCATGGCTTGCTTAGCAGGCTTTCTTACAGAATCCAAGACCATCAGCCCAGGGATGGCCCACCCACAATCGGCTGGACTCTCCCACATCAATCACTAATTACAAAAATGCACTAAAGGCTTGCTTACAGACTCTCCTTATCCAAGCATCTTCTCAATTGAGGCTCTCTTCACGGATGACTCTAGCTTCTGTCAAGTTGACATAAAACTAGTCAGGACAACTGACACCTTATCAACCTGACAAGCAATGACATCACTCTTAAGCCACAACTTTTTCTTTCTTGTTTTTCCTCCAAGATCACACATTAATGAACACATCACAATATAAAATATTTTTATTGTGTATTTTATGTATTTACATTTCAAATGTTAACCTCTCTCCAGATTTGCCCTCAGGAACCCACTGCTCCCATCGCCCATCTCCCTGCTTCTATGAGGGTGCGCCCCCTCCCACCTACCCACTCCCATTTCACTGCCCTGGCATCCCCCTACACTGGGGAATAGAGCCTTCACAGGTCCAAGGGCCTCTCCTCCCATTGATACCTGACAAGGCCATCCTCTGCTACATATGCAGCTGGAGCCATGGGTCCCTCCATGTGTACTCTTTGGTTGGTGGTTTAGTCCCTGGGGGCTCTGAGGGATCTGGTTGGTTGATACTGTTGTTCTTCCTATGGGTATGCAAACCCCTTCAGCTCCTTCAGTCCTTTCTCTAACTCCTCCATTGGGAACCCTGTGCTAAGTCCAATGGTTGGCTGCAAGCATCCACCTCTGTATTTGTCAGGCTCTGGCAGAGCCTCTCAGGAGGCAGCTATAACAGACTCCTGTCGGCAAGCACTTTTTGGCATCTGCAATAGTGTCTGGGTTTGATGTCTGTATATGGGATGGATCCCCAGGTGGGGCAGTTTCTGGATGGCCTTTCCCTCAGTCTCTGCTCCATACTTTGTCTCCATATTTCCTTTAGACAGGAGCACTTCTGGGTTAAGAATTTGGAGGTAAGTGGGTGGCCCTACCCCACAACCGGATGCCTTGTCTAGCCTCTGGATATGGTCTCTACAGGTTCTCCCTCCCCTTTGTTGGGCATTTCAGCTAATCTCATTCCTGTTAGGTCCTGGGAGCCTCTTGCTTTCCTGGCATATGGGACTTGCTGGTGGCTACCTCCACTTCCCCATCCCCCATTGCGACACACCTCTGTTCAATCTCCTGACCCTCAGTATATCATCCCCATCTCCCATACCTGATCCTGCCCCTCTTTTTCCCATCCCCTCCTCCCTTTCTCCAAAGTCCCTCCAACCCTTTACCTCTCATGAGTATTTTGCTCCTCGTTCTAAGAAGGACTGAAGCATCCACATTTTGGTCTTCCTTCTTCTTGAGCTTCATGTGGTCTGTGAATTATGTCTTGGGTATTCCAAGCTTTTGGGCTAATATCCACTTATCAGTGAGTGCACACCATGTGTGTTCTTTTGTGACTGGGTTACCTTACTCAGGATGATATTTTCTAGTTCCATCCATTTGCCTAAGAATTTCATGAAGTCATTGTTTTTTTTCTGTATCCATTCCTCTGTTGAGGGACATCTGGGTTCTTTCCAGCTTCTGGCTATTATAAATATGGCTGCTATGAACATAGTGGAGCATGTGTCATTGTTATATGTTGGAGCATCTTCTGGGTATATGCCCAGGAGAGGTATAGCTGGGTCCTCAGGTAGTACTATGTCCAATTTTCTGAGGAACCAACATACTGATTTCCACAGTGGTTGTACCAGCTTGCAATCCCACCAGCAATGAAGGAGTGTTTCTCTTTCTCCACATCCTCGCCAGCATCTGCTGTCACCTGAGTTTTTGATCTTAGCCATTCTGACTGGTGTGAGGTGGAATCTCAGACTTGTTTTGATTTGCATTTCCCTGATGACTAGGGAAGTTGAGCATTTCTTTAGGTGTTTCTCAGCCCTGTGAATTTCCTCAATTGAGAATTCTCTGCTTAGCTCTGTTCCCCATTTTTTGATAGGGTTATTTGGTTTTCTGGAGTCTAACTTCTTGAGTTCTTTGTATATATTGGATATTAGCCCTCTGTCAGATGTAGGATTGGTAAAGATCTTTTCTCAATCTGTTGGTTGCTGTTTTGTCCTATTGACAATGTCCTTTGTCTTAAAGAAGTTTTGCAGTTTTATGAGGTCCTGTTTGTCGATTCTTGACCTTAGAGCAAAAGCCATTGGTGTTCTGTTCAGGAACGTTTCCCCCGTGCCAATGTGTTGGAGGCTCTTACCCACTTTCTCTTCTATTAATTCCAGTGTATCTGGTTTTATGTGGAGGTCCTTGATCCACTTGAACTTGAACTTTGTACAAGGAGATAAGAATGGATCAATGTGCATTCTTCTACATGTTGAACCAGCACCATTTGTTGAAAATGTTGTCTTTTTTCCACTGGATGGTTTTAGCTCCTTTGTCAAAGATCAAGTGACCATGTGTGGGTTCATTTCGGGGTCTTCAATTCTATTCCATTGATCTACCTGCCTGTCACTGTGGCAATACCATGCAGTTTTTAATCATTATTGCTCTGTAATACAGCTTGAAGTCAGGGATGGTGATTCCCTCAGAAGTTCTTTTATTGTTGAGAATAGTTTTTGCTATCCTGGGTTTTTGGTTATTCCAACTGAATTTGAAAATTTCTCTTTATAACTTTATGAAGAATTGAGTGGGAATTTTGATGGGGATTTCATTGAATCTGTAGAATGCTTTCAGCAAGATGGCCATTTTTACTATGTTAATCCTGCCAATGCATGAGCATGGGAGGTTGTTGTATCTTCTGAGATCTTCTTCGGTTTCTTTCTTCAGGGGCTTGAATTTCTTGTCATACAGATCTTTCCCTTGCTTGGTTAGTGTCACACCAAGATATTTAATATTATTTGAGACTATTGTGAAGGTTGTCATTTCCCTAATTTCTTTCTAAGCCTGTTTATCCTTTGAATAGAGGAAGGCTACTAATTCTTTTGAGTTAATTTTATATCCAGCCACTTTGCTGAAGTTGTTTATCAGCTGTAGGAGTTCTCTGGTGGAGTTTTGGGGTCACTTAAGTATACAATCATATCATCTGCAATTAGTGATATTTAGACTTCTTCCTTGCCAATTTGTATCCATTTGAACTCCTTTTGTTGCCTAATTGCTCTAGCTAGAACCTCAAGTACTATATTGAATAGATAGGGAGAGAGTGGGCAACCTTGTCTAGTCCCTGATTTTAGTGGATTGTTTCAAGATTCTCTCCATTTAGTTTGATGTTGGATACTGGTTTGCTGTATATTGCTTTTACTATGTTTAGGTATGGGCCTTGAATTCCTGATCTTTCCAAGACTTTTATCATGAAGGGATGCTGAATTTTGTCAAATGCTTTTTCAGCATCTAATGAAATGACCATGTGGTTTTTTTCTTTGAGTTTGTTTATGTAGTGGATTACATTGATGAATTTCTGGGTATTGAACCATCCCTGCATCCCTGGGATGAAGCCTACTTGATCATGATGAATGATCATTTTGATGTGTTCTTGGATTCGGTTTGCGAGAATTTTATTGAGTATTTTTGCATCAATATTCATAAGGAAAATTGGTCTGAAGTTTTCTTTCTTTGTTGGGTCTTTGTGAGGTTTTGGTATCAGTGTAACTGTGGCCTCATAGAAGGAATTGGGTAGTGTTCCTTCTGTTTCTATTTTGTGGAATAGATTGAAGAGTATTGGTATTAGGTCTTCTTTGAAGGTCTTATAGAATTCTGCAGTGAACCCATCTGGGCCTGGGCTTTTTTTGGTTGGGAACTTTTAATGACTGCTTATATTTCTTTAGGCATTATGGGACTGTTTAGATGGTTTATCTGATCCTGACTTAACTTTGGTATTTGGTATCTGTCTAGAATCCAGATCTTCCAGTTTTGTTGAGTTTAGGCTTTTGTGGCAGGATCTGATGATTTTTTTGAATTTTCTCAGTTTCTGTTATTATATCTCCCTTTTCAGTACTGATTTTGTTAATTTGGATACTGTCTCTGCCCTCTGGTTAGTCTGGCTAATGGTTTATCTATCTTGTTGATTTTCTTAAAGAACCAGCTCCTGGTTTGGTTGATTCTTTGTATAGTTCTTTTTGTTTCTACTTGGTTGATTTCAGTCCTGAGTTTGATTATTTCCTGCTGTCTGCTCCTCTTGGGTGTATTTGTTTCTTTTTGTTCTGGAGCTTTTAGGTGTGCTATCAAGCTGCTAGTGTATGTTTTCTCCAGTTTCTTTTTGGAGGCACTCAGAACTGTGTCCCATAAGTTTGAGTATGTTGTGCCTTCATTTTCATTGAATTCTAGAAAGTCTTTAATTTCTTTCTTTTTTTCTTCCTTGACCAAGTTATCATTGAGTAGGACGTTGTTCAGCTTCCATGTGTATGTGGGCTTTCTGTTGTTTTTGTTGCTATTGAAGACCAGCCTTAGTCCATGGTGATCTAATAGGAGGCATGGGATTATTTCAATCTTCTTGTATCTGTTGAGGCATGTTTTGTGACTGATTATATGGTCAGTTTGGGAGAAGATGCTAAGAAGAGGGTATATTCTTTTGTTTTAGGATGAAATGTTCTATAGATATCTGTTAAATCCATTTGGTCCATAACTTCTGATAGTTTCACTGTGTCTCTGTTTAGTTTGTGTTTCCATGATCTGTCCATTGATGAGTGTGGGTGTTGAAGTCTCCCACTGTTATTGTGTGAGGTGCAATGTGTGCTTTGAGATTTATTAAAGTTTCCTTTTTATGAATGTAGGTGCCCTTGCATTTGAAGCATAGATGTTCAGAACTGAGAATTCATCTTAGTAGATTTTTCCTTTAAGTATCCTTCCTTATAATTTTTTAATAACTTTTGGTTGAAAGTTGATTTTATTCGATATTAGAATAGCTACTCCAGCTATTTTCTTGGCACCATCTGCTTGGAAAATTTTTTCCAACCTTTTTCACTGAGGTAGTGTCTGTCTTTGTCACTGAGGTGTGTTTCCCGTATCCAGCAAAATGCTGGATACTGTTTATGTATCCAGTCTGTTAATCTATGTCTTTTTATTGGGGAATTTAGTCCATTGATATTAAGAGATATTAAAGAATAGTGATTGTTGCTTCCTGTTATTTTCCTTGTTAGGCGTGAAATTATGTTTGTGTGGCTATCTTCTTTTGGGTTTGTTGAAAGATTACTTTCTTGCTTTTTCAAGGGTGTAGTTTCCTTCCTTGTGTTGGAGTTTTCTATCTAGTATCCTTTGTAGGGCTGGATTTATGGAAAGATATTGTGTAAATTTGGTTTTGTGATTAAATATCTCATATTTTAAACTTAAAATGTCCCAAAGACTTAACAATTCAAATACTTTAAATATTTTTCTTAAAAAAATCCATTCTCTTTTAAAATACAAAGTCTCTATAAAATGCCAAAATCTCCTTTTTAAGAAGTTTAAAGTCTTTCAATTATGGTTCATTTAAAATCAAGAATAAATTAAATATTTTCTTACTTCAAGAGGTAAGGATGTCCAGGGCACAGTCATAGTTAGATCCAAGCTAGCTCAAACTTGAACTGTAAATAACTGAGTATCCAATGTGTAGGATCCACTCATAATTTTATGGGTTACTCCAAGGGGCATGGGGTACTTCTCTGACTCTGTCCTCTGTAGCACCTGCAGCACACACAGCTTTTCTGCAAGCATCCATCTGGCTCTATTCCACTGCTGCTGCTGTTTTGGTGGTCATCCTATGGAACTGATATCTCCAAAATATTTGGGTCTCCTGCACCTGGGCTTCATTTTTATCATAGCCTCTCCTGGACTCTCTTCATGTTGCCAAGTCTCAACTTCTCTGCATGACCCCATTAATCCTGGGCCTTCAGTTGCTGCTATCTTCACCAATGACCTTTTCTGGCCTCTCAATGTGTCAAGACTCAGCTGCTCTCCAAGTCCCCTTCATGTTTTCAAAACCAGCACCACCTGGGAGACTCTCACACTACTCAAGTTTGGCTGTCAGGTCAAGGTACATCTTTGGCTATCGCTGAAACATAGCTTCTGTGTACTGGCTTTGTGGAAACACTTCCCAGAAGATTTTACTTCAGTGATACTGGTCTCTTCTTAATCACCATTGATTTCTTAGTCCCAGATGATCAGCATCAATTGTCCCAATAAAGCAATAGAGAAATGAGAAGAAATGAGAGAGAAGGCTTAAATTAAGAAAATTAGAGATGCAAAGGGAGAGATTTCAACAGATGTAAACATAATTCAGAAAATCATAAGGACACACCTCAAGAGCCCATATTTCACTAACTTGAAAAATGTAAGGTAAATGATTTCTGATGAATATCTACCAATCATCTAATAAATTAAACAAGTTAAATAAATAACTTCAACAGATCTATAAAAAATAATGAAACTGGACCGATAATAAAATGTTTATCATTTAAAAAAAAACCAATGACCACATTGATTCATTGTAGAATTCTACCAGATCACCAATGAAGACCTAAAACAACACTTCTGAACTCATTGCATAAAATAGGAAAGGAAGGAATGCTTCAAAGTTCTTTTTATAAAGGTCATATCACTCTGACATTCAAACCAGGTAAAGACATGACAAAAGAAAAAAAAAGAGAGAAATTACAGACTGATCTTCCTCATGAATAAAGACACAAAGAATTCTCAATAAAACACAAACTGAATTTAAGACCACACTAAAAGGATCATCCATTATCATCAAGTTGACTTCAATCCATAGATGCAAGGGTAGAGCGACATAAATCAAAAATGTAATTTATCATATAAATAGACGCAAAGAGAGAAAACGCAATCATCTCAATAGGCACAAAGGAGCCTTTTGATAAAAAATCAAACAAACAAACAAAAGAACTACCATCTCTTCATGACAAAGGCCATGGAAAGTCAAGGCACAGAGGAAGCATATCTCAACAAAATACAGGCTAGATAGAGTCAGCATCATGCTCAAGGAGAAAAACTCAATGTTCCCATATAGATCAGGAACAAGACAAGGAACACACACGCACAGCTATTCAATATAGTGTTTGGAGTCTTACCGTCATCTCCTTGCAGCAGACACTAAGTAGCACTGCAATCCCCAACTGGGTGACATGCAGGGAACTAAAGACTGTAGAGTGCTCAGCTCTAAACCAGACATTTATATCTCATCCCCAAAGCTCAGGAATCATTGCAGAACAGGGTCCAAGAGCCAGAGGTGGGAAATGATTTTCCAGAAAAGTGTTTTCCAGATACCAGAAGGCAGAAGTACATACAAGTACATTGCAATTGGGACAGCATGCATGACGCCATGGAAAGCTAAAAGCCAGCCAAACAAAATCGAGAGAGGGAGAGAGAGAGAGAGAGAGAGATGTAATCTTACCAGTAGTTGAGATGCTATTCATATTTATTGGCTACTGGGAGAGGGGGAGTCAGACTTTTCGTTTGTTCTTTATTGTGATCACTGATAAGGTGACTGACGACACACCAAAGCATGCCTCAGTTTCAGGACTATCTGAGCAACACAAACATGACTCAAGAAAAGATGAAAAAGATTCTCCAAGTTGGATGGGAAGGGATGGGGCTTGAGAGGGCAGTGGGCAGAGGCATTGAGATGGAATTCTTAGAGAATTAATGAACATCAATAACTTTTAAAAGAGAAAATGGAATAAAGGTTGTACAAATGAGAAAAAAATTGGTCAAAATATCCCCATTTGACATAATTATATGAAACACACAAAGAGGCCTACGTCTTAAAATTAATCCAAAAGTAACCATCCTAGATACCAAAGCAAACAAACAAACAAAAATACATGGAAACAATTCTAATCACAGGAGCCCCAAAATTGACTGCCTATGAATAAAGCTAACCAGAGATAGATAGACAGACAGATAGACTCTAAAATGAAAATATTATGACACTAATGAAAAAATTGAAGAAGACAATAGAAGATGGAAAGACCTCTCATGTTCATGTAATAATTGTCACCCTGTGAAAAGCAAGCTGCAGACTCAGTGTTGACCCAGTGAAATTCCAGGGCCATTCTCTATCAATATAGGAAAAAAACCTGTATGGACAAAAGGCAAAAACGACATAGTGCTGCACACATGAACTCAGGGCAGCAGTGGCTTCTTGGATAAAATCTGCACAAGATCAACCCAGTTAACTGTGGATAGAAAGGGATTCCATGGGGCTCCTGGTACCCCGCCCCAGCCGAGGAGTTGATGGCTGCTGAGGGAGAGCTGCTTTTCTTTTCGGGGTAGCCATTGGCAGGTTGTCCATGCACACTGGATGACCTCGGGTGTATAATGTCAACACTGTTTTTAAGGTGCTGAATTTAGGAAAGAGATGTGTTGAGGTGGGAGAGGAGTTGGAGGGAGGGAATTGGAGTGGGTGTGACCAAGATACATTGTATACATGTCTGAAATCAAAAAAGGAAGGTCCAAAAGTGAAGGCTAGCATTAGCCAAGGTGTGTGTGTGTGTGTGTGTGTGTGTGTGTGTGTGTGTGTGTGTGTGTGTGTGTCCCACATATGTATGTGTGTCTAGAATACAGGAAGAATTAAAAAAAACGAACTCAAGAAAACTGGAGACACGGAGGGGAGAATTGGGAGGAGTCATGAGAAGAGAGAGAATATTATCAAAATATGCTGTATGACATTTTTAAGTTAAAAAGTAAAAATAAAACAAGCAATTCAGCTTTAAAGTGAACCACAGAGCTAAACAAACTATTTCTGGGCATATACAAAAGGGATTCTGTGTTCCAGTACACAGACACTTGTGCACCCATGTTCATTGAGGATCTAGTCACAGTAGCTAAGAGATGGAATCCACCTCTGTGTCCACCAATTGTTGAATGGGTAATGAGAACATGGTACATATCCAAAAATGGAGATTTTTCTCAACTGTAAAGAAAAATAAAATGATGAAAATTTTAGGTAGGTGGATGGAACAGGAAAAATTATACCACGTGGGATGACGGCAAACACTGTGTGCGGTCACTTATATGTGTATCGTAACTTCAAATCTCTAGTTTGTGCATTTAACTTGAAACACCCATGGGAGACATGAAATTAGAAGGGTGCCCATTACATTAAGGGAGAAGACAGCGAGAACACGACTGAATGAAAGTAAAGAGGGGAATTCCAGAGGTGTGAGGGAGCTGAGGTAGGCACAGGAGAGGACACTACCCTATGTGGAAACCTACTACATTGCAACTCAATAATGTTTTTTAATCCCACAATTTATAAAAGAGCTAAAAGGCAGATACCTTGCATAGCTGGATAATGCTTCTCTTGGGAACTGTGGATTATTAAACAAATTCAAGTGGTATGTATGGAGCTATTGGTCAAAGAGGCTCCCAAATCCTCTCCCTGAAACAGTTATGTGGGCTCTTGTCATTTCTTGAGGTTGCCCACCAGAAATAAATAACAATGCTATACTTTGAAGACACCACACACCTTGGTTACAAGCTATAAGGAAATCAAGCTACAACTGAGCTAAAAGCTTCTCTCTGATGGCTGGTTTTCATAGTACCAGAGGTTTTATGAGGGTTGTGTTGGAGATGGGGGGTATCAGCAGTCTTATCCATCTATGAATCTATGATCTCCAATACTAACATACCTGGCAAGATGTGCCCACCGGAACAATGGTGGCGCCATTTTCTAATTAGAATAGCGTGCTCTCCCAGAGGGAACCCATGACAGTAGACCTGTAAGTCTGGTTAAAAACACATGACTGGGGAAATTTATAAGCCCCGAAGGGAATTTTCCATTATTGTTTGGTTAAATTGACATAGCACCAAACTGTGTTCTAAACCTGTATTTGTACCCATAAAAAGATTATGCCATCATCTTAATCATAAAAGCATTTTTTTTTTTTGTAGTGAATAGTGGTGAACACAGAGACTTATGGATACGTGAGGTGTTGAGAAAAGGTGACTGTTGAAGACTCAGCCCTAAAGAAGACACCTATAGCAGCCTCTCTAAGGCTCAGAGACATTATGGGAAAGTGGGGGGAGGGATGTAAGCACTATAAAATAGAAAGAATGACCATCAAATACTATCTTCTGAGTGTGTCACAAGCACTGAAATCACAAATTCATAGTAGCTCCTGCATGAGACTGATGTTTCAGAAGTCAGCTGTGAATGGGATGGGTGTGGGGGACGTGGGTCCATCCCATCCCACCATCTCAGCTGACCTATAGATATCAATAGATTCTAGAAGAGACTGAGTGTTTGTCCTCCATTGTTTACCTGCTGGTAAGTTCTCCAAGCCCCATCCAATGGACAATTCTAAACCCATTGTCACACAGATGGTCCTGGTTGAAGTCAGTGGATCACACACACACACACACACACACACACACACACACACACACACACACACACACGCATGTGCTATGAATGTGAGAATGACACCTTTAGAGATGGAAAAGATTAGTAAGTGGGAGAGTCAGAGATAAGAAAGTGGGGGGTGGTCTGGAGAGATGGTTCAGCGGTTATTAAGAGCACTGACTGGTATTCCAGAGGTCCTGAGTTCAATTCCCCACAACCACATGATGGTTCACAACCATCTGTAATGGGATCTGATGACCTCTTCTGGTGTGTCTGAAGATAGCTACTGTGTGTGTGTGTGTGTGTGTGTGTGTGTGTGTGTGTGTGTGTGTAAAATAAACCTTTTAAAAATGAAAATGGAGGGTGAGAACAATTAGAGCACACTATAGGCATGCATTCAAATTATCAAGGAACAAATTTACTTAATAAAGAGGTAACCCAGAAAATTCTCCTGTCTTTTATGCCTCAAGTTCAATTCAAGCCAATATATTATCTATTGTGGGAATATTTACCACACTAAACATATTGATTATTTTAGAATGAGAGTTATCTTATTGATTAAAAGGATTTTTTTTAACCATAGCATCAGTTAGATATGCCTAGGAGTGGAAGATATTGTCCAGTTAAAGAATTAAAAATATTGGCTGAATGTACAATTATGCATCTTCTTGTAATCACTCCACCATGAATGAAGTTAACAACATCCACTGCGGTGATGCCTGGAAAAGTACACAAACTTGTACACCCTTGACTTTGGTAAGCCCCTAAGCCATAGCATGTGTGCTATGGTGGCACCCTGAGTTTGGTATAACGTTTCCCCATTGCTTATGGGTATGGACAGTTCCTCACAGTTCCTCACAAGAAAACAAAGCACCCTTCTTGATATAATTATATAGTCCTCTTTACTCTTCCCTGAGCACCCATGCAAACTATTGTACCACCTGAAGGAAGCAAACATTATAAATCTCACAGAGTTATAAAGCCATCAGATCCTTTTGTGAAGCCGCCGGTGCCTGCCTCTTTATTGGGCTGGGGGCTATCTGAGTCCATGGAACAACGGATCTATAAAATGCTACCACTGTGATCCACCACTCAGCTAGGTCCTGGCTACCTGTAAAGCCTGCTTTCATTCAGAATGAAAGTGTGCTTTTATCCCTGTAGCCACCAAAGAAACACAATAAAATTAATTAGCACCTTTCTCACTCTGGTCCTTATTTGTTAGAAATCTAATTAGGCCCAAGTAGAAAAAGAGCCTGGCTATTGTGGACAGTCTCAGTGTGCTGTGGAAAGTCTTGGCTACTTGACTAGGTGGGGGTTTCAGCAGAACGAAATGGTCTTCAATGTGCGGCCTTGTACGAGTGTAAAAGAAAAATATTTGTTGGGAAAGCCAATCATGGTTATTAGCCAAATAAACATCATCCCTGTACCTGTGAAGTATCCATAATTATGCAGGTATGTGTGTAGAGGTGTTTATTAGAATGATTATGAGAATATGAATCCTCCAATGCAATGTCCATTTACTGAGCACATAGTATGTGTGTCAGATAAATTGTACTTTTGGATTTTTATAAAAATTCAGCAAGTAAGTAACTCTAAGAATTTTCATTTTAGACATAAGAATTAACCAGAGGACTTTTTCTCATGGTTGAATGGAGTGAGATGGATTTTTCTATTGATTTATAAGATGTTATAGGGGTAGAGTCCCCCGGAGTCTAAATCTTTCTTATAAAATACAATAATCAAGGCAGAGAAAGAACTTACATACTGGTATGTAATACAGCATTGCACCCTACAGTATATTGCATACACTGTACAAACGGCATATACTGTAGTATATATGTACTATAGTAGTTATATAATACGGTGCATACATATAGTATGTGAATGACCAAGCTCACATTCCTTTATATCGTTATACCATCTCTTGAAAGTGCTTGCTTCATGTAGATATATCAGCAGTGAGGGGGATTACAGTGTCAATGTGAAGAGTTATAGATGAATAATTAAACAGAAACCATGTAACAAATGTATGGGGCAACTGCCATCGCATTAAGTGATAACATGTAAGTATTTGTTTGACATGGGATCTTATTAGTGTTTATTAATATGAAGCACATGTGCAAGCTGACAAACTATAACTAGATTAGCTATTGATGAAAACTGGGAATAAGGGAGACTTAGAGAGTTAGAAGCCACTTTCCCTCTCTCTTCTTGACGGATGCCAGATCCAGGCGGAGTTCCGGGTGCAACAACTCAAGATGGAGACCTTAGTACAATGGTTCTCAACTGTGGGTCGTGACCCTTTGGGGGTCGAATGACCTTTTTACAGGGCTCGCCTAAGACTATTGGAAAACATATTATGATTCATAACAGTAGCAAGATTTACAGCTACGAACTAGCAATGAAAATAACGTTATGGTTGGGGGATCTCCGCAACATGAGGAGCTGTATTAAAAGGTCAGTGTTAGGAAGGCTGAGAATCTCTACCTTAGTAGGTCAGGTGACAGCAACACCTTTCATTAAAGCTTTAAGATCCGTTTGAGGAAGGCATTCCTCTGAGGGTCCCCCTCACAGATGATATAGGAATATTCCCAGGGGAGAGTGTGTGTGTGCTGACAGGGTATTGACCAACTTTTCAACCTTGGACATTTAGAATGTGGTCCATTTAATTATGAACAATGAATCTTTATGATGTCGTATTCTATAAAATTGGATAATTTTGTCAAGGTTCTTGCATCTAAGTTCCTGAAAGAAACAGGTCCAAATTTTCTTCTTTAAGTATTGGGATAAAGTAAAGGGATTTTACCCATAAGAAGTCCTAGAAGTTGATTCCTGGACGAGCTTGCCAAATTGAATGCTGTTTTTTGTTTGTTTGTTTGTTTTTGTTTTTTTGTTTTTTTCTGGAGGAAATTCGTTGGTGAAGCAAGATAAATTTACAGTTTGAAAAGCAACTTTGAATAAAAGCTCCAAATCTCTCTAATGAATAAAAGATTATTTTAAATTTCTATTTCTACTGACATTAGCTTTAGTGTATGGTATTTTCTGTAACCTTGTTTCCATGTTATTCAAATTGTTTTTTCATGCAAGACCCTAATAGGTAGATCTGACATATTAAGCTTCAAGAGACTATGGATATTTTACTCTGGGTTTTAGATTCTACCTTAACTTTCCTGTAGCCCTAGCAAAATGCTGGGGCAAAACCAACAAGCAAACAAACAACCCTCAGCATTTTGGCTTTCTAAGTTTCCAACTCCCCACTCCTCCACCATTTGTCTACCAAAGGCTTTGGTGAGAGTTCCTGCCTCTAGCAGTGTAGGCTACTTCAGCAAAGTCAGTTGTTTGTCCCATGCGCACGCATTCACGCGCACACACACATACACACACACACACACACACACACACACACACACACACACACACACACACACAAAGGCTGAAGCTGACAAGATGGCCTTTCTTTTCCCCAGAATTACCGAGTGAGTGCTTCATTCCTGTTAACCTACACAGCACTTTCTTGAACCTTGCAATTTATCTGTTTGGATCTAGCTGTTAAAGGGAGAGCTGTACCCTGCTGGCCACTACTGCGTCCTATTCAGAAGCCCAGGTCTGCTATAACAGACCTACAGGCAGAAAAGCCCTTTGGTTACAAGTAGCAACATCGCTTAAGAGAAAACGAATTAATTGTTTCTTCTGACTGAAAGGTCCATTTGTAAAGGTGGCTGACTTCAGCTCCTGGCAATAAAAAGAAAAACAAAACAAACTTTCCTGGCTACAACTCAGTCATGCACCTATTCCTGTCTTAGGCATAAATAATCACACTAAATACCTGAAAGCAAAATCCATATCACATCGGTAGAGGAAAAACAAGTAGATTGCAGACAGCAGGAGCAAAAGCCCACAATGCTCGAGCATGCTAACTGCTATCCGTGCCTCTGCACTGGCAGTCACTAGAGTGGCTGCTGACCACTTATGCTCAGTCCTGTGCTGCAAACTGCTTCAGTTATGCTGACTCCTGGGCCTTGATAATCTTTCGGGATCCGAGTCAGGACAACTAATGTTGGACTTCTAATAGGCACTTAATAAGAGCTGTGGGTGTGGATGGCTCTGGAGTTGAATTACCTGATTGCTTTTAACACAGGTCAAGAGCTAAAGTTGATAGATTTCTTGGTTTCCAACTCTAATGGTATGCTAATATGTGCTGTCCAGAGAAAGTGCTTTTAAAAGCACCACGGGTTATTGTTGTGTGTTTTATATAATATTCCTCTGAAACAAAACAGAATGAGAAAACAGGGAAGGGTACCTTGTTAATTAATCCCAGAGCCACTTTTTTGCCACACCTCCTTTGCTGTGATGTGGTACACCCCACTGTATATCTTTTAGGCAGGAAATTATGGAAGACTTCAGTTCTGCCCTCCAAGGGAGGAGATTGTTGGTTGAATGGAGCTATGTCAGACAGGTAGCTCCATGCGTCTCTGTCCACAAAAAGAAGGCTTTTTAATTTCTTCCTTCACAGACTTTGCTGAGAAAATCTCTGACAAAAGAGTCAGTACTTTGAGCCTAAGCCTGGACTGGAACCATAGCCAGTACCCAGGCAGCAGGAACAGGAGGTGTGTTGGTAGCTGTTTCAGCAACAGCCTTTGAAGGGAATTGATAAATGTTTAAAATGTATACCGTCATAAAGAGCACACTTGTTGCAATCAGAATCCCAATTCTGCTGCTTGAGTGGCCTTAGGCCCAAGATTGCTAATTTGTATCACAGAGCTATTGAGATTAATTGGAATAATGTGTGGGAATGAGGTCAGCCATAAGCAATAGCAGCTATTGATGTTTTTATTGACTTGTACAGGAAACGTTAGCAATAGAACCCCCAACTATTTGTCACCGTGGTAATGAGCTGATGTGGCTATGGCTACACATAGTGCTGAAAGAACAGTCTGTTTTAAATGTGTACATGTATATTTGTTTTAATAAGGGTTACTCTGGTAAAGCACCATGACCAAAAGTAACCGGAAGGGAAGGGTTTATTTGACTTACACTTCCATGTTGGAGTCCATCACTAAAGGAAGTCAGGACAGGAACTCAAGAAGGGCTGGAACCTAGAGGCAGGAACGTAGAGGCAAGAGCTGATGCACAGGCCATGGAGGGTTGCTGCTCTTCGTGGCTTGCTCCTCATGGCTTGCTCAGCCCAGGGATGGGCCCGCCCACAGTGAGCTGGGTCCTCCCCATCAATCACTAATTAAGAAACTGCATTACAAGCCTTCCTATGGCCCAATCTTATGGGGGCATTTTCGTGATGTTCCCCCCTTTCAGATGACTAGCTTGAGTCAAATTGACATAAAACTACCCAACACAATAGTCTTTCTGCCCACTAAAATATCCAACCAAATTGTTTTGGATGTATACATCTCCAAGGACAGAGACCAGCGCTAAAAGCTAAGACTCCAAACTGCAATGAGGAACCCTAGATCTACATTTCCATGCATATGCTGCCCGAGACCTGTACAAATGCCAAAATCTTAGAATACAACGTATAAAATTTTATATTGAATGTCCTTTTTACCAACAGATAATTACAAAGAAGCTACGTGCAAAAGCTCATATTTGTTTGTTTGTTTGTTTGTTTGTTTGTTTATCCTGCATTAATCTTATTTTCAACCAATCCTAATTAGAAAGGGGTTGCTGTGCCAGCTACACCCAGGACTCAACCCTCAACCTTCTACTTCTCATCTCTTTCCCACGTCAACCCCTTCTGGAAATGTTCCTTTCAGCTGTCTATTGCACATTTGCAGTTGTTTTGGATTACATCTAATATAAGCCAAGAACTACGTGAACTCTAAGCAAAAGAATGCTGGCCCTGTTCATTCTGCTGTGGAGGTGTGGGTAAGGAAGAAGTGTTTTATTAACGTAGAGTAAGACGTGTACACAGATGAAGAAGTAATGAGACGGGAGCCTTCAGGCCGTCAGTCAGGAAGTGGGAACCCTGTCATGACAGATGCAAAGGCAAGGGCTAGATCAAGGCAGTAGGAAGTGAACAGTGATTGGCCATTGCCCAGATATGAAGGTCAAAGTAGTAATTAATAAAAACTGATCCCAGAAGAGTACACAAGAGAAACTATTAAAATTAAAGGGCCCTTCGTCCGTTTTAAGAATTTGGGATTATTTTTCCATAGAGAGTAGGGAATTGACATTGGACCACAATGAGACGTTGTCAGATGTCACATGTTCTATCAATTACTGGCTACAGGAGGACACTTAAGGTTGTGGCAACAGGCGTTGAGGACAGTAACAGAGGACAGTAACAGAGGACAGTAACAGAGGACAGTAACAAGCCTCTTTCTATACAAGCATGTGAACCTGAATGTAGGATGACCAGGGTTGATAAGGGCTGCTTTTCCTTTTCAAAACAACCTTCCAAATCTGTAAGAAAACATTCCTTAAAGGTGAGCTTCTCACTGTCTTGTCCATGCTGATCTTGAACTTGTGTATTCAAGAATCCTCTCACCTCAGCTTCCTGAGCCTCAGGACTACAGGTATGTACCACTGAGCCCAGAAATTATACTAAAAGTAAAGTGTAAAGACCGATGAATCTATATAGGACAAATTCCTTATCAGAAGATTGGTATGTTATCCCAGGCTCATGTGTTAGCCAACAAAGTCCAAAATTAGCCTAACCTCTATCTTCTAGCCTTTTTGTTGTAGAGGGAATTGGAGAGGTATTGCTGTCTATTACTAGAAGTATCACCAATAGCCTCTGTGTTTCTCCTTTTAAGCATCATGGGATCGGCCAGAAGAGTTCACAGCTTGATAAGCCTTTTGCTGTGAGTCTTCCTTGGACCCAACAAGTGACACTTGGTTCTTGGGCTCTGGGCCCTCCAGTGATGCATGTGCTCCTTCAGCTGCCTGTGAACATCTCTTCTTTGAAACTGGGCTACTTTTTCTCATCTCTTTTATTTACTTCTAACTTATTTCCTGATACCTTTATGCAAAAACAACCTCTCAGACTTCTAGTCTTAGAACTTATATTTTGAAAGCACTAACACTTCATTTTATTCTGCACCTTTCATGGGAAGCATAATAAACAGTGAAGAGGTATTACACTCTTAAGGTGGCTGTAGGCTTCTTCATCTGCGCTTCTTAATTAGGGGTCAGGGAATCGTGACCCACAAGTCAAACCTTGACAAATCTGAACAAATTGCTTCTTTTTAAAAATGTTGTACTGGAAGGTGGCGATGCTACTGCAAAATGTTTCTTTAAATATACAGCGTACCTAAAACAGCATTGTAAGTGCACATTTTATTGCTTTTAACTGTCTTCATGTTGTCAATCTCAATGTCTAAAGAGCTAACAACATTTCCTCAAGGAAAAGAGTGTGCCTACACTCTAGCTAAACTCCTTATGTCTTCTTTCTATATACCCTGTCTCTCATTGTTTCTACCCATGTCAGCTGCCATATTAGCTGTCTCTCAATTTCCCCTCCCTTTTCTTTGTTTATTTAACAAGTAATATCTGTATATATTTTTAGTGTGTGATATTTTGTTATATTGAATGTTATGAAATACATAAATCCAGGTGATGGCTATGCATCCCCAAACATTTAGGAGACAAGCTGCTTGAAACCCATTTTTCTAGCAATATTCCAGTGCACAATAGCTTATTCAATATATACTGTATTATAGCTACCATCATATCGATCTTAGACTTCTAACTATAATTTTATAGTGTCTGGCAAGCATCACCCCTTGTCAGTCCTTCTATCTTCCAGACTATGAGAACCACAGTTTCTTCTGATTCCATGATTCCCAATTGTGTCTTTTTATGCCTGGCTTATTTCTCTTAACAGAGTGACCTCCAGCTCCATCCATGTTCTTGTGAGCATCAGAATTTCATCTTTTCATAGTTAAATAATATTTTGCATCTTTACCCATTCAGCCATTGATAGATACTTCGTTGGCTTCTACGTCTTAGCTACTGAAAACGGCTGTAAAGAACATAGGAATATAGTTAACTGTTTGAATATCTCATTTCTTTAATCACCCCATAAGGGTGGCTGCTTGACTATGTGATATTTCTTGTTTCAAGGAACCATTTATTGCTTTCTACATGGTTGTGCCAATTTTTATCAATAGTGCAAAAACTTCCTTTTCTCCACATGCTTACAGATGTTTCATGATTCTTGAATATGTATTTATTTACTTCTTTATACATCTGTTTAATTTTATTTTATGGTGCTTGGGGTTGAGCCTTGTACAAGATAAGAACAAACTATACCATTAGGCTATGCACAACCCATTTAAATTTTAGTAATAGTCATCTTATGTGGTGTTATATGAAATCTTATTATGGTGAAATTTAAATTTCTCTGATGGTCAGTGATATTGAGCATTGTCTTCCTGCATACATTTATGGCTTCTGGGAAATGTCTCTT
The DNA here is from genome assembly GCA_028551405.1 of Uromys caudimaculatus. Classification (NCBI taxonomy): domain Eukaryota; kingdom Metazoa; phylum Chordata; class Mammalia; order Rodentia; family Muridae; genus Uromys; species Uromys caudimaculatus. The sequence goes on along the minus strand of CM052709.1, from coordinate 91,548,992 downwards.
TGGGACTGATACCTTCACATTATTCTGACAAAATACCTGCCAAAAATAACTTGAGGGAGAAAAGACTTATTTTGGTTTATAGTTCCACAAGTCCTTTTGTACTATGTAGGGAAAAAAAGTCATGGTTGATCATCTCAGTTATATAATAGAGTACGTTCATATCATAGTGGGCCAGGAAGCAGATACAGTGACCAGAACATGAGGTGAACTATAAACGTCTAAAGCCAATACCTACTGACCTATTTTTGCATCTAGGCCCTTCCTCCTACAATCCAACAGCCTTTGGAACAGCATCACTTACTAACACATTTAAACTATGAGCCTCTTGGGGACATTTCAGATGTAAGTCAAAGCAGGAGCCTTTGTCTGATTTTAATTGGATGGCGTGTTTTCATTCCACTGTGTCGAGCTCATCATATGCTTGGATGTTAATGTCTTAGTGAAGAGATGGCTCCCAAAATGCTTCTTCAGTGTGTAGATAGTCTCTGGGCCCTATTGATTGCATTCTTTCCTGGGTGAAGGCTTTCTAAATGGCATGATTTTGTTTGTCTGTCTTTCTTTGCTTTGTTGCCTGTATTTATCAGAGGAAAGATGAAATTGTTCAGAGTAATACCACACATATTTACTCCCCTATTCTGAAAGTCTCATAATCTTGGGCTTTAAATTTAAATCTTTCATCCATTTTGAATTGATTTTTGCATATAAGGATAGAATTTAATTCTTCTGAATATAGAAACTCAAGTTTCCTTTTATTTATTTACCTATTTTGAAAAGGCTGCCATTTCCCTATTGTATATTCTTGGTAACTTTGTCAGAAACCAATTGGTTGTAAATGTGTGGATTTATTTCTATGCTCCCATTCCTGTTCTGTTAGTTTATTTTCTTATACAAGAACCTTGATGTTTTGATGATCTTAGCTTTTAAATACTCTTATCCCTCATCCTGCATAAAACTCAACTCCAAATGGATCACCTAAGACTTTGTACTCTGAATCTGAGACCAGAAATTAAGGAATACACTTGAAGTGATTGGCGTAGGAATGGCCTTTCTGAACAGGACCCCTTGTCATAGGTATCAAGACAATAAGTAAATGCAACCTCCCAAAACTAAAACTGATTCTGTACAGCAAAGGACAACAGCACTCAAGGATGAGGCAGGCTACAGAATGGGAAAAAAAAAAAAAAAAAAAAAAAAAACCACTTCGCCTGCCATACTTTTGACAGAGAATTAGTATATAGAATACACAACTCAAAAACTTTACATCACCTTCCGGTTTCCATCTGTGGGTGGAGACCTCTGCCTCGGCCACCAGGGGTCCATAGCCAAGGAGCACCAGGAGAAAGCTATCCTCCCAGGAGCTTGGAAAAGCCATGAGTGCGGTTAACTCGAGCACCACTGCTCACCAGGACCTGCCCGGAACCCTCGGATCACAGGGACTGAGGTAAAGTCAGGGACAGGAACTTTCCGGTTTACATCTGTGCCTGGGGACCTCAGCCTGGGACACGGGGATGCAGGGGAGAGCTAGTATTCCTGGAGTGCTGACACACCTTTAAGCACAGGCAGGGCCACTGCTTCTGTTCAAGCTCACTCGATCAAGAGGAACCCTTGCAGAGCCATCAGGACATAGGATTCAAAGGGACAGCTGGGGACAGGATCCTTCTGGTTTCTGTCTGCACCCCAGAGCTGACCCTGTGCCACGGCTCTCCAGGCCCAAGTACCTCTCATAGAGAGCTGGTCTTTAAGGAGTATTGACACAGAGGCCTGCAGGAGGGGCAAGCCACATCCAGACAAAGTAAGACCAGATAACATCAGAGTTAACAAGATGGCAAAAGGCAAGGGTAAGAACATAAGGAACAGAAACCAATGCTACTTGGCATCATCAGAATCCAGCTCTCCCACCATAGGAAGCCCTTGATACCCCAACACACCAGAAAAGCAAGACTCAGATTTAAAATCATTTCTCATAATGATGATAGAAGACGTGAAGAAAGAAATTAACACCTTTAAAGAAATAAAAGAGAACAGAGATAAACAACTAGAAGCCCTTAAAGAGGAAACACAAAAATCCATTAAAGAATTACAGGAAAACTTAATCAAACAGGCAGAATTACAGGAAAACACAATCAAACAGACAAAAGAAATGCACAAAACTATCCAGGAACTAAAAATAGAAATAGAAACAATAAAGAAATCACAAAGGGAGACAACCCTGGAGTTAGAAAACCTAGGAAAGAGATCAGGAGTCATTGATGTAAGCATCACCAACAGACTACAAGAGATAGAAGAGAGAATCTCAGGAGCAGAAGATACCCTAGATAACATTGACACAACAGTAAAAGAAAA
>CM052709.1:91529613-91546149 GCA_028551405.1 Uromys caudimaculatus | reverse complement strand
AGAGCTAAACAGAGAATTCTCAACTGAGGAAATTCGCAGGGCTGAGAAGCACCTAAAGAAATGCTCAACTTCCTTAGTCATCAGGGAAATGTAAATCAAAACAAGTTTGAGATTCCACCTCACACCAGTCAGAATGGCTAAGATCAAACACTCAGGTGACAGATGGTGGTGAGGATGTAAAGAAAGAGGAACACTCCTCCATTGTTGGTGGGATTGCAAGCTGGTACAACCACTCTGGAAATCAGTTTGGCAGACCCTCAGAAAAATGGATATAATACTACCTGAGGACCCAGCTATACCATATACCCAGAAGATGCTCCAACATGTAATAAAGACACATGCTTCACTATGTTCATAGCAGCCTTATTTATAATAGCCAGAAGCTGGAAACAACCCAGATGTCCCTCTTCGGAGGAATGGATACAGAAAATGTGGTACATTTACACAATGGAGTACTACTCAGCTATTAAAAACAATGACTTCATGAAATTTGCAGGCAAATGGATGAAACTTGAAAATATCATCCTGAGTGAGGTAACTCAGTCACAAAAGAATGAACATAGTATGTACTCACTAATAAGTGGATATTAGCCCAAAAGTTCGGAACATCCAAGTTTCACTTTACAGTAACTGCTGGTCTGAGAGTGAGGCTCCAGATGGAGGAGTTGGAGAAGGGACTGAAGGAGCTGAGGGAGTCTGCAGCCCCATGGAGGGAGCAACAGTGTTAACTGACTTGATTCCCCCCCCCCCCCGGTCCTCCTGGAGGCTGGACCACCAACCAAAGAATACACATGGAGGGACCCATGGTTCAGACCACATATGTGACAGAGGAGGACCTTGTTGGCCATCAAGGGGAGGAGAGGCCCCAGTAAAGGGGAATGTCAGGGTGGGAATATGGGAGTGGGTGGGCGGGTGGGTAGGAGGTGGAATTCCCTCATAGAGGTAGAGATAGGGGGAGGGGATAGGTGGTTTCCAAAGAGGAGACCTAGAAATGGGGAAACATTGGAAATGTAAATAAAGTATCAAAAAATAATAATAAAAAAAAACCCAACAAAACTTTACATCAAGAGAACAGACAACCCAGATTATCAAGTAAAGTAGAATGATGTTTCTTTGTGCTTTGTGTTCAAGACTGCTTTTGGTTGTATGAACTAATATCTTCACATTGGTGGTGGCAAGCTAGATTTAGCAATTGGTACCATCAAGAGGAGAATCATAATAAAGGTTAAAATCCAAGATCTTAACTTTTTTTTTCTTTGCTATGTGAACTCTACATCTCATGAGAGAAGGGACCTTGCCTTTCCTGTTGGTTCTCATGTGTCTCTTTTATGAATAGAAAGTTTCCAGGAAGGCCTGAATTGAACCTCACTGGGATGCAGAAGTCTAGGGAGGGAAGAAATGGTGAACAATGAGTGCCTATCCTTCGCCAGCAACTGTTCCTCTGGCCTAACAGTCAGTGATTAGTGTGGAGATAATTGCATCATAAAGATATGGATAGCTGGGGTGAACTGTGGTTAACAAGAGTTCAAGATAACAGTGCAGTGAAATTCAGGGGATTCTTTTTTATGAAAAAAATACATTTTTCAGTTTTAAAAATCTATCTAGAACATTAAACATGATAGAAGTAGAAAAAAAATCTCTTATTAAGTCCTCTGTGAAAGGAAATTGTGACAAGTTCCTGACTGGACAGAAACTGTTCCATCTCCAAGGGAGAATACACAGCATAGTTGTGGCTTCATAGACTGAATTAGGTAGTGTTCCTTCTGTTTCTATTGTGTGGAATAGTTTGAAGAGTATTGGTGTTAGGTCTTCTTTGAAGGTCTGATAGAATTCTGCACTAAACCTATCTGGTCCTGGGCTTTTTTTTGGTTGGGAGACTTCTAATGACTGCTTCTATTTCTTTATGGGTCATGGAACTGTTTAGATGGTTTATCTGATCCTGACTTAACTTTGGTATTTGGTATCTGTCTAGAAAATTGTCCATTTCATCCAGATTTTCCAATTTTGTTGAGTATAGGCTTTTGTAGTAGGATCTGATGATTTTTTGGATTTCCTCAATTTCTGTTGTTATATCTCCCTTTCCATTTCTGATTTCATTAATTTGGGCACTGTCTCTGTGCCCTCTGGATAGTCTGGCCAAGGGTTTATCTATCTTGTTGATTTTCTGAAAGAACCAGCTTCTGGTTTGGTTGATTCTTTTTATAGTTCTTTTTGTTTCTACTTGGTTGATTTCATCCCTGAATTTGGTTATTTCCTGTTGTCTACTCCTCTTGGGTTCATTTGCTTCTTTTTGTTCTACAGCTTTCAGGTGTGCTGTTAAGCTGCTAGTGTATACTCTCTCCAGTTTCTTTTTGGACAAACACAGAGCTATGAGCTTTCCTCTTAGCACTGCTTTCATTGTGTCCCATAAATTTGGGTATGTTGTGCCTTCATTTTCATTAAATTCTAAAAAATCTTTAATTTCTTTCTTTATTTCTTCCTTGACCAAGTTGTCATTGAGTAGGAATGTTGTTCAGCTTCCATGTATATGTGGGCTTTGTTGTTTTTGTTGCTATTGAAGACCAACCTTTGTCCGTGGTGATCTGATAGGATGCATCGGATTATTTCAGTCTTCTTGTATCTGTTGACGCCTGTTTTGTGACCGATTATATGGTCAGTTTTAGAGAAGGTACCATAAGGTGCTGAGAAGAATGTATATTCTTTTGTTTTAGGATGAAATGTTCTATAGATATCTGTTAAATCCATTTGGTCCATAACTTCTGTTAGTTTCATTGTGTCTCTGTTTAGTTTGTGTTTCCATGATCTGTCCATTGTGAGGTGCAATGTGTGCTTTGAACTTTAGTAAAAGTTTCTTTTATGAATGTGGGTGCCCTTGCATTTGGAGCCTAGATGTTCAGAATTGAGTGTTCATCTTGGTAGATTTTTTCCTTTGATGAGTATGAAGTGTCCTTCCTTATCCCTTTTGATAATTGTTGGTTGAAAGTTGATTTTATTTGATATTGGCATGGTTACTCCAGCTTGTTTCTTGGGACCATTTGCTTGGAAAATTGTTTTCCAGCCCTTTACTCTGAGGTAGTGTCTGTCTTTGACACTGAAATGCGTTTCCTCTATGCAGCAAAATGCTGGGGCCTGTTTATGTATCTAGTCTGTTATTCTATGTCTTTGTATTGGGGAATTGAGTCCATTGATGTTAAGAGATATTAAGGCATAGTGATTGTTGCTTCCTGTTATTTTTAATGTTATTTTTATGTTTGTGTGGCTATCTTCTTTTGGGTTTGATGAAAGAAGATTACTTTCTTGCTTTTTCTAGGGTGTAGTTTCCCTCTTCGTGTTGGTGTTTTTCCATTTCCCTTTGTAGGGCTGGATTTGTGGAAAGATATTGTGTAAATTTGGTTTTGTCATGAAATATCTTGGTTTGTCTATCCATGGTAATTGAGAGTTTCCTGGATATAGTAGCCTGGGCTGGCATTTTTGTTCTCTTAGGGTCTGTATAACATCTGTCAGGGTCTTCTAGCTTTCATATTCTCTAGTGAGAAGTCTGGTGTGATTCTGATAGGTCTGCCTTTATATGTTACTTGAGCTTTTTCCCTTACTGTTTTTAATATTCTTTCTTTTTTTGTGCAATTGGTGTTTTGACTATTATGTGACAGGAGGAATTTCTTTTCTGGTCCAATCTATTTGGAGTTCTATAGGCTTCTTGTATGTTTATGGCCATCTCTTTCTTTAGATTAGGAAAGTTTTCTTCTATACTTTTGTTGAAGATATCTATTGGTCCTTTAAGTTGGGAATTTTCACTCTCTTCTATACCTATTATCCTTAAGTTTGGTCTTCTCATTGTGTCCTGGATTTCCTGGATGTTTTGGGTTAGGAGCATTTTGCATTTTCTTTGACTGTTGTGTCAATGTTTTCTACGGTATCTTCTGCACCTGAGATTCTCTCTCCTTTCTCTTCTATTCTGTTGGTGATATTTGCATCTATGACTCCTGATCTCTTTCCTAGATTTTCTATATCCAGGGTTGTCTCCCTTTGTGACTTCTTTATTGTTTCTATTTCTATTTTTAGATCCTAGATGGTTTTGTTCAATTCTTTCACCTGTTTGGTTGTGTTTTCCTGTAATTCTTTAAGGGATTTTTGTGTTTCCTCTTTAAAGGTTTCTATCTGTTTACTTGTGTTCTCCTGTATTTCTTTAAGGGAGTTATTTATGTCCTTCTTAAAATCCTCTATAATCATCATGAGATGTGATTTTAAATCAGAGTCTTACTTTTCTGGTGTATGGGTTATCCAGGGCTCGATGTGGTGGGAGAACTGGGTTCTGATGATGCCAAGTAGCCTTGGTTTCTGTTGCTTATGTTCTTGCCCTTGCCTCTCACCATCTGGTTATCTCTGGTGTTAGCTGGTCTTGATGTCTCTGACTGTGGCTTGTCCCTCCTGCAAGCCTATGTGTCAGTACTCCTGGGAGACCAGTTCTCTCCAGGAGGAATTTGGGTATGAAGTGCTGTGGCACAGGATCAGCTCCAGGCGCAGATGGGAACCAGAAGCCCAGGGGATTCTTCATCATATATATGATCTAGGGCCAGTTCTAGTTATACTAGTTTTGTGACTCTAGATACTGCAAAAACTGATATTTGCTAATTAACTCATAATTACAAGCGTTTTCCAGAAGTGCAAGGAATTAAATGCTTTCTGTACCTAGTCTGTTAATAATGTTCCCTATCTTCTTTGCATTTTAATGTTGTCAATATTTTTGGAGTTCTTAATTCAACATAAGCTTAATAAGTGCATATCTGATACCATACATTCTGCAATAGATAGATCAATACCTTTGAAAGAAAGTAGGAAAGAAGCATGGCTATTGCCTTTCTGAATAAATACCACTGGAGATATATATTCGGAATGACAATTTGAGGGGTGTCAAACATGGCAAGAGGGCAAGGCCATTTAAAGAGTGGGATTGTGCTCTCATCCAGCCAAAGGTGCATTTAAATAGATCTTGGAAATGACTATTTATGTCAAACATTAAAACTGGAATGTTCCATACAGAAAAAAAGGTGACGTACTTATTAGGCAGAGGAGACTAAGGTGAGTCACACATGCTTTGGAAACAAAGACTCTGAGGCAGTAGAAAAGATGAGACAGAGAAGATGTTTGGGGACACATTCATAAACATTTAATTGCCACAAGCACTGGGAAGTTATTCGAGGGATTTCAGTAAGAAAAGACATCATGCTATATTTCAGAAAGATAGATTCTTAATCAACTTTCTGCTCTCTGGTGAGGAAATTTCTCGAGATCCATATAACTTTTATGCTTTCATACTTTTTTCACTTGTGACTAATATCAGGACCTTTCTCTGGTAGTTGTTACGTATACTAAATGAAATAGTGTTTGTAAAACTCTCAAAACAATGCCAAAACCACATTCGATGTCTCTTAGTACTATGCTCAACAATGAGCATATCATTTTTGGCCTATTGTTTGGGCCTATTTTGGAGACCTGATACCTGCCTCCTCATCCCAGAGCATGGAGCACCAACAGAATCCTTGTGGTGTCTCTGGGTTCTGTTGCTGTCAAGACCAGGTGCTAAGAAGATTTGGGTGTCAAGAGCCCAGTGCATGAGAGAATGCATGCTAAACAAGATAGGAGGCTGTCTAGAAGTTTCTAGAAGTTTCCACAAGGTAAACCCTTTCTCCATTTCCTAAACCAACATATTCCGTGCTACCTTTCTTCCTCCAGGGTTGCCTCCTATGACACTCTTTAAAAGTCATCTTATCCATTGGATTTCCTGGATCGTCTTCGTTAAACTTCCTCTAGCATTTTCTGTCATGCAGTTGTCTCTGAACATGCTCAATACTGAAGTCCCAGGGATCATTACAGCACATCAAAGATATTCCTTGAATAGATGAAAACTGACCTAGTATTATGCCTATATTATATTTATATGTGATGTGGCTTTCTGGTTTTTTAAGTGCCAACATGACATTTTTTTTTTATAAGGAAGAACAAAAGAAAAACAGAGAAAAAATAAAAGAAGAGAGATGAAAAACTCTTGATGCCCTGTAATGCTAAATGCCAATTCCAGAAATCAACTGCCCAGAGGCCAACCTGGAACTAGTTATGGTTGCTCACCCTCTACAGCGCCCTCAGCTGAGAAGTGATTTATTTCATCGAATTGCTCATCTAGACCATAGTTCCGGAGCAGTTCTCTAAGATGATCATGTTTCAGATATTCTCTGTGGGCCCAGCACATTTGCACTGGCACGTCTCAGCATTCTATCCTGCAGCTTCCCGTTGTTAACCGGGCAGCCACAGCATCAAAGTGCCTCTTGCATGTCTTCCAGGGGTTTCCAGCACTCCCGCCTTTGCTGGATTTACTGGGTGGTTTGTTCTTAAATAGGTGACAATAAGTTTCTTTCTCAGATTCTTTTCTTGATAATGTCAATGTGGACTAGATTTTGATCAAGTTTTTGTGGAAGAGAAGCTTCCAGATCAATAACAGGTAAAGTGTAAAGTGAAATTGAAGACAAGACTGCATGTCCCAAGAAATCAATCCAGCAAAGCCAACCGTGCTTAGGTAAATGGCGTACGTTGAAATAAAATGTATCTAGAAGTACAGCACTTACCTGTCTTACTTATATGCTAAGGATGAAATGGACTTGCAGCAGGGCCATTAACTCATACATTTAAACATTTATTCACTAAAGAATATGAAAGGAAAGCTATCCCATCAAAGAATTTTCCTCTTTATTTTCAAAACTCTTTGCTAGTCTCTTCTTATGCTATTTATTTTGAATACATAATCACCAAGTACCTCTGATTTTAAGAAAACAGTATGCTGGAAATTTTTTATAGTGCTGGAAGACTGTTTAATGTTATTGCATCATTGTTTATAATAAAACACAGAAAACGACCTACATATTTAGCAAAAGAAAATAGTTAAAGAAATGATGCTCCATCCAGATAATCAACGACTGTAAAGCCACTACAATGCTTGTGGGATTTTCAGTGGTGGCAAAAATATTTGTTTTGCAGTGTTAGAAGAAAAAATAGTATGCAAAACTTTGTTTTTACCTCTTATAATTCAAATTATTTTTAATTATTCATGAATAAAATGTACTGTTAACAGTGATCGTCGCGTCTGAATTAGGAAACTAAGAATGTTTTTATCTTCTTTAAATATGCCATCCCTTTTCAAGTGTTGCATAATAATCATATATAACTTTTATGACCACAAGAGGAAAACACTGAGCTCTTGTGTTTGTCCTTTAGAAGACAATTCTCTATCTCATACTGTGTTGTCTCTAGCGTGAAGTCAAAAGAAAAATAGCCTTGGTTTCAGAGCCTATGGTTTAATGGGAGAGACAAATATGGTTAAAATATTAGTATAAAAGGAAATTAACAATGAAACTGCAAAACTGCTTGCTACTACCACTGAAAGAGTTGAGAACTTTGAATTCTGTGGAGGCTCAGAGGCAAGGGTGCTACATGGAAGCAGATAGAGGTTTGCATAAGTGAGCAAAGGCAAGGTCAAATCCCAGAGCAAAGCACATACATGGCTTGGGTTTACCTTGTAATTTAGGAATCTCATTAGAAAAGAATTTATACCATACATAATATAGAAAAGATTCAGTTATGTATACAAAAGGCATTTTATGTGTTTCCAACCAAAAAACGACATAAAATAGGGAATTAAGAGTTCCAAAAACATAGAAAGGCATGGACAGAGTCAGCAACTATCAACTGGAACTTCAAATCTACAGAAAACCGTGACGATTTCACAGCTCCTCTGCTCATCTTTATCAAGTGTGTCTTAGTTATTTTCCTAGTGCTGTAATGAGACACCATGACCAAAGCAACTTATAGAAGAAGTTTATTGAGGCTTATGTTTCGGAAGGTGAGCCCATGGCCATCGTGGCAGAGAGCATAGCAGCAGCAAAGGCATAGAGCAGTAAATCTAGAGTAGATGAGGTCTTACATCATGATACAATAACTGCAAGGCAGAGAGAAAGCTCACTGGGAATGGCACTGGCTTTGGAAAACTGAAAGCCCATCCCTGGTGATATACCTCCTCCAACCAGGCCACACCTCCCAGTCCTTCACAAAGAGTTCTACCAACTGGGAGCCAGGCATATATAGATAGATAGAGATAGAGATAGAGATAGAGATAGAGATAGAGATAGAGATAGAGATAGAGATAGAGATAGAGAGACAGAGAGACAGAGAAAGACAGAGAGAGACAGAGAGAGAGAGACAGAGAGAGTCATTCTCATTTAAAACCCCATATTTCACTCTCTGGCCCCAAATAGGTTTGTAACCATATCATAATGCAAAATGCACTGAGTTCAACTTCAGAAGCCCCCATAGGCTTTCACAATCTCAACATACTTTCAAATCCTAAGTCTCTTCTGAGACTCAGGGAATATCTGAATTGTAACTCTCTATAAAAACAGGAGCAAATTATATACTTCCAACACACAGCAGCCTAAAATATATAAACATTATTATTCATTTTTATTGGATATTTTTATTTATATTTTAAATGTTATTCCCTTTCCTGGTTTCCCCTCCAGAATCCCTCTCCCCCCTTTCCCTCCCCCTGCTTCTATAAGGATGCATTCCCTCCCACCCACCCACTCCTGCCTCCCCACCCTGGCATTCCCCTATACTGGGGAATCAAGCCTTCACAGGACCAAGGGCTTCTTCTCCCATTGATGCAAGACAATGCCATCCTCTGCTACATATGCAGCTGGAGCCATGGGTCCCTCCATGTGTACTCTTTGGTTGGTGATTTAGTCCCTGGGAGCTCTGGGGAGTCTGGTTGGTTGATATTGTTGCTCTTCCTATGGAGTTGCATGACTCAGCAGTTATGAGCACTGACTGCTCTTCCAGAGGTCCTGAATTGAATTCCCAGCAACTACTTGGTGGCTCACAACCACCTGTAATGGGATCCGATGCCTCCTTCTGGTGTTATCTAGAGTGTATTCATATACATAAGATAAATAAATCTTTAAAAAAAATTATTATTCAAAAGTGGAGAAACAAGACTATAGTCAGGAAAAATTGGACTAAAGCAAGACTGAAACCCAGCAGACCAAGCATACAAATTTATGAGCCTATGGGAGCCATTCTCAGTCAGACTATATGAGTAGGGTACTGCCAAGCTCCTCCCTAGAAAGTCCTCGTCTTCCAACAGAACAAAAAGAAAATGGCCTCTGCAAACTTTCTTTCCAGATTTCACAGCATCTGCTATGCAGGGGGCCAATCTACTAAGAACAGCAAAGACAAAATAGTCTACAAAACATAGTTCCTAGACTTGGAATCAGAACTTGTAAGCAGAAATGGGTATAAGAGCAAATGTGGAATGTCTTGTTCTCTCTCCCAGATTCTTCTTGAAATTATTTGAGGGCTTTGGTGAGAAGTTTTGTGTAAAAAGAACAAAAAGATTTATTGTGTTGGGACACAGAGTTGGTGGAAAACTCTATCTTGTCGTGGCACATATATGCTGAGTCATTCCACTAGGAAAGAGCACCAAACCAAAACAAACAAACAAGCAAAACACAGTCTCAAAGAACTAAAGGCGAGAAAGAAGTGGAATCAAGCTCTGTGTGGTCAGAGTTGAGGTATGCAAGCCCAGGTCACAATAGTTTTGGAGATGAAAAAAAAAAAAAAAGAAAAACAAACAAACAAACAACTGTAGAGTCACCTTAATGTCTTGTTTTTCTAAAAGTATGCACTTTGTGTATTAGTCAAGGATTCCTAAAGAAACATGATTTGTAGCATGAATAGATACATACATGTGTGTATGTGGATATGGGCTGTGGCTTTTCTAGTCCAACAAGGTCTGTCTGCTAATGGGAGGCCCAAGAATACAGTGGTTGTTCAATCAGTGAGGCTCAAGGTCTCAGGTGGTCTTCACTAAATGCCAGAATTTCAAAGAAGCATGCTTTTATGACAGTGAAGGCTTGGGCTTTCCAACAAGACCTAGAACAAGCAGGCAAAGAGAGCAAGTTTCCACTTCCATGCCCTTTATATAGGCTGCCAGCAGAATAGTAGCCCAGATTAAAGGTGAATTTTTCTACCTCAAAGATCCAGATTAAAAGTGGGAAGACACACTTTTAGAAAGAAAAACATCTCTCATGGGTATATCCAACTGCTTGGGTTTACTTAATTCCAGATGTAGTCAAGTTGACAACCCCAAATGTCCATCCAACTGACAGACTGTCTTAGTCAGGGTTTCTATTCCTGCACAAACATCATGACCAAGAAACAAGTTGGGGAGGAAAGGGTTTATTCAGCTTACACTCCACATTGCTGTTCATCATGAAAGGAAGTCAGGACTGGAACTTAAGCAGGTCAGGAAGCAGGAGCTGATGCAGAGGCCATGGAGGGATGTTTCTTACTTGCTGCTTGTTTCTCCTGGCTTGCTCAGCTGGCTTTCTTATAGAGCCCAAGACTACCAGCCCATAGATGGTACCACCCACAAGGGGCCCTCTCCCTTGATCACTAATTGAGAAAATGCCTTACAGCTGAATCTCATGGAGGCATTTTCTCAACTGAAACTCCTTTCTCTGTGATAACTACAGCTTATGTCAAGTTGACACAAAACCAGCCAGTACAATTGACCTCTTCTCAACTTGACACACAAATACACTATTAAGCCTCAACCCTTACTTTTTTATTCATCCCCAAGATCTAAATAACTTTAATAGTCCCACAGTCTTTGCAAATTCTTACATATTAAAATTTCAATCCCTTTAAAGATATCCAATCTCTTAGAACTCAAAGTCTTTTTACCATTAACTGTGGGATCCACTAAAATACTTTCTTCCTTCAAGAGGGAAAATATATCAGGGCACAGTCACAATCAAAAGCAAAATCAAACTCCAACCGTCCAATGTCTGGGATCCACTCACGATCTTCTGGATTCCTCCAAGGGCTTGAGTCACTTCTCCAGCTCTGCTCTTTATAGCACATATCTGGTCTTCTAGGCTCCAGATGCCTGTACTCCCACTGCTGCTGCTGTTCTTGGTGGTCATCTCATGGCACTGGCATCTCCAAAACACTACTGTCTTCCGCTGCAACTAGGCTTTACCAACAGCCTCTCATAGACTCTCTTCATGGTGCCAAGCCTCACCTCCTTTGCATAACCCCTTCAGTCCTGGGACATCAATTGCAACTGAGGCTGCACCTTCCAATGGCCTTCCACAGCCTCTCACAGTGCCCAGGCCTCAGCTGCTCTTCATGACTCCTTCATGCCTTCAAAACCAGTACCACCTGGGTGACTCTTACACATTATCAAGTCCATCCACAGCAGAAGGTACAACCCTGGCTATCTCTGGAATGCAGCCTCTGTGCTCTCAGAAAACACTTCTCAGAAAATTTCACCTCATTGATGCTGGTCTCTTCCCAATCACCGCCAATTTCCCAGCTCCAGCTAACCAGCATCAATAGTCCCAGTAATGCAATGGTTTTGCTTTAGTAGTTCTGGTATCTTATTAATCACAGCTGATTTCTTCAGCACCAGATAACTAAAACCACAGAATCTTAAATCAAACTAGCAATGGCCCTGATAAGAGTCTTTAATCTTCCCTCTGAAATTTCACAAGTCAGGCCTCCATCTTCTGCACTTTCTCAACATTATCTTCCAAGCTCCTACAGAACATTCCACAGAGATCTTAACATCCCAATGGCTCTTCTAGCTCAAAGTTCCAAAGTCCTTCCACAGTCCTCCCCAAAACATGGTAAGGTTGTCACAGGAATACCCTACTATGCTGGTACCAAATTGTCTTAATCAGGGTTTCTATTCCTGCACAAACATCATGACCAAGAAACAAGTTGGGGAGGAAAGGGTTTATTCAGCTTACTCTTCCACATTGTTGTTCATCATGAAAGGAAGTCAGGACTGGAACTCAAGCAGGTCAGGAAGCAGGAGCTGATGCAGAGGCCAAGGAGGAATATTTCTTACTGGTTGCTTGCTTCTCCTGGCTTGCTCAGCTGGCTTTCTTATAGAACCCAAGACTATCAGCCTACAGATGGCACTACCCACAAGAGGCCCTTTCCCTTGATCACTAATTGAGAAAATGCCTTACAGCTGGATCTCATGGAGGCATTTTCTCAACTGAAACTCCTTTCTCTGTGATAACTCCAGCTTATGTCAAGTTGACACAAAACCAGCCAGTACACAGACCATAAGGACAAAAATAACAGAAATACAAGAATTGATTGGCATCACACAAATGGACATAACAGATATCCACAGAATATTCTACCAAACACCAGAGAATGCACTCTCTACTCAGCAGCACAAGGAAGCATTTCTTAAATACATGCTGGGACAGAAAACAAATATTTACAAATTTTAAAACATTAAAATCACTTCTGTATCATCTTAACTGACCACAATGAATATAATAAACCTTAAATTTGAAGCCAATATTACTCTAACCCCAAACTAGGCAGAGACAGAACACCAAAAGGCCAATGTCTTGATCAACATAAACTTTAAAATGCTAAATACAATACCTGCATACAGAATACAGAGATACATTTTTAAAAGTTCATATACCATGACAACCGACTGGACGTAAAGGAAGCCCACAAAACGGGAGAGAATCCTTGCAAACTGTACATCTGACAGAGGATTAATATTCAGAATATACAAACATACCCAAAAACATCAAAGAAAACAAATGACCCATTAGAAAAAAAATGGGCCCAGAACCTCAACAGAATGTTTTCAAAGGAAGGAAGAAAAAAATAACTAAGAAATATCTCAAAAAATAATCGTCCTTAACGGTGATCATCTCAATAGATGCATAAACAGTCTTTAACAAAGTACAACACGCCTTGATCGTAGAAGTCCTAGAGAATGTATGGCTAATGGGAACAGAGCTCAACATAATAGAAGCCAAATGCATGAAACCCATAGCCAGCATCCTTCTGAATAGAGAAAAGGCATGAAGTGGTTCCCCTGAAGTCAGGGAGGAGACAGGATGTTCACTAGGTATTCTGCTCTTCAGTATTGTGCTTGAAGCTCTAGCTGGAGGCATGAACAATACCTGATCATGACACTGCTGATGTATGAAATCGGTCAGGATGGAATCAGAAATGGTCCTAGCAAAGCTCATTATAAAACATCTGTGTTTAATATGCTGTGAAAGGAAAGCTGAGGCAAAGGGGAGACACTGAAGGCATATTCTTTAAGTATTTCTTGAAGACATTTTGAAGCATGAGAATGAAGGTAAAATAAAAATTATTAAAGTCAAGAAAATAGTCTACAGTATACTGATTTCTAAGTTGATTATTATATATATATGATATTTTCTAAATAGGGAGTAGATAAAATAAAAAAAAATTATTAAAGTCAAGAAAATAGTCTACAGTATACGGATTTCTAAGTTGATTATTTTATATATATATATATATATATATATATATATATATATATATATATATATATATATATGTATATATGATATTTTCTAAATAGGGAGTAGATATGTTGTGGAAAGAGAAGCGTTGTGGGAGTAGAGGCGTGTGGAAATGCCCACTTTACCATGACCATTTGGGTCTCTGGGGTGGGCAGCTAGGAGCCCTATTCTGTTTTGGTTTTGTTCTAGTGGTGGTGGTGGTGGTGGTGTGTGGTATGTTGTATAAGTGTGTGTGTTGTGTATGTATGCACTGGGTATTGTGTGTGTTTGTTTATGTATTGTGATGAATGCATTAGAGTGTGTATGTTTGAGGGTATATATATATATATATATATATATATATATATGAATGATATTTTCTAAATAGGGAGTACATATGTTGTGATCTAGGGTCCTATAAAATTATATATATATAATATATATTATATATATACATATAATTTTCATTAGTCCATTGTTACATATGATTCTACGTACTCAGGCCACCTAACAGAAACCAAGATTAAAGTAGGTGCTTCTGGTGCTACTTTTGAAGAAATCCTTTCAAGTTAAATTTTCTTGGATCGGCTTTCAATGTAAATTTTGTCCCCTGTGGAAACATCTAGCAGGATAGATTCAAGCCCATAAAACAAGGAAGCCTGTTTTCATCAGGGAACTGGAGCACTGCACAGTAATGCACAGTACCTCCTGTGGATCAGTGAACCACAGAACAGAAGCCACGAGAAGCTCCCAGTCACTGTGGGGAATGTGGTGGTTGGTACCTTTTGATAGTTAAAGGTAGAATTCAAATTTCTCGGTGTGGCTCTGACACTTTATTTTAATAAAAATGTAAGACCTGAAAGAGTTGTCATCAATTCATAACACATTTTTCTTTGTAAAATTACATTTCTCTTATCAATATCTATTATAAAGAGCTTTGTGAACCCAATAAGTCCCAGATGACTCTACCAGTGGCCTTATTTATTTCTGGCTGTCTCGAATCCTGGAGACAACCTGAAATCTATATTCTCTCAATGATCCATGAAGATTAAACATATGAGTGGGGATTTAAGGTATTTTCTAAATAGGGAGTAGATATGTCGTGATCTAGGGCCCTTTAAAATTCTCATTTGAGGCCATGACCTCAGAATGGCTTCCATTTTAATAATCAACAAGCAGTATGTTTGTGGTTTAAATGGGTTGGGAAGAATCTATATCTCCCTCTCTCTAACTGCTCCATGTGTGGGCTTTGCACAGTTACTGTCCATTCAATTTGTATTTTTATCTGGTAGAAGTGACCAACCTGCAGAAGAGTCTGCTCTTTGTCCTCTCCTACTTTTCAAGGCTCATTTCTTCCTTAGTCATGACCCTGGCAATCTTTTATATTTTTTGTTGAGCCAGAAAAACAAAACCAAAAAACAAATAAACAAACAAAAACTGGAATCTTTGGATATATATCCTCCAAGCAGCTTCAGCAGAGTTCAGAGAATGGCCTCTCAGAATCAAACGGCGCTCAAGAGTCACATGTTCTAAGGTGCCGCCATTGAAATAAGAGGAAGATATATCTACGAGCAGCTTGAAAACCTACAGATTTCAGCCAGATCCCATGAAGCCATCTTTAGTCGCTCTAGGGAAAGAGAAGATGAGACTGGAGAATGAATTGGTTACTTGAAAGTTGGATAATAGTAAACATCCAGTTGCCTCACAGGATCGAGGATCCAGCTGCAGTACATGCAGTTAAGCCGTTTAGGACCAAAGCCGGGCTGCTGTGCTTTCAATGCCTTGCCTAAAACTAGTGTTGAAACAACGTTTGCTCTGCAGTTGTGTTACAGTGCAGTTAGCATCGAAGCAGGCTTCTGGTCAAAAGGATGAGTTTGCTCCCTGTTTTTCCTGCCTCAGTCTTGTGCCTGGTCTACCACGCTATGATGCAGCATGCAGACCCTCGCCAGATTCAGGTGGCACCACACTCCCGTCCTCGAGGGCCAAATGCGTATTTATTGATTTTGATTTATCCTTCCTGTGACAACAGCAAAAAACCAGGGGCAATCTCTCTTAGTTGAGGCTTCTCTAAGAAATATGTGTAGACTGGTTGGCTTATCAAAAATGGATTTTTTTCCCCTCAGACCTGGCAACTGGGTATCAGCATGGTCAAGTTCTAGGGAAAACCCTCTTCTAATTTGCCAAAACTGACTTTTCCTTGCTTCCTGAGGGCAGCCAGAGAGTAAGCCAGCACTGTGGCCTCTTCCTGAGGGAACGCACGGTTGGCACTCTGTTTCTGTGACCTCGTTACCGCCCAGAGGCCCACATTCAAATGCCCCTACACTCCGGATTAGATTTCAACAGTGACTTTGGGCAAGTCGGCTCACAATAACCGATGTTCTCTTACTCTCATTAAGTTACTCTTGATGCTTTAAAAATTCCCCTAGAGTAGACTGGAAGTCTTTGAAAGTTACTACTACTATTTCAATATAGATGAACAATGTTGAGGGGCGAGAGAGAAAAATTCCAACATGTTTACGATGTGGCAATTATTACTAACTTACTAACCCTTGTACAACACAATTCTGAATAAGCACTATTTTTGCTCCCACTTTACATACGGAGAAAATGAGATAAAGAAATCACTTGCTCAAGATTGCACAGCTAGTTAATTGAAGATCAAGAATTCAAACTGAGGATATCTGACAAAATAGTCTGAACACAACAAAATTAGAAATGAAAAGGGAGACATAACAACAGATTCTGAGGAAATTCAAAAAATCATCAGATCCTACTACAAAGGCCTATACTCAACAAAACTGCAAAATTTGGAAGAAATGGACAATTTTCTAGACAGATATCAAATACCAAAGTTAAGTCAGGATCAAATAAACCATCTAAACAGTCCCATAATGCCTAAAGAAATAGAGGCAGTCATTAAAAGTCTCCTAACCAAAAAAAAGCCCGGGTCCAGATGGGTTCACTGCAGAATTCTATCAGACCTTCAAAGAAGACCTATTACCAATACTCTTCAATCTATTCCACAAAATAGAAACAGGAGGAACACTACCCAACTCCTTCTATGAAGCCACAATCACACTGATACAAAAACCTCACAAAGACCCAACAAAGAAAGAAAACTTCAGACCAA